>OY754940.1:15802767-16297607 GCA_963576515.1 Cryptocephalus primarius | reverse complement strand
CACCTCAGAGCAGCGTATAGATACACGTATTTATTACCATTAAGTATAACATTTTCAAGCTTTAAACACAATTTCAACCTCATTAATTACACAAGGTTACGGTTTTATTTTCTTATATCCGAAGGGGACAGAAGTATGATCTTCAGAAAAATTCCTTTTCGTCGAATTAGGCTTATATTTTTTCGAACACGTCCGTGTAATAACTTCATGTTCTTTCGTTCTTCGAATTTGCGTTGACTTAACATCAATAGGCTCCTTTCTTTCCAATACCATGTCTTTAATAGTGTCGAAATTAATTAGTTTAGAAACTCCATAGTTGAGAGATATTCCCTTAACTTTACATACAACCTCATAACCACCTTTATTTGTAGAGAATAATTTATAGGCGTAATTTTTTGGACCCCCGCTTACAAACTCGGAAATATATGAACCAGGACCAGTACTTTCTAATTCATCTGTCATTTCACCTAGACACGATCCGATCGGAACTTCCCATTCCCCATGGCGAGAAACATAAACGACAGAGTCGGTATCATAATATAAAACTCGATTGCCTAGTTTCTCTAAGGAGCTATATAATTTCAGACGTGCATACGCAGTAACATATGCGGCTATTACTACATTGACTGTCGAAAGTTCGGAGTATACCTCCACACGTTCTTCATAATTTACGATGAGGGTGTTTTCATTGACGGGTACAACTGTATTAATTGATAAGGAGGGATTAGTCATAATGTTAAAGAATTCTCCAGGTTCATTGACAATTTTTGTTTTTGCTTGATTTTCACGCTGACCAAATTTTCCCCAGAACGAATTTAACATTAATTTTGCTAAGGAACGTTGCCCTGGATTGTCCAGAATTTTGTTAGCCTCTAAAGAAACGCTCTCCCGTTGCGAGAATTGGTCTATGTATTGAGTTCTTTCCTCTTGAGTTTTACAATGTTTTGGCCAATCTGAAGATTCCTGCTTTATTTTAACGAATTTATTCATCATCTCGGTAAAGAGATTCCCTTGCATTGATTCGTACTCCCAAGTCTCATATATTTCCAAAATTATGTATCCCTTTTCGATAGCTTTTTTTACTTCTTCCGTTACCCACGTTCCTATTAATGTTCTTTCTTCTTCGAGATGCTTACATTCAGTAGATCCAAATTGTCCACAGGTTCTACAGAGAACAAACATTAATTTATCGTTCATTTTCATCGGCAATACAGGATGAAGTAGGGTTTGCGGGGGTAAAATTTTACATTTAATCAATCCATTGATTTCACCAACATTAAGAGAGCACTCTTCGCCTACGTATACTTTCGGGTGACCTATAGGAAACTTTCCGTATTTACACACCCAAGGATAAAGTGAACATGCATCCACGTATTTTATTTTTTCATTCGCTTGAATCTTATAATACTCAACGATGTTTCCAGTCCTCCCTCCATAAAATGCGTCTCTAGGATTAAGAGATGATAGAGATACCAGCGGATGGTTTTCTGTATATTCTTTTATTTCGTTGGTAAAGTTTCGTCTAAAATCACATTCCCACTTCTCACAAACTTCGTACCCCAATGACTTTAGGAACGAGATTTTGGATGTCGTCGATTCATATCTCATATTCAAGGTCGAATTATCAAATAAGGGTTTATCTCTCTGGTAACGAAAACAGCGAGGACATCCATGATAATAACAGCCATGGAATTCAAATACTTCTTTGGTGTCAGGATTGTATCCATCGACTTTTATACCGGTTACCGAGGCTTCTTGTTGTTTCGCAGCATGTATAATGTCACAACCTCGTATTTTTTCTTCCCAAACCAGCCACTGAATAGCAACCTTGCTCTGATTGTCCTTCCACCTGTATCCATTTTTAGGTATAACTCCAATAATATTCTCTTTTAAAAAATTTCTTCGATAAACTTTGTTACATACAGATGCGATGGTAGTAGCTTCTGTATATGGACACACATTACCCTCTTCCAACAATAATTCTCGAAATTTAAGACACGCTTGGCTCAAAATTTCTACATCAGAAATACAATATTCTACCAGTTCCTTCTGAAAATCGAAAACATATTCGCCTTTCTTCTTCTCATCGTACCATTCCAATAACTTTTCTCTCTCCTTTACGTTCAAACTTTCAGGGTCATAGTATCGGACAGCAGGCATCGCACCCACATAACTATAATTTTCCTCTCTATTGAACAGATGTGGAAAATATCCCTTCTTCATTCCTGTTAACCCAAAGGCATCCGGTAATTTTGATAACGCCATAGGTAAATAATTTAATGAATCCAAAAATTTAACATTTCCAATTTTCATTGTAATCAACTTTGTTCCTCTCATAATTACCTCCGGAGTAATATCAGTACCAGTTAAAATGTAATTTAAAATGAACTGATGATCAAATCCACCGCCATTATGGGCCATCACAATAATTTGTTTAAATTTTTTTCTTAAAGTTATTATATGGTGAACGAATGGTGAGATAACGTCTTGGCATTTTATAATCTGCAATCTTACCCCACACTTGTTACAAATTTGCTCAGAGGAATAAATACAAACATCGCAATATTGTTTGAACACGCAAAGGTTTGGCTCTTGCAGTATATAATCTTCAATTTGTTTCTCCTGCCTGGTTTCCAAATCATAAAAAATAAAAAGAAGGTCTGTCACGCTAGGAGACTGCGTATCAGGTCTAATGAAGCATAAATGCCCAGAAGGTTGATGTTTTTGGCAAATTTTGCAGAATATCTCTCCACACACATGGTTTCTATTGTTCGGAATTATTTTGAAACATCCCTCGCAACGATAAATTTTAATACAGATATTATGCATTTTGTGATTTTCATAACAATATGAACCGCGAAAATAACGTTTACACTCTTCACAGTATACCTGTCGTTCTTCTTTACTACACAGAGGGGTTTGCTGACATGCAGGACACATTTTTTTACATCTATGTGTATTTTTGTGATCAAAGGGTTGATGGCAGGACTCACAGTAATATCCACAGCAGAATGCTGCAGTAAGGGAAGTTATTACATTGTAATGCCCCTCGCGATATAGAATATTCAATGTCGGGTTTCCGCTATATTCACCCTCAAAGATAACAGTATGACCCTTGCTACCATGTTGGTATACTACAATTTTATATTTGGAGAGAAAATTCTGGAATCCCCGAAGTTCCGATAAACCAGCACCAACACTGGTGATCTCTATGTTAGCATCTCTCATCAGTTTTAACGCTAACTTCTCTTGTAGTTTTCCTGTGTTTTTCCTAATGTTATGGTAGAGAGGATCTTTGTCGCTATAGGCTTTAGCGAGTACTAAAGCCCGGGGTAAACACAAGTTGTCTCTATTGTTAATAGTAACAATACCTCGTCGTCTGCGACACTCCTCTTCAAAGGTGTTGTATTTACGACCACGTCCATGCCCAGTCGGTAATTTTACCGACGTCACTCTCAAACAGAACGTTTCGGTATTAAAACCACTGGAATTCGATTGGTAAATGGAAGATATTGTATCCCACACGTCATCTACGGTAACTTCCGCTAGAGGTTTGAAACGCATCCAACCCTCCCCTCTCGCGAAATCTTTCGAGCAAAAACTAAACCCTACAAGATCGTAGGGATTCAAGTTTTCAGTTCCTCTTACCACCACCTCGTCGATAGCTTCTTTCACCCACCTCACAGGATTGGCTTTATCAGGAATCGGCAAAATTTTGAACTCCAAGGAGCGACCCAGCACTCCATACCGACGAACGATCCTTGTGAAATCGTTGACAATTAAATACTTTTCCATCGTTAAAAGCTGTAGCTCGTAGTTGTAGTCACGAAAGTTCTACAAAAGAGAATGGCAAAATTATAAAAAAGGTAAAAAAATTTATTACGTCATGGTCGGACCGAATATTAAACACTTTCGAAAATTTAAACAAAGACTTCCAAAAACGCAAAATTTGTGTGCGTTTGTCATAAGAAACAATGGTTCCCTGCCCTCTCGCGTATCGCTGCATATAAAACACCGTATTTGTGTACTCGTATGTACTATTTAGAACACTTTTGTAAATATAAGTGTAAATGTAGTAATAATTATCGACCTGCTTGAGACAAGGTACTATTTTTAGATTAATTCTAAATGTAGCTACTTCAATTTTAAATTTTAGAAAATTTCAAGAAAAGGAGGTATTACTCACGTAACACTCGAAACTCGCTCTTCTTCTACGGGGATTTGACCCCTCCCAATAGATCGGTGCGTACTTCACCAAGGACGAACTCCTGTCTAAGTGCACCCGTCACTCTTTGGGCGGAGAGGTAGCAAGCTCGACTTCTCCCTAAAGTCTTACGAGAATAGAGTCTTCCGTAGTTGGTGGTGTTATGCGGGAGATCCAAGGAAACTAACCTCGAACGACTGGATACGCACCGAACGGTAGCAACTACAATGAACCCTTGATAAAGTAACTTTACAAAGATCTGCAAGAGAAAGGCAGAATCATAAAAATGTAACATTTATTACGTCATAGTCGGTGATCGATTTTCTTTTATTTTGAAAATTTTAACAAAAGAGGCCTCCAAAAACATGCGTGTTGTCGCAACTTCACATATCGTTACATCTGAAGCACATTATATGATTTGGGACACTTTTTGTAGGTATAAATATTTATTAGTTGTTGATACGCTTGAGGCATGACCGCATTTTAGATTGATTCCAGTTAATGACGTTCAAAATTTTTATTATTTAGCCGTCTTATAAAGTTATTTTCAAGGAAGAATTTGTCACAATCCGAAATATAATAACACAACAAATAGTCATATATACAGCCTATATGAATTTATTGTTAAACGTACGGTGTTCTTATAGCAATTATTAAAAACAATTTAACGTGTACCTTATGTTTACATCCGATATACTTTCATTTAAATAAAATTTAGGCTTCTTTTTTCTCTACACTCGAAAGTTTGAAAAATCGCTCAGTTTTTCTGCTCACATGCACATCCCGAACAGGTTAGGCGAATACTGATGCAACCGCGGGGGGTGTCACCCTCATTAAAACAGATGCAGTGACTTGTCCCGACAAGTCCACGATCTAATTTTGTACTTCCGAGAAAGATTCAGGATTTCGAAAGAGAGAGAGAGAGAGAAAGAGAGAGAGAGAGAGAGAGAGAGAGAGAGATATGGGTCAGATCGGAAAAACTTGTTGGAACCAGTTCATTTAATTAGTCAACGAATGCGTCATCGCCGCCTAGCATGACAACATTAATAACTGATAAGACGAAGAATTTGCTTGGAGTTTAAACTACTCGATAACTGTACTTCGCTAAAATACATGGGTTAGTTTGGTACGTTGCCGTCATCCTGTCATTACTTTTTATCATAAACGTGTTACAATACGTACGAAATACGAAATTACATTAAGAAAAAATATGGATCTGATTAACACTTTGAAAATGTATGAAAGTATTTTGTTACCCGAACACAGAAAAGAACTTGTTCAATATCAAAGTCTGTTGGAGTCTAGGAAGGATGAGAGAAAGCTTCGTTCGAAATATGGATGTCATTATAGCTGCTGTCCGTGGGCCTACGACTCTACCATAGAGGGACCTGATACTTGTGAGTGTAGCGCTGATCAGATGTTTTACGAGCCGAGGATCAGGAGACTAATCGAATTGTATAGACGAATTCTGTTTTGATATATATTTTGTATTACTATTGGCATTAAAATTACGATGAATAAAAATCAAGTATGAAATTGAATCAATGTTTTTGACACTAGAGGATGTCACACAATACAAGTTTGATAATTATTTTGTAAATAACGTACGCATGGTGAGAGCGAGAGGAAAAATTTACAAACCCCCTCCACCATAACCACCACCAACATTACCTATAACTACACCAGTTCATTAGTAAGCAGGTTAGTTTGATACATGGTTGTCATTCTGTCAGTACTTTTCATCATAAACCTATTACAACACAAACGAAATGGCGTTGCATAAATTTTCAAATTGTTTGGGTGATAACCCAGCTGACATGATATTACCTTACATTGAAACAGTGGGAAAATTACGTGATGAAGTGGAAATTATTAGTGAGCAGATGGGTTGCAACAAGTGCTTTTTTCAAATGCTTCACGAACTCGAAGTACCTATTCAATTCCTTCACAACCTAGAAATACCTGAAGATTGGACAATCCGACGACGCTGTAACGGTCTTGGTCGCTTCGGTAGCAAAACACGTCATGGTACGATAAAATTTCCTGATTTAATGTGTGAACTTAATCGTAGGTTAAACTGTGAAAGATGTTATTTTCAAATACTTAATATTTTGGGGATACCAAAAGAATGGTCATATAAATCTGCTCCAACTTGCAATGGGCACGGATTTGTGAGTTATGACACTGTTGATTAATAAAGGTTTGAAAAGCCGGCTTCATTTTAATGGGACGTCAAACTTTACGAATGGGGGGGGCCCAAGCGCGGGGTTTCCGTGACAGTTGGCGAATTTACAGCTCTTGTAACAGTGAGGTACCATGGAATTTTGTGTTCCGTGTCAAATGTTAAATTTTGACGCAAAGTCCGCGGAACCAGAGGAGCCCCGGCCAGAGGACTACCTCGGGGCCCCTACACCTAGGGCTACTCCCCCTCACGGGCTTCGCCCCCTCCCCTCCCGGGCTTCGCGACCGGCGTTTGCAAAGTGAGGTTAGGTTCAGAATTTTATTCCCAAACGCACTTTGTCTATCTACTAATCTGTACATAGAGATTGTAATATAAAGATCTTAAAAAGCTAAAAAGCGCAGACCACTCTAGTCATTGTCATCGAAGATATCTCGATTCTCGACATGTACAGACAAGTTTATGACATTATTTACATACCATAGTTACGCGCTTAGAGTACGGGCGCCTGTGTGTATTAAAAATATATCAAAGATATACAAGCTCTGTAGTGTGTAAGTAAAAAGTGGAGAATCGTTGTAAGGAAACAACACCTCTAAGGTAAATATTAAATAGATTTAATATATCTGATATACTATATGTAAAGCGCTACAAACACTTGTTTGAAATATTTATTTAAACAAAGTGAGCCAAAATAACTGAGAGTCCTCTTAGCTCCCGTGTGATATGTAATATATAAGTGTATTTTGACGTAGAACTGAATCTCTATTTAAGGAACCTCTGTTTAACCAATTTTTCTTGTTAGCGATTTTTTTGGTAGAATTTTTAGCGAAGTACAGTTATCGAGTAGTTTAAACTCCAAGCAAATTCTTCGTCTTATCAGTTATTAATGTTGTCATGCTAGGCGGCGATGACGCATTCGTTGACTAATTAAATGAACTGGTTCCAACAAGTTTTTCCGATCTGACCCATATCTCTCTCTCTCTCTCTCTCTCTCTCTCTCTCTCTTTCTCTCTCTCTCTCTCTTTCGAAATCCTGAATCTTTCTCGGAAGTACAAAATTAGATCGTGGACTTGTCGGGACAAGTCACTGCATCTGTTTTAATGAGGGTGACACCCCCCGCGGTTGCATCAGTATTCGCCTAACCTGTTCGGGATGTGCATGTGAGCAGAAAAACTGAGCGATTTTTCAAACTTTCGAGTGTAGAGAAAAAAGAAGCCTAAATTTTATTTAAATGAAAGTATATCGGATGTAAACATAAGGTACACGTTAAATTGTTTTTAATAATTGCTATAAGAACACCGTACGTTTAACAATAAATTCATATAGGCTGTATATATGACTATTTGTTGTGTTATTATATTTCGGATTGTGACAAATTCTTCCTTGAAAATAACTTTATAAGACGGCTAAATAATAAAAATTTTGAACGTCATTAACTGGAATCAATCTAAAATGCGGTCATGCCTCAAGCGTATCAACAACTAATAAATATTTATACCTACAAAAAGTGTCCCAAATCATATAATGTGCTTCAGATGTAACGATATGTGAAGTTGCGACAACACGCATGTTTTTGGAGGCCTCTTTTGTTAAAATTTTCAAAATAAAAGAAAATCGATCACCGACTATGACGTAATAAATGTTACATTTTTATGATTCTGCCTTTCTCTTGCAGATCTTTGTAAAGTTACTTTATCAAGGGTTCATTGTAGTTGCTACCGTTCGGTGCGTATCCAGTCGTTCGAGGTTAGTTTCCTTGGATCTCCCGCATAACACCACCAACTACGGAAGACTCTATTCTCGTAAGACTTTAGGGAGAAGTCGAGCTTGCTACCTCTCCGCCCAAAGAGTGACGGGTGCACTTAGACAGGAGTTCGTCCTTGGTGAAGTACGCACCGATCTATTGGGAGGGGTCAAATCCCCGTAGAAGAAGAGCGAGTTTCGAGTGTTACGTGAGTAATACCTCCTTTTCTTGAAATTTTCTAAAATTTAAAATTGAAGTAGCTACATTTAGAATTAATCTAAAAATAGTACCTTGTCTCAAGCAGGTCGATAATTATTACTACATTTACACTTATATTTACAAAAGTGTTCTAAATAGTACATACGAGTACACAAATACGGTGTTTTATATGCAGCGATACGCGAGAGGGCAGGGAACCATTGTTTCTTATGACAAACGCACACAAATTTTGCGTTTTTGGAAGTCTTTGTTTAAATTTTCGAAAGTGTTTAATATTCGGTCCGACCATGACGTAATAAATTTTTTTACCTTTTTTATAATTTTGCCATTCTCTTTTGTAGAACTTTCGTGACTACAACTACGAGCTACAGCTTTTAACGATGGAAAAGTATTTAATTGTCAACGATTTCACAAGGATCGTTCGTCGGTATGGAGTGCTGGGTCGCTCCTTGGAGTTCAAAATTTTGCCGATTCCTGATAAAGCCAATCCTGTGAGGTGGGTGAAAGAAGCTATCGACGAGGTGGTGGTAAGAGGAACTGAAAACTTGAATCCCTACGATCTTGTAGGGTTTAGTTTTTGCTCGAAAGATTTCGCGAGAGGGGAGGGTTGGATGCGTTTCAAACCTCTAGCGGAAGTTACCGTAGATGACGTGTGGGATACAATATCTTCCATTTACCAATCGAATTCCAGTGGTTTTAATACCGAAACGTTCTGTTTGAGAGTGACGTCGGTAAAATTACCGACTGGGCATGGACGTGGTCGTAAATACAACACCTTTGAAGAGGAGTGTCGCAGACGACGAGGTATTGTTACTATTAACAATAGAGACAACTTGTGTTTACCCCGGGCTTTAGTACTCGCTAAAGCCTATAGCGACAAAGATCCTCTCTACCATAACATTAGGAAAAACACAGGAAAACTACAAGAGAAGTTAGCGTTAAAACTGATGAGAGATGCTAACATAGAGATCACCAGTGTTGGTGCTGGTTTATCGGAACTTCGGGGATTCCAGAATTTTCTCTCCAAATATAAAATTGTAGTATACCAACATGGTAGCAAGGGTCATACTGTTATCTTTGAGGGTGAATATAGCGGAAACCCGACATTGAATATTCTATATCGCGAGGGGCATTACAATGTAATAACTTCCCTTACTGCAGCATTCTGCTGTGGATATTACTGTGAGTCCTGCCATCAACCCTTTGATCACAAAAATACACATAGATGTAAAAAAATGTGTCCTGCATGTCAGCAAACCCCTCTGTGTAGTAAAGAAGAACGACAGGTATACTGTGAAGAGTGTAAACGTTATTTTCGCGGTTCATATTGTTATGAAAATCACAAAATGCATAATATCTGTATTAAAATTTATCGTTGCGAGGGATGTTTCAAAATAATTCCGAACAATAGAAACCATGTGTGTGGAGAGATATTCTGCAAAATTTGCCAAAAACATCAACCTTCTGGGCATTTATGCTTCATTAGACCTGATACGCAGTCTCCTAGCGTGACAGACCTTCTTTTTATTTTTTATGATTTGGAAACCAGGCAGGAGAAACAAATTGAAGATTATATACTGCAAGAGCCAAACCTTTGCGTGTTCAAACAATATTGCGATGTTTGTATTTATTCCTCTGAGCAAATTTGTAACAAGTGTGGGGTAAGATTGCAGATTATAAAATGCCAAGACGTTATCTCACCATTCGTTCACCATATAATAACTTTAAGAAAAAAATTTAAACAAATTATTGTGATGGCCCATAATGGCGGTGGATTTGATCATCAGTTCATTTTAAATTACATTTTAACTGGTACTGATATTACTCCGGAGGTAATTATGAGAGGAACAAAGTTGATTACAATGAAAATTGGAAATGTTAAATTTTTGGATTCATTAAATTATTTACCTATGGCGTTATCAAAATTACCGGATGCCTTTGGGTTAACAGGAATGAAGAAGGGATATTTTCCACATCTGTTCAATAGAGAGGAAAATTATAGTTATGTGGGTGCGATGCCTGCTGTCCGATACTATGACCCTGAAAGTTTGAACGTAAAGGAGAGAGAAAAGTTATTGGAATGGTACGATGAGAAGAAGAAAGGCGAATATGTTTTCGATTTTCAGAAGGAACTGGTAGAATATTGTATTTCTGATGTAGAAATTTTGAGCCAAGCGTGTCTTAAATTTCGAGAATTATTGTTGGAAGAGGGTAATGTGTGTCCATATACAGAAGCTACTACCATCGCATCTGTATGTAACAAAGTTTATCGAAGAAATTTTTTAAAAGAGAATATTATTGGAGTTATACCTAAAAATGGATACAGGTGGAAGGACAATCAGAGCAAGGTTGCTATTCAGTGGCTGGTTTGGGAAGAAAAAATACGAGGTTGTGACATTATACATGCTGCGAAACAACAAGAAGCCTCGGTAACCGGTATAAAAGTCGATGGATACAATCCTGACACCAAAGAAGTATTTGAATTCCATGGCTGTTATTATCATGGATGTCCTCGCTGTTTTCGTTACCAGAGAGATAAACCCTTATTTGATAATTCGACCTTGAATATGAGATATGAATCGACGACATCCAAAATCTCGTTCCTAAAGTCATTGGGGTACGAAGTTTGTGAGAAGTGGGAATGTGATTTTAGACGAAACTTTACCAACGAAATAAAAGAATATACAGAAAACCATCCGCTGGTATCTCTATCATCTCTTAATCCTAGAGACGCATTTTATGGAGGGAGGACTGGAAACATCGTTGAGTATTATAAGATTCAAGCGAATGAAAAAATAAAATACGTGGATGCATGTTCACTTTATCCTTGGGTGTGTAAATACGGAAAGTTTCCTATAGGTCACCCGAAAGTATACGTAGGCGAAGAGTGCTCTCTTAATGTTGGTGAAATCAATGGATTGATTAAATGTAAAATTTTACCCCCGCAAACCCTACTTCATCCTGTATTGCCGATGAAAATGAACGATAAATTAATGTTTGTTCTCTGTAGAACCTGTGGACAATTTGGATCTACTGAATGTAAGCATCTCGAAGAAGAAAGAACATTAATAGGAACGTGGGTAACGGAAGAAGTAAAAAAAGCTATCGAAAAGGGATACATAATTTTGGAAATATATGAGACTTGGGAGTACGAATCAATGCAAGGGAATCTCTTTACCGAGATGATGAATAAATTCGTTAAAATAAAGCAGGAATCTTCAGATTGGCCAAAACATTGTAAAACTCAAGAGGAAAGAACTCAATACATAGACCAATTCTCGCAACGGGAGAGCGTTTCTTTAGAGGCTAACAA
Source organism: Cryptocephalus primarius (assembly GCA_963576515.1). Classification (NCBI taxonomy): domain Eukaryota; kingdom Metazoa; phylum Arthropoda; class Insecta; order Coleoptera; family Chrysomelidae; genus Cryptocephalus; species Cryptocephalus primarius. The sequence goes on along the minus strand of OY754940.1, from coordinate 16,285,945 downwards.
AATTCTGGACAATCCAGGGCAACGTTCCTTAGCAAAATTAATGTTAAATTCGTTCTGGGGAAAATTTGGTCAGCGTGAAAATCAAGCAAAAACAAAAATTGTCAATGAACCTGGAGAATTCTTTAACATTATGACTAATCCCTCCTTATCAATTAATACAGTTGTACCCGTCAATGAAAACACCCTCATCGTAAATTATGAAGAACGTGTGGAGGTATACTCCGAACTTTCGACAGTCAATGTACCCGACTAGAAATTTGGGTAGGCAAACCCGAAAACGTATCGGGTCCCGATCAGGAAGTGGCCGGGCATGCTCGCCTAGGATTACCTGCCCAGATCCTGATCAGGCCCCGACTAGGCACTGGCGCGGCATGCCCGCCTAGGATTACCTGGCCAAATCCTGATCAGGACCCGACCAGGCAACGGCGAGGCATGCCCGTCTAGGATTACCTGGCCAGGACCCGATCAGGCACTGGCCAGGCATGCCCGCGCAATCTATCATTACACCCATTATTCATAATATACGTATTATGAATGTGACAAAATTAAACACTGAGTGTAATTAAATGTGATTAAAGGTAATTAAAACTCTGTTACATTGTGTAAAAATCTAAGTAACAAAATATATTTATAATTTTCTGATTTTCTGAATTTTCTTAATTTCGAAAATCATCATTTAAATAAATCTCCGAAGTATTAACGCCGGGATAAAATAATATAAATTAATTTTGTTAATTATTTAGATCATTATCCAATATGCTCGAGAAGACAAAGGGAAAAATGTGTGATAACCGTGCAAGGCGAATTCGTGAACTTACTCACCAACGAGTTAGATTGTTCCTCGAGAGTCAAATTGAATTAGAGCGAAAAAATAGTGAATTTGGCATAACTGCATATCTCAGTGTAAGTGGAGTAAACTCTTTGAATGACGATTACCGCGATAGTGACTAAGTAGTGCCGAAAAAGCAGTTGACGTAACATCATAGGACGTACGAATTTGTAAAATTATTTCTATCTTTACTATTTTACTTACGCAGTTGTTGACAACAAAATTTCGCAGTGCTTTAACAATACCGACATTCATGATTAGCATAACGTTTATTGCTTCCGGATTAACGCTTCAGGTAAAAGCGACCCTTCAATTCGAAATCTACTATTCCAACCAGTTTTTATTCAAGGTTTGTGAAGTGAGGTTGCGGCCGACGGAGGACCGTGAAGATATTAGTATTTTCTACGACAGTGATGAGGTAATTCATTTACTAAAACGTGAATATTTGTTAGAAAATAATTATTTCTCAATTTACAGAAGACTGATATTTCGAGGTCCCCACTGGATAAAAGCAAACAGGTGAGGGCTTTCTCTTCTACATTAAAAAATCCAAAAGTTTAGAATGAGTGCATAAAAAAAAATTGGTTTTTGTTGTATTTTAACTTTTTTGCGATTCTTTGTATTTGTACTGTGTTTCTTAGTATATTATCACTTTATTATTTTATCCTGTATATATCGTTTGTATTTCATGTGTTTATATTTGTTTATTTTATTTATTCATGTATTCTTGTTCTTTAATATGTTTGTATTTGTACTGTCTCTTTTGTATGTCGATTTTTGGTGTATTTATTATATTGTGATATCAATAAAATATTGTATAATATAAATTAAGTTTTCTTGACGTGGCCGCGGTCAGGTCTTCCTGACCAGGACCCGGCCGGGATTGCCCGTCTAGCACCCTGTAAGGACTGTAACGCAGATGTCCCGTCGGGTCCTGATCAGGACGACCTGACGTGGACCCGGTCAGGTCCTCCCGATCAGGACCCGGCCGGGCATGCCCGTCTAGCACCTTATAACGCCCGCCCGGTCGGGTCCTGGTCAGGATGACCTGACCGGGTCCACGCCAGGAATGCCCGGTCGGGTCCACGTCAGGTCGTCCTGATCAGGACCCGACGGCACATCTGCGTTACAGTCCTTGCCGGGTGCTAGACGAGCAATCCCGGCCGGGTCCTGGTCGGGTACAGGAAATAATTTCTAGTCGGGTAGTAATAGCCGCATATGTTACTGCGTATGCACGTCTGAAATTATATAGCTCCTTAGAGAAACTAGGCAATCGAGTTTTATATTATGATACCGACTCTGTCGTTTATGTTTCTCGCCATGGGGAATGGGAAGTTCCGATCGGATCGTGTCTAGGTGAAATGACAGATGAATTAGAAAGTACTGGTCCTGGTTCATATATTTCCGAGTTTGTAAGCGGGGGTCCAAAAAATTACGCCTATAAATTATTCTCTACAAATAAAGGTGGTTATGAGGTTGTATGTAAAGTTAAGGGAATATCTCTCAACTATGGAGTTTCTAAACTGATTAATTTCGACACTATTAAAGACATGGTATTGGAAAGAAAGGAGCCTATTGATGTTAAGTCAACGCAAATTCGAAGAACGAAAGAACATGAAGTTATTACACGGACGTGTTCGAAAAAATATAAGCCTAATTCGACGAAAAGGAATTTTTCTGAAGATCATACTTCTGTCCCCTTCGGATATAAGAAAATAAAACCGTAACCTTGTGTAATTGATGAGGTTGAAATTGTGTTTAAAGCTTGAAAATGGTATACTTAATGGTAATAAATACGTGTATCTATACGCTGCTCTGAGGTGAAGTATAACCGTATAATATACATATAACCATTTATTCTATTGAGATATCGGTTTCTTGCGAAATCTCTCTCTCTCTCTCTCTCTCTCTCTCTCTCTCTCTCTCTCTCTCTCTCTCTCTCTCTCTCTCAAACCTGTTGAAACTTGAATGACGAGCGGTCAAGTCAGGTCATTGACTTCTAATTCCACCCTTCTTCATCAATCAGTTCACTGACATATTTCAATGGTAGCCTGCAAGTTCTGACAAGTTCCAGTCCTCTTTCTCTCAAACCTGTTGAAACTTGAATGACTAGCGGTCAAGTCAGTTTACTGACTTCTAATACCACCACAATATAAACCTTCTTCATCAATTCATTCTCTTAAAAGTGCTCCTCACATCTACTAGTGCAATATGGAAGTTAAAAGTTTTTTGTTTGAATTTGGTTATTATGTAACACCTGCACATAAGAAAGAACTCCTAGAGCTACATACTAAAGTGGAAACCAGAGAAGCAGAAGAAAAACGAAAATCGACACATGGTGAACATTTTGTGAGCTGCCCCTGGTCCAGAGACACCACCATAGAGGGTCCAGATACCTGCTCGTGCATTTCTTGGAGATGGGAACGTGAGAGAATAGAGAAACACGTGAGGACGATTATCGACATGTATTTATACATTATTTCAAAAGCTGAGGGGCGGGGCTTAAAAAAGTGGTGGGGTCGCCACAAGTGTCGCTATACCTACTCCCTACACCCTAATGTTTATTATAAAAAATTCTTATAAAATCATTTGTATCAAATTATGCAATATTTTAAGAATAGTACACCGACACATATCCAGACACATTTCCAGACACATTAAATATTTTGTGAGTGCGAGAGAAATAACGAGGATATGCGACACTAAACGTATAAAATCAGATCACTCGACTTGAATTTTCTATTGGCGAATACACAATAAACAATATAAAGTTTCCTATAGCTATGTGGGGTTCGAAGCGGCATCATCAAACATTTTTATAACGGTCAAAAACCGATGCTGTTTCGAACTAACCTTCGTTCCCATTATTTAGCAATTGTAAAAACTGCGTCCCAAGCGAGACGGATGGGTAAATCCTCTTTCCCTACAACGAAGCAATAAATGCTTTGTTGTAGGAGAGGAAAAAGGGTAATTGCCCATCTGAACGATGTACTCGGCGAACATTCCTTAAAACATCTGTGAATCTCGAAGTTAAATTTCCGCGCCAAAGTAGATGATTTAGAGAGGGATAATTGACCCTCAATAAAAGTACCGTTAGACTTTCTAAAATATTTCCTGGGAAAAACGAAGCCCAGCTCAGAGTAGAAATTCACAGATGGTACTTTTCACCCCGGTTCCGCGGCCAATGAGAGCGACACACAGGGCGCACAGTCACGCCCTTCTCTCTCACTTAGTAATTCGCGAACACCGTCATTGGCTAAGACCGAAAGGTGCAAGGCGGAGTTCGTCGCGAATATTAAATCAATATCACAGCTAGGAGAGGCTCACTCTACCCAGTCTTACCGAGTCTTCTCAGTCTCTTGCGTCGCTCAAGTCAAGTCTGTTAAGTCAAATCATACGTTTACTTTGACCCAGTCGTTGCTCATTCTTACTCGCAGTCGTGTCACTTCAATCACTCTCCACTCACCAAGTTATCTTTTACATTTGGTTATTTGGACTTAATACGTGAGTGGACGGGATCGACACTATAGGTTGTCTTCCCTAGTAACTATTTTGCTCAGTCAATCAACTCTCCTGGTTGTGGTATCTTTTATTCAAATCTTGTAAATACATGTAAATTCACTGTTCACACAAGTCAGACATTAAATTATTGTATATAACTTCTCGTTCATCTTTTGTAAATATATTTCTTTTCCCTGACGTGTGCGAATTCTCATTACACCACAACCGGCTGCATTGTTTAAAGTATTGGGAGTTTTAGTCAACTCAACGACTAGAACTTGCCCCAATAGCTATAAGGGACTTGGATGGTTCTTGGTCAAAAGCGTTACTTTTTAAACAATATGTTTGTACCCATAGTCAGGTTAAATTTATTTTGAAGGCGTTTGTGCCTTGATTTTGTTTTCAATTTGGAATTTTATTAAAATGAAATTGTGAGAAATATCACAAAATCCATTTAAATTATTAATACTCGTATATTTAGTTGTCATTTTTCTTGGAAGTTGAATAAATTCCAATTGTGTTACAGCACGGCAATACCCTTTGGAAGTTGTCCATTTTCGACGTTAGTGACAAGAAAGAAAAGTGGGTCGTGCGAATTAGTTTATGACTTATATACCAATAAACCTTAAGACCCCTAAAGAAATAGCAGTCTTCTGGACGAGTCAAAACGTACCAGTTAAGTCGTGATGGATTATAAGCGAAATATCCACCGACTGTTTATATGGCTCGATATAAGTGGATTGATATCGCTACATATAATGCGAAATTTGAGATGCAAACTTCTAATATGTTTCGATGCTTTTTTACACACTTTTTATATAAACTGTTATTCCACCCGACTAGAAATTATTTCCTGTACCCGACCAGGACCCGGCCGGGATTGCTCGTCTAGCACCCGGCAAGGACTGTAACGCAGATGTGCCGTCGGGTCCTGATCAGGATGACCTGACGTGGACCCGGTCCGGTCCTCTCGATCAGGACCCGGCCGGGATTGCTCGTCTAGCACCCTGTAAGGACTGTAACGCAGATGTCCCGTCGGGTCCTGATCAGGACAACCTGACGTGGACCCGAACGGGCATTCCTGGCGTGGACCCGGTCAGGTCATCCTGACCAGGACCCGACCGGGCCGGCGTTATACGGTGCTAGACGGGCATGCCCGGCCGAGTCCTGATCGGGAGGACCTGACCGGGTCCACGTCAGGTCGTCCTGATCAGGACCCGACGAAGCAACTGCGTTACAGTCCTTACAGGGTGCTAGACGGGCAATCCCGGCCGGGTCCTGGTCAGGAAGACCTGACCGGGTCCACGTCAAGAAAACTTAATTTATATTATACAATATTTTATTGATATCACAATATAATAAATTCGCCAAAAATCGACATACAAAAGAGACAGTACAAATACAAACATATTAAAGAGTAAGAATACATGAATAAATAAAATAAACAAATATAAACATGAAATATAAACGATATATACAGGATAAAATAATAAAGTGATAATATACTAAAAAACACAGTACAAATACAAAGAATCGCAAAAAACTTAAAATACAACAAAACCCAATTTTTTTTATGCACCCATTCCAATCTTTTGGTTTTTTTAATGTAGAAGAGAACGCTCTCACCTGTTTGCTTTCATCCAGTGGGGACCTCGAAATATCAGTCTTCTGTAAATTGAGAAATAATTATTTTCTAACAAGTATTCACGTTTTAGTAAATGAATTACCTCATCACAGTTGTAGAAAATAATATCTTCACGATGCACCGCAGGGCAACTTCACTTCACAAGACTTGAATAAAAACTGGTTGGAATAGTAGATTACGAATGAAGGGTCGCTTTTACCTGAAGCGTTAATCCGGAAACAATAATCGTTATGCGAATCATAAATGTCGGTATTGTCGAATTACTAGCGCTGCGAAATTTTGTTGTCAACAACTGTGTAAGTAAAATATTGAAGATAGAAATAATTTTACAAATTCGTACGTCCTATGATGTTACGTCAACTGCTTTTTCGGCACTACTTAGTCACTATCGCGGTAATCGTCATTCAAAGAATTTACTCCACTAACACTGAAATATGTAGTTATGCCAAATTCACTATTTTTTCCCTCTAATTCAATTTGACTCTCGAGGAACTCTAACTCGTTGGTGAGTAAGTTCAGGAATTCGCCTTGCACGGTTATCACACATTTTTCCCTTTGTCTTCTCGAGCATATTGGATAATGATCTAAATAATTAACAAAATTAATTTATATTATTTTATTCCGGCGTTAATACTTCGGAGATTTATTTAATTGATGATTTTCGAAATTAAGGAAATTCACAAAATCCGAAAATTATAAATATATTTTGTTACTTCGATTTTTACACAATCCCGACTAGAAATTTGGGTAGGCAAACCCGAAAACGTATCGGGTCCCGATCAGGAAGTGGCCGGGCATGCTCGCCTAGGATTACCTGGCCAGATCCTGGTCAGGACCCGATCAGGTAATGGCGAGGCATGCCCGCCTAGGATTACCTGCCCAGACCCTGATCAGGACCCGACCAGGATTTGGCGAGGCATGCCAGGGTAGGACTGACACTGGCGAGGCATGCCCGTCTAGCATTACCTGCCCAGATCCTGACCAGGACCTGACCAGGGAATAGCGAGGCATGCCCGCCTAGGATTACCTGGCCAGGACCCGATCAGGCACTGGCGAGGCATGCCCGTCCATGATTACCTGGCCAAATCCTCATCAGGACCAGACCAGGCACTGGCAAGGCAAGCCCGTCTAGCATTACCTGACCATATCCTGGTCAGGACCCGACTAGGCACTGTCGAGACATGCCCGCCTAGGATTACCTGGCCAGGATCCGATGTGGCACTGGCGAGGCGTGCCCGGCTAGCATTGCCTGACCAGATCCTGATCAGGACCCGACCAGGCACTGGCCAGGCATGCCCGCGCAATCTATCATTACACCCATTATTCATAATATACGTATTATGAATGTGACAAAATTAAACACTGAGTGTAATTAAATGTGATTAAAGGTAATTAAAACTCTGTTACATTGTGTAAAAACAAGTAACTAACTAAGTAACAAAATATAGTTATAATTTTCGGATTTTTTGAATTTTCTTAATTTCGAAAATCATCAATTAAATAAATCTCCGAAGTATTAACGCCGGAATAAAATAATATAAATTAATTTTGTTAATTATTTAGATCATTATCCAATATGCTCGAGAAGACAAAGGGAAAAATGTGTGATAACCGTGCAAGGCGAATTCGTGAACTTACTCACCAACGAGTTAGATTGTTCCTCGAGAGTCAAATTGAATTAGAGCGAAAAAATAGTGAATTTGGCATAACTACATATTTCAGTGTTAGTGGAGTAAATTCTTTGAATGACGATTACCGCGATAGTGACTAAGTAGTGCCGAAAAAGCAGTTGACGTAACATCGTAGGAAGTACGAATTTGTAAAATTATTCCTATCTTTAATATTTAACTTACACAGTTGTTGACAACAAAATTTCGCAGGGCTTTAACAATACCGACATTCATGATTAGCATAACGATTATTGCTTCCGGATTAACGCTTCAGGTAAAAGCGACCCTTCTTCCTAATCTACTATTCCAACCAGTTTTTATTCAAGTCTTGTGAAGTGAAGTTGCCCTGCGGTGCATCGTGAAGATATTATTTTCTACAACTGTGATGAGGTAATTCATTTACTAAAACGTGAATATTTGTTAGAAAATAATTATTTCTCAATTTACAGAAGACTGATATTTCGAGGTCCCCACCGGGTGAATGCAAACAGGTGAGAGCGTTCTCTTCTACATTAAAAAAACCAAAAGATTGGAATGGGTGCATAAAAAAATTGGTTTTTGTTGTGTTTTAAGTGTTTTTGCGATTCTTTGTATTTGTACTGTGTTTTTTAGTATATTATCACTTTATTATTTTATCCTGTATATATCGTTTGTATTTCATGTGTTTATATTTGTTTATTTTATTTATTCATGTATTCTTATTCTTTAATATGTTTGTATTTGTACTGTCTCTTTTGTATGTCGATTTTTGGTGTATTTCTTATGTTGTGATATCAATAAAATATTGTATAATATAAATTAAATTTTCTTGACGTGGACCCGGTCAGGTCTTCCTGACTAGGACCCGGCCGGGATTGCACGTCTAGCACCCTGTAAGGACTTTAACGCAGATGTCCCGTCGGGTCCTGATCAGGACGACCTAACGTGGACCCGGTCAGGTCCTCCCGATCAGGACCCGGCCGGGCATGCCCGTCTAGCACCTTATAACGCCCGCCCGGTCGGGTCCTGGTCAGGATGACCTGACCGGGTCCACGCCAGGAATGCCCGGTCGGGTCCACGTCAGGTCGTCCTGATCAGGACCCGACGGCACATCTGCGTTACAGTCCTTGCCGGGTGCTAGACGAGCAATCCCGCCCGGGTCCTGGTCGGGTACAGGAAATAATTTCTAGTCGGGATGTAACAGAGTTTTAATTACCTTTAATCATATTTAATTACACTTAGTGTTTAATTTTGTCACATTCAGTCCTGATCAGGATCTGGTCAGGCAATGCTAGCCGGGCACGCCTCGCCAGTGCCACATCGGATCCTGTCCAGGTAATCCTAGGCGGGCATGTCTCGACAGTGCCTAGTCGGGTCCTGATCAGGATATGGTCAGGTAATGCTAGCCGGGCTTGCCTTGCCAGTGCCTGGTCTGGTCCTGATGAGGATTTGGCCAGGTAATCATAGGCGGGCATGCCTCGCCAGTGCCTGATCGGGTCCTGGCCAGGTAATCCTAGGCGGGCATGCCTCGCTATTGCCTGGTCGGGTCCTGATCAGGATCTGGCCAGGTAATGCTAGACGGGCATGCCTCGCCAGTGTCAGTCCTACCCTGGCATGCCTCGCCAGTGCCTGGTCGGGTCCTGATCAGGATTTGGCCAGGAAATCCTAGGCGGGCATGCCGCGCCAGTGCCTAGTCGGGCCCTGATCAGGATCTGGCCAGGTAATCCTAGGCGAGCATGCCCGGCCACTTCCTGATCGGGACCCGATACGTTTTCGGATTTGCCTACCCAAATTTCTAGTCGGGCATTTACACTGGTACCCCTTTAATTTTTACTGCGCGCTCCCGCGTGTTATCGTCTATGAATGCGCATATAAGCCAGACCAGCTTTCAGGACCTTATACATTCACGAAGCTATGGTGTCATGAAATGGAAATAAAAAGCTGTTCCTCTGCATAAGTACATAAATAATTCGATTTGGAAAAATTAGTATTACGTGTTAATAATATTTATAGATATAAGTGTCAGTTTGAAGTATATGAAAGTATCACAAACTGTCTAAAAAATTAGTAGGGGTTTAGATTTTTAAGAAATAAATGAAATTAAATAATTTCTTTAAAATTGAGTCCAGTACTGAAGAATGATATAATTTAATAATGGTTACTTAGGTTTCCCAAAGCAATTTTTCTAATATAATGGGACTGCATTTGAATATGGGTTACCTTATATTTACTTAGCAAACACTTTTCACTTTGAAGGTAGCTGAAAATTTAAATTTTAAGTGTACGCATTGGGTTTGTAATATAAAACATGTCGAGACTAAAATCGTTTAATCATGAATCGTGAATATATAGAAAAGAAGCTTGAAGAAACAGTTTTCAAATTTCCATAGTACCATTATCACCTTTTCAAATATTTATAATATTAAAAATCTTAAATGATGCAATTTCTTTGCAGTATTGGACTAAGAATGCATTGTATTGATAAGGAATATTGGTTGCTGAATGCCATTAACTTGTCAAGTGAATTAGTTTACCATATCTGGTGTTTTAGGGGAAATAATGGCAAGGATAACAACAAGCGCAGATACAAATTTGCCCCGTTTTATTCCGTATGGAGAATCCTGTATTCCGCTGATTTTACTTAACCTTCTGCCAAATTTACAGTCATCCTAGAAGACACATATTTTAACCAGTCCTAATGAGAGTCGGTACAAAAATAGTTTGGGTAAGTGCCTGGATTAAATTTGTTAACCAGTTAAATCGGCACAGCAAACACAAAATGGAGGCCTGTCAATTTAAATAAAAATTAAGAATTCTATTGTTTTCCATTTGACGCAGTAAATTGATAAAATTTTTGTCTGGAGGTTAAACTGTTTTATAACTTAACATTTTAACATTTTATTCATAACACGCACAAATAGTAATATTACAATAATTCACCCAATCGAATTCCCATTGTTTGTTAATCTGGAAAATATTTTACATTTTTTTTTTTGGGAACTGTATGAAGTAACTCGAGATCAAAGTTTTAAATGAAAGGTGAAGTATTGTTTTATTGTTTGCCACAAAAATGAGTGCTGACGTATTATGGCACCAGGAACAGAATCTATTAGTAAAAAATTGGAATAATATTTCATCGGAACGAGAAATAAAAAACAAAATTTTGTGACAAAATCAATGTTGTTTCTACACATATTGAGCACATTAAGTGCATTCTAATTTATGCCATTAACTACATTTTAATTTGTAGAACTATATATATATATATATATATATATAGTGTAGCGAATGCCCCGTATAGGCCGTTGTTAGGGAAAAACAAGTAGTTGTTTATGTAATTATGAATTGTGAATACTGACGTCAGCGTAGTACAAAATCTCTGTGTGTAAAGACTGTTGTAATTTCGGAAAAACTAAATCTGTTTGTATAAGAAACCGCTACAAATTTGGGGGCTCGTCCGGGATTTGGTGAACCGTAGTAGCGGAAAAATTTTGGTGGACCTGGGATGGCGTACAGAAGTGATGGCGATGGCACGCGGCGGAGAGGCGAGGAGTGCAGTCTGTGCGGCGTTATGGAGTTGTTCAGCGGCTGGTGCGACTCGAGATTCCACAGGACTTACAGCTAAGTTAGATTTAGAATAACACTCGAATGGATTGACTGCGTGCGGCTGGCGCGCGTGGCCCGTTTGAGTGCTACACTCACATTTGTAACTCATATTGGGAGACGGGCGCTGTTCATCTTTAGTACAAGAATTGGTGATGGTTGACCACTGGGTTGTGCGTCTGGAACCATGAAGCAGTTGCTGGGGATTTCAGTAACTGCAGGAGCAGCGGAGGATTTCAAGAGACAGGTCCCTCTTCTACCTGGAGCATTGGATGGGATTGGTCATCCCTGGTGTCTTTGATGGTCAGAAGTAGGATTGGCCTGCTTGGAGGATTTCAAGAGACAGGTCCCTCTTCTACCTGGAGCATTGGATGGGATTGGTCATCCCTGGTGTCTTTCATGGTCAGAAAGAGGATTGGCCTGCTTGATTTCGATTTGCTGCTGACGAATTTTTGTACAGGATTTGCAGTCCAACCCGCTCAATGGAGTTAATCAAATGGATTTGGCAAGGATCAGGTGGAATCTCTGAAGAAGGGGAGAAGCCGTAGCAGTAGCAGCAGTAGCAGCAGTAGCAGCAGTAGCAGTAGCCGTAGCTGTAGCAGTAGCCGTAGCTGTAGCAGTAGCCGTAGCTGTAGCAGTAGCAGTAACCGCAACCGTAGCATTAGCAGTAGCAGTAGCCGTAGCAGTGACAAAAGCCATAGCTGTAGCAGTAGCAGCAGTAGCAGTAGTAGTAGCCGTAACCATGGCAGTAGCCGTAACAGTAGCGGTAGCCGTAGCCGTAGCAGGAGCAGTAGCAGTTGCAGTAGCAGTATCTGTAGCAGTAGCCGTAGCAGTAGCAGTAGTAGTTGCAGTAGCAGTAGCTGTAGCAGTAGCCGTAGCAGTAGCAGTAGTAGCAGCAGTAGCAGTAGCCGTAACCGTAGCAGTAGCCGTAGCCGTAGCAGGAACAGTAGCAGTTGCAGTAGCAGTAGCTGTAGCAGTACCCGTAGCAGTAGCAGTTCGCTGATATGGACTGCTGTGGAAGTAAATCGTCCGAGGGTCGAGGGCGACCCTGAAGACGGGGAGGGATAGTGTAGCGAATGCCCCGTATAGGCCGTTGTTAGGGAAAAACAAGTAGTTGTTTATGTAATTATGAATTGTGAATACTGACGTCAGTGTAGTACAAAATCTCTGTGTGTAAAGACTGTTGTAATTTCGGAAGAACTAAATCTGTTTGTATAAGAAACCGCTACAATATATATATATATATATATATATATATATATATATATATATATATATAATAGTAGTTTTACACTTGTTACATCTTAATCTGTTAAAGTTTTTTTAGCATTTGACTGATTAAATTCTTATAAGTATGAGTTTTTTAGGGAATTACACTTTTAAACTCCGAGGTTTTCATTAGTTTTCGTTTTTATGGCCTGGCAAATACACTTCCTTTAACACATGAACGTGAACACGTGAAAAAAGACCAACATTTTTATGTATGTATGTAAAATATGTACTATTTTTGGTATAGAATCAAAGCATTGATTTTACAGATATAATTGCCAGCCATTGGATCCGCCATCTTTGATTTTTTAAGTGTAAGCATATATTTGATATCAACAATTAACACTAGGCTCTCCTTTTAACAAAACCATTGACTTTATGATTGTCTGAGGATGAATGGTTTGTCTAGTGAAATATATGGTTTTCATCTAATCACGCAATCTTCAAATGTCCATTACTCATGGCAGAGACATCGTACGGCAGCATTTAAAAGCTCAGTTTGAAGGGGAAAAAGTGTAATAGATGACGAAATGGGTAGAAAAAATCAAAACAAAAATACTTATTAAAAAATATACTTTAGTAGAAACAAAAAAATTTAGCAACATGTTTCTAACCTTCTAAATAGTCAAAATAGATGTTTTCGGTGCACATAAGTAAAATGTTCTCAAATTTTCTTTATTGATTTGGGCCAGTTTATTATTCAGGTGACATCTCGTATTTAAGACATTCGCTCATGTGTTTTCCACTGTTAGCACCGATTCCAATATAATCTCGTCGGCTCTTGCAGATATTTTTAAATTGCTCATTGCTGCAACGATTAGGTCATGTTATCAAAATTCCGATATATTATAGTTACTTCATATCAAAAATAATTACTTGAGGGATTGTTTTACCTTCTCACTGACTTACCTCACTGTTTTACCTTATCATTACTGATCCATTTGGAAACAATGATAATCGACACACCCCTGCTGACCTATAGTGAAATTCAGCACAAATTTCATATTAATTCATTTTGATAAAGTGTTTAATGTAATTAACTGCCAATAACGGCACGAATACTTTCAGTATAATTCACTAGTGTTTTATGGAACCAACTACTGAATATATATCCACGGTACTTCATAACTCAAACTTCATCGAGTTAAATAAGGCGTTTGGTGCAGTATCTGCAAAATATAAGTGTAAATTGATACTTAACATAGGGGAGGAACTGTCAAGTGTGAAAATAAATAAGGCTACAAGTGACTATGTGAATTTTAATAAGGGTGTTCCTCAAGGATCGTTTCTAGGGCCATTATTATACTCGACTTATGTCATCAGTCTAGAAAAGTGCGGTTAGTAGCTAGAGAGCAAACAAAGCATCAAAATACGGATAGGTAGTAGCTTTGATTTTCCGAAGTTTCGAATTTAGGGGCTTTCTTCAGGAGCCAGTTTTTATTGATTTTACTGTCTGTAGATTCGGGCAATTTATATTTAGGAAGAATTCCACGAAGTTTGTGAAAATAAACAGAGAATTCGGAAAAATATTCGATATTATATTCAAGGAAAGTTTTGGAAACTGTTAAACATACTATAGGAAGTATTAATACGTTATTTACAAATTTACCAACTGATTAATCGGAGCGGGAAAACATAGATAGTTTACGCAACGGTTTAATTAAGGGGCTTATTGTAACAACGTGCAAGTATATACAGGCTATATAGCAAAGATGTATTAAGCGGAGAGCGGGGCGTAATAATTAAAAGATATACCACCAATACTAATATAGTTTGCCCTCTGGCTGCAGTTCCATCAACTAATACGCGAAGTCCAGAAGTTAATGCTTACAAGGTAATTTCCTTAACTCTCTCTAAGGAAGTATGCATGTGAAGATGCCTAAGAACGTTTGATGACAGTTTAGTGTCCGTCCATTCGTCTTTATCTGACAAGGGTCATACTAGAACGCCCCTCATGCAAAATACGCAGTTTCCATTGCCCTTCGAAGTCGCCCTCGTCAGTTACTACTTGAGTCACAAGCATCGGTACAACACCCGAACTTTCAGCAAGGTACACTCAATTCGCATTTCATAATTACCTTTACAAATTCGGCGGGGGCACTTTTTTGCTCTCTTAAGTAATCTCAATTAATGTACTTAATACTATTTCTAGACTAAGGAGAGCAATTATTTAGATTGGCTCTATATTGTTACTATTTCTCCGATCACATCAAAATATTCCTTTTTTTTATGAGGAGGGAAATGCTTTTTACTACGCACGACAGGGGTCTAAGAAAAAGTGAAATATCCCCCTGCCAGTGTGGGACTCCCTTTGGGGCCTACCCACTAAAACTCTCCTCCTAATTACAGCAGGCGTCACCCCGGAACCGCTTTCGCATTACTTCAGGGTGACGCCTTTATCCTTGGGGCCCCCCTACGGGTCCCGTTCCTCCTCCTCCATGATTCTCCTCATTTTGGAGCATAACCCCGACGATGTTCTACGGGGTTATTCTCCCATATCTCCTTTCTAGTGGAGTCCTCCATATCTCGCACCCTTCGCACTCGAAGAAAGTATGGAGGGCATCGTCTCTTTGGGGACCGGAGGATAAACAGCACGGGTCCGGTACTTTCCCTATTTTACTGAGGTAGGCTCGGAAATACCCGTGCCACGTCAGCATTTGGGTGAGGTAGAAATTAACCTCACCGTGCTGACGTGCTGACCCAGGTGTACAAACGAGGTATGAGTCTCGCTGTCCACCTCGCCCGCGGGTCCGTATCCCACCGTTCTTGCCAGGCCCGCATGCTGCGGACTCTGGCAAGCTCCTTCTTCTTTTTCCTGTCCTACTCTCCAGGGAAATCCTGGTGGACGGACATCCGCACCTGAGCGAGGAGGTCAATGGGCATGACCCCGGCTATCACTAGCGCCGCTGGCTCCGAGACCGTACGGTAGGAGCAAGCGATACGAAGAGCCCCTCTCCGTTGCACTTCGGCTATGCGCTTACGATATATTTCATATCGGAGTGCACCGGCCCAGACTTCGGCGCCGTAGAGCATTATGGACTCGGCGGTGCGTAACAAGAGACGGCGTTTGCAGGGTCGGGGGCCGCCGATGTTGGCCATGACCATACTCAACAACGTCGTCACCGCAGCCGCCTTATCCGCTCTCGATCTAATTTCTTCCCCGAAGGTGAGCCTCGAGTCAAGGCTCACCCCCAGGTACTTTACAGACGCGTTTGTCCGGACCGTCGCCGCTCCCACCTGCATATCCCGCAAAAGCGGGTTACGCTTCTTGATGAGCAGCACGATCTCGGTTTTAGCCAGCGCTAGCTCCAAGCTGTGGTCGTCCATCCAGGAGCGGACTCGACGCACAACCTGGTTGAACAGCATCTGTGCCGCCTCAACGCTTCTCGCGATGATTACGGCGGCAATATCATCCGCATACCCAACCAGAAAAGAGCCCTCGGGCATCTCCATACGTAGAATCCCGTCATAGGTGACATTCCAAATGTCGCGACCCAGTATGGAGACCTGGGCTGCCCCTGTCGTTATCTCCCGACTAGTCGGACCATCCGCGGTGGTGTACACCAAGGAGCGGTCTTTCAGGTAATCCTCCAACATCCAGAACAGATATTTGGGGACCCTGAAATCCCGCTTAAGCGCGCTCAATGCATCGCTCCACCGCACGGAGTTGAAGGCGTTCTTCACATCCAGCGTGACCTGCAGACAGACAGGGCGGGAGGAATGGTTCCCCCGCTCTGTACCTCTGGCTGCCTCGACTACCTCCTTGATAGCGTGGATCGTCGACCTCCCTTTCCGAAAGCAGTACTGTCTTTCGGAGAGGTCTCCGGCGTCTGGGATTGCCGCATGGAGGCGAGGTCGAAGAAGTTTCCCCAGGAGCTTGCCGGCCGTGTCTAGCATACACAGGGGCCTGTAAGACGATGGGCTGTCTACTGGTCCCCCTTTGCCCTTCGCAATCAATACAAGTCGTGGTTGCTTCAAGCGGAGAGGGAAGATCCCCGCTTGCAGGCAGGCGTTGTACATTTTCAGGAAGAGCGCTGGACGTCCTTCAACTGCGGCTTAAAGCACCTCTGCTGGCAGACCATCAGGTCCTGGTGCCTTCTTATTCTTGAGGGACCGCGCTGCGCACCTAAGCTCTTCCTCTGTAAGGAAGGGCAGTGGTGTCTCCTCAGATGTTCGAGGGCGGCGCGGTAGCTTGGGGTGATCGGGGAATAGGGCATCGACTATAGGGCCGATAATCCCTGCATCTGTGGGGGCGCTTTGGGTAAACGCCCCCAACTTGCGAAGGACCAGTTTGTACCCTGGTCCCCATGGATCTTCGTTTAGGTCCTCCCCAAGTTTCTTCCAGCATCGGTGCTTACTCTTCTGGATGGTCCGTCTGAGCACTTTTCGCGCCGCCTCGTAGGCGGCCGTGCTCGGGGCTGCGTCGGTGTCGCTGCGTCGGGCTCTAAGGGAGAGTCTTCTAGCACGAAGACACTCCCACCTCAGTTCCGCGATTTCGTCCGTCCACCAGTACACGGGACGTCTCGCTCCAAGTGTTTTCCTTTTCGGCACGGCTTCCCTGCACGCCTGATGGAGGTGGGTCGTCACTAGGTCCTCACCTGTTCAGCGCCCGCAGGGAGAGGCATGTCCCCGAGGGCTCGTTGGCCGCGTAATAGGGCCGGAGACAGCTTCTGGGGGTTCATCTTGTTGACGTTCCATCTGGCGGGGCCTTGTGATGTTCTGGTCCGGGCTGAGGTTACATTGCGTACGCCGTACGTGATAAATTGGTGATAGCTGGCTGTGTAGTCCTCGATCACCGTCCAGTCCTCGACTCGTGGCATCAGGTTTTCGGTCGCCAGGGAGATATCAATGATAGTCTCCCTGTACCCGGGCCTCCAAAAGGTGGGCGTCGAGCCTGTGTTTAACACAACCAGCCCGAGTCTGGACGCCATGTCCAGAACACGCCAACCCGGGAGTCCGGCCAGCGCTAACCCTATTCCAGGGCTTTGGCATTGAAGTCTCCGGCTACTTCCACTCGCCCTCCATGGCGCGGACAGCGTCCTCCAGGCCATCAAGTTTGGCCTGGAAGTCAGCGATTCGCTCGTTCGGGGTGATGTAGCAGCTTACATAAGTAACATCAGCGTTACTCACCCAGACGAAGCCGCTCCCCGCGCCGTGATCGACGACACGAAGGCGTCGCCGATCCGGAATCAAAAGTGCCGCCATGCCGAGGGTGTCCGAGTTCCAGTTTGGCCCATCTCTATCCCGATATTTCCCATGACGGCGCGTCTCCGGCTTGCCTTCTACGTCCGGGCAGAGGAAGTACACAGGGGTTGCATCACAACTTGCACCCCTATGCCCCTCTGCCCCGCACCGGTAGCAGGCCTTACTCCTATCCGGGCCATTGCACTTTATGCTTTGGTGGCCGTATCCCAGGCATTTGAAACACCTGAGTACGTCCACTCGTCTCCGAATCCTACAGCTGACCCATTCGATTTTAATATGGGTCGCTTGTAACAGGATTTTAGCACCTGCCTCATCAGCAGTGATGATAGCAGAAACCTGCTCCCGTGAATTCGGCCGGGTCAAAATGACTTGTAACGGTCGCTTTAGGTATTAGTTCCCTCTAACCTCGCTTTAGGTATTAATTCCCTAACTCAGCTGCTCTCCCCGGTAGCTTTCTTTAGGGCTTCGGAAAGAGCTGCTCTCGACTCGGCGGTGGATTTCGGAAGCTCGAGCAAAACGTCCCCCGCTTTTGTCCGTCGGATCGACTTCACGTCGATTCCGAGGGCCTCAGGTTGAACCTCTTTACGGACAGCCCCAAGGATGTCCGCGAACGTTTTCCCTCGGCCGGCTTCAGGATGATTGCCTCACGTTTCGAGGCTCCCACCTTTTTGGACGTGGTTGGTGCCTGAGAGCTGACTTCTTGCTCTTCGTGTTGTCCGTCTTCTCCGTCTTATTTGTCGGAATCTTTCCAGCGCCCTTTTTCTTCTTTTTCTTCTTCTTGTTTTCGACCGTCGTCCATTGTTTGTCCGGTGTCTTGTCCGGGCTCTTGTCGTTCCCTTTTTTTTTTTTTATTTTTTTTTTTTTATTTAACGTCTCCGGAGTGGGGAGCACTGGTGGGCTTGAGGCCGCACTTTTCTGTCCACTCTTGGGTGTGGATTGGGAGGGCGGTACTGCTCCACTCGCGGTCTTCGACTTGGGCCCGCTGGATTTAGGGACCGAGGCCCTCGACCGTGCAAGTAGGTCGTGAGCCTTCTTTAGTGGGCGGTGGCAGTCCTCCAGCTCCTCCAAATGTTCTATCAAGGCTGGAAGGCCATCCTTGATCGTCTTGTTTACGTTGGACTGCTTCTTGAGAGCGTCGGTCATTGCTTTGATGAGACTGCGCATTTCTGCGAGTCTCTTCTCCGCCTTCTTCTCGCTCTCGGCGATAAGCTCCCGTAGGGAAGCTATATCGTCCACTCCTTGACTTCGTGCGTTGTTTCCAGTTGAAGTAGCCATGTATTGTTTGGACGGTTACGGAGGGCCGTAATAGTCAGGAACGGGTGTACCCTCGGAGTGCGGGGACTCCTACCCCAGTTCCCTGAGGCCTGACCTACGCTTAACCGGTCCCGGAAAACACGGACGGACCGGCGCTCGCCCGGAGCGATGCAGCTTCCGGCCGCTGCATTCAATGCACACTACCTGATCAGGGCCCGAAGGGGCTGGCTCCTGATGCACACCGCAGTGGCCACTTCGGCAGAGCAAAGCTCACTGCAGCCCTCGTCCCAACGCCGAGGGAAACGTCGGCGTCAGTAGAGAGCACTCCCGGTATGCTGTGATGTGCAACGATCATGGTACGCCCAGCCGCACCTAACATGGTGAACAGCCGCTGGGTAGAGCGTGCCGTCCGAGACGGGAACAGACGCGCACTCTATCTTTACGTACCTGTGTTTCCGATTTGGTCCGTGGGTGGTATTTTATTTCCCACCTACCCGGCATATCTGCCGAGCATTCCCCTATCCGTCACCTGGGGACACGCCCGATGGGGGTCGGAAAACCCCACACGGGGCTGTGCTGTATTTGAATTTGGTGTATGCACAATGCCATTAAAAAACAAATGTTGATTTCATCCAAATCAAATAAATTACATGGTATGTCAGAAATTCTGTCTTTCTGCAGACCTAAATATGATAAGTGTTGCCAAAGCGACCTGGTCTCCCGGGTTCTGGAAATGAAATCGAAGTAAGACTTTTTTCCTGTTTAAACGTAAAGGTCGTGAGACTTCTTAATGACTTATAATAGTCTCAGTTACTGGTGGATCCCGTACGCCTGAAATTTGATTTAGTTTTATCTGTTAGAGACATTAAAAGTTTTAAATTTTCAGTTACCCAAGGTAGTTTTGGCTTAGTAATTTTCTTGCGTATTTATCAAGTAAGTTAAGAATTGCAGAATTTAGTGTAAGTAAGTAATATTATTAAAATGGGTTGACTGAAGGTCAAAATTGAAGGAATCCGTATTAATATCTTTAAAGTTACGGAATCTCTTCATAACGGGTTCCGAGGGTGGCTTTTTCAGTTTTATGTGACAAATTACCATATCGTGATCAGTGACATCACAATTAATTACACCAGAGTTTGAAATGCCATATTCTTTAGTAGTAATAATGAAGTCAATCAGACTAGCGCATTTTGGAATAATTCTTATGGAAACGTTTATGATTTGCTTGATTCCCATTGACTCTATAAGATCTTGAAAATAAGAAGTCGATACCTGATAGACATTGAATAGGGAATCCGAGATCGGTAAGCAAGATGATAACGAATTTTCTAATTCGCTTAAACGAATTTTACAGTCAAACTGCGGGGGTCTATATACTGTTCTGTGGGGGTTCGAAGCGGCATCATCAAACATTTTTATAACGGTCAAACACCGATGCTGTTTCGAACTAACCTTCGTTCCCATCATTTAGCAATTGTAAAAAAACTGCGTCCCAAGCGAGACGGATGGGTAAGTCCTCTTTCCCTACAACGAAGCAATAAATGGCTTGTTGTAGGAGAGGAAAAGGAGTAATTGCCCATCTGGACAATGTACTCGGCGAACATTCGTTAAAAACATCTGTGAATCTCGAAGTTAAATTTCCGCGCCAAAGTAGATGATTTAGAGAGGGATATTTGACCCTCAATAAAAGTACCCTTAGACTTTCGAAAATATTTCCTGGGAAAATCGAAGCCCAGCTGAGAGTAGAAATTCACAGATGGTACCTTGCACCCCGGTTAGGCGGCCAATGAGATCGACACACAGGGCGCGCAGTCACGTCCTTCTGTCTCACTTAGTAATTCGCGAACGCCACCATTG
This sequence comes from Cryptocephalus primarius, assembly GCA_963576515.1. NCBI lineage: Eukaryota > Metazoa > Arthropoda > Insecta > Coleoptera > Chrysomelidae > Cryptocephalus > Cryptocephalus primarius. Next base: position 16,265,133 of record OY754940.1, on the reverse strand, counting down.
GCTAAGCACCGAACGGTGAAAGGCGGAGTTCGTCGCGAATATTAAATCAATATCACAGCTAGGAGAGGCTCGCTACTCAGTCTTACTTAGTCTTCTCGGTCTCTTGCGTCGTTCAAGTCAAGTCTGTTAAGTCAAATCATACATTTATTTTGACACAGTCGTTGCTTAGTCGTACTTGCAGTGGTGTCACTTCAATCGCTTTCCACTCACCAAGTTCATCTTTTACATTAGGTTATTCGTACTTATTACGTGAGCGGACGGGATCGACACTATAGGTTGTCTTCCCTAATAACTATTTTGTTCAGTCAATTCAACTCTCCTGGTTGTGGTACCTTTTATCTCTAGCCTTGTAAATATATGTAAATTCACTGTTCACACTAGTCAGACATTAAATTATTGTATATAACTTCTCGTTCATCTTTTGTAAATATATTTCTTTTCCCTGACGTGTGCGAATTCTCATTACACCACAACAGGCTGCATTATTTAAAGTATTGGACTTTTAGTCAACTCAACGACTGATACTTGCCCCAATAGTTCCAACAACAAAGCAAACCTTGCACTTTAGAATTCTTACCCATAACTGTTCAGTGGTGTTATTTGTACTAATTACCGATGCCCTAAGAGCCTTCCGTACGTAGACAGCCACACCGCCTCCGCGACTCAACCTATCTTTTTGGAAAAACGAAAAACCGTTAATAATGACATTTTCGTTTAGAATATTTGAACTATTAGAGAACGATTAATTATATGAGCAACTCTTATATAATTAGTTTCATTTTCGGGAATCAGACTATGTCTCAGTTTCAAATATCTATCTAGTTAAAAATACGTGAAACGAAATCTCTTTGTAAGTGTCCCCATTTAAATAACATATTGATAAATAAAATCAATTCAAAAAAGGAGATACAGAATCAGTGGTTGCAACTACAAATTGCAACCGATGTATCGTCGTAAGATGTTATCTTTAGTCTTGGCACATGAAAAAGTCGGACCTTTATTATATTGACTAAGCACGTTTTACGCTTCACACTTGCCAATGTAAGTTCCACTTGGCTGATATATCAACTTACTGTTCATTTTTGTAGGATTTACTGCGTACTAGTTCGTTTGATTTTTAGAGAGATTTTTACAGATTAGAAAGTACAGGTCTCGATTGCTTTAACTAAATTAACTCATTTTTAACTCATTAACTCAATTCTGATTAACTCAAATTTATTTCACTTTGAACATTGTGTATATATCTTCCTGATTGTCATCAATCCAGGTAAAAGTTGTCAAGCTTCCGAAATGGAAACCGACCAAAGTAATTATAGGAGGTAGTACGAGACACACTATCGGAAGAAATAAAATTGTCTGTATTAATGTGCTCACCAATTTATTTAACCCTTTCAGTTTAAGCGCCTATAGCCGATTCTAAAATTGAAAACCACCATTTGGTCATCATCCTCAATATATTCGGTCATCGGTCTTTCAGTTTCTCTTCCTCCGCTAATCTTACTTGGAAATCCAATCGTTCACTGTGATGGCTAATGTGTCGTTTTCCAGTACCGTCTGATGGTCTCCGTCGAGGGTTTCTACGTCCACAGGTTTCTCGGCATACTTCGACAGCTCGTAGTCGTCACTCAGGCCGAGCAAATCCATCGAGGAGGCCTTGACGAGTCTAAGGGTTGATCGCAGTTTCTCGAATGAAGGCTCGTAGGAGAGCAACAATTTCAGCTTCTCGTAGATTCCGTTGATAACTTTCTTGTGGTGGTCGACGTCGATCGTAGCTTGTATGGAGCTCAGGCCGAAATCGACGCGCTCCTCCCAGCAGGAGCATTTGCTGATGCTCTCCTGTTGGAAGAATTACATGAAGTTTGATGGAATGGAAATGTGCGTTTGTGTTAATGGTAGGTATTCATGATAATATTTCCGCCTATAGGATGTTGATGAAGTCGACGGGAAAATCAATAATGCTTATAACTTTCTGTAGCAAATGCTATCAAACATGAGAGGGCGCAGAGTTTAGCCATGCAAATTGCAGTTAAAATAGTACAAATAACATAGTTGTTTGTGATCCGTTAGTGCGGCGATGACAGCAGATCAGTAGTTACTGGTAGCATTATAAGGGGCCTTGATAGGTGCCAACGAGTGGTAATCATACGGTAGACTCCACATGGGTGGGCCCCTCTTCCCACGTAGCAAAGAAAAATGAAGAAATATTTTTTGAAAAATTGCAATCCTTCAACGACTGATGACAAAAGATTAAATTAGTAGTTCTTATAGTATTATTAACATTGTATAGAATAGTACGAGGTGAAAATTTTTAAAGAAGTCGGTAGCTCAAAGGTTCATAACGGCTAGAGAAATAAGTAGAATAAATAAAATTGTTACCTGTAGTTTGCTGACATCCTCATGTGAATGGTATAGAGTGAGCAGGTTGCAAACGAGCGACGTCTCCCAGTCGTCTTTGTATTGGGCTTTCATTGTATACGCAAGTGCTTTTATGAGATCAGGCGTGGCATCTATCAGGAACACGGAGCCCACGAACCCGCTTTGCTCCAGAATGTGTGCCACCTCCAACGCTACCAGGCACCCGTAGGAGTGTGCGATCAGTTTGAAGGGTTCGGACTTTGACACGACTTTTAGCACATGCTAAAAATAAACAAAATCGGTTAAAATGTGGCTTACACGTGTCATGTGGTTATATATATATATATATATATATATATATATATATATGCAGTGACGTACAACGTATTAAGACGTTGGCCGAGTTGGTGGTTGTGTTATCTTATGCCCTAAGTACCTATACTCTTAATACCAGCCTTTAGTTTATATATTGACTAGGGTAATATTCCTCCAGTGCATTTGTTCTGTGTCTTTCTGGTGTCATTTCACAGCCTATACATTCTGCTTACCGGCATTATTTCGCTGATGGTATCCTGAACCCTATCGACGGACTGCATGTAGGGATACTGCAGGCAATAGGCTTGCGCCTCGAGTTTTTCGACGAGCGGTTCCAGGGCGACAGAAAACCCTTCGATTCCCGGGAAAAGCACCACTTTCCCTTTGCCTGGCTTCGACTTCAATTTTCTGAACTTGATTGTATTGGATTGCTTCGTCACCTTCCCGAATAACATACCCATACCAAATGTTGGGGCATTTCCTTCGATCTGGGGCGAAGTGTTGCTGGCCTGCTGCTCTTGAATCTCTCGTAGTCTGCAATGTGAATGTTACAATGTATGCTATATTATGGAAATGGATATGTTCGTACCTTGCTAATGTCAAGGTCCTGATCTCCTTGGGGGTGAGGAACACCTCGTACTCCCTCTCTAGGACCTGCTTGATTTCCACCGCTACCATCGAGTCCATTCCGAGTTCGGCGAATGTTGTGTGGGGGCTGACCTTTTTTATATTGTCGATACCTTCGGAAAAATTACTTTTAGATTACCCTACCAGCTAATATTTATTACAAAACATTCCTGTACGTTTGGATCAAATTATGCAATATTTTAAGAATAGTACACCGACACGCATTTCCAGACACATTAAATATTCTGTGAGTGCGAGAGAAATTACGTAGACATGCGACACTAAACGTATAAAATCAGATCACTCGATTTGAATTTTCCATTTGCGGGTACACAATAAACAATATAAAATTTGTTTTAAGAAGTTTATGATGTAAAATATATTGTGCAGCAACTCGAGTGTGAAGAATGGAGTTAATGGAGTTAATGGAATTTTATTAACAATGTTTTAGGTTTGTGGAAATTGTTAGGTTTACTGTTTCCTAGAGTGTAATAATGGTTGGTTCACACCTAGAATATTGAGGGCGGCGTCAACGATATTATCCGCCGAACCCGCTCCGCTTTTCTTCTCCGCCACGACCATGCTGGAGACGATGGTCGCCTCGGTCTGCTGGAGTAGCGTGCCCAGAGTATTCAAACAATTGGAGATCTTCTGTTGAAGGGTTCCGCCTATCTCCAATTCGACGTGCTCCTCTTGCATTTCCGCGATCACTCCAACCTGTAGGAACAAAATGGGAATCGATGAAAACGGGTCAGCACTTGCTTTATAAATAAAAATGATTGTATTTCAAAGACGAATTAGCTCTAGGTAATAATTTAAACTTGTGTACAACGTTAAAAAGCTTGAACACTATTGTTTAATACAGACAATGTCAAGTGCCTCGAACCCTGGTAATGTGCTAGTTATATTCTTATTTGGTTAGTTTTTCGTTTCCATGTAAAAGGTTTATTTATTTTATTTTATAAACCATGTTATAACGTTTGGATAACGAAGATGTTTTTGTTTACCTGAAAGTTGAAAGAAATGTCCTGAATCTAATAAGTTTTATCGTGATTGGTAGATAATTCCCGTTTCTGTATTAAAACGCCAGGACGTGAAATTTTTGCTTTCGATATAGCAGGAATTGTTGATTTACATGATTCTGAACATTCCAACCACAACATACACATGTTCTTACTTATTACAAAAACAATTATTGTTCGTATCTTTGAAAGGTACAAAGAAAATTGTACAGCCGAGAGGAGGCCTCGTAATGGCCGACCAGGTAGCCTCGTAGCCGAGTTCTAACTGACCATGACTATGACTATAGACATGTGTATGACCCAGCTTCAGTTCTAGAAGTCACTTCCTACATATATTTCATAGTCGTTTAATTTCATACGATGATACTGTACGATTTATTTTGTACGAAAGTAATGTATAATTTCTGGATAATATACTAATATGTGTTAGAATGGCTAAAGTAATTAGTTACAGTTCGATGAGGTTAAGGTGTGGTAACATATTTACCTCTCCGATGGCACCCCATTGGATGGCCACAGCTGGAAATCCTTCCTTTCGCCTTTTCTTACATATCCTCTCCATCACAGAGTTCGCCATGCCGTAGTTGGTTTGCCCAGCATTACCCCTCCCGCAGGAGACCGATGAGAACACCACGAAGTTCCTGAGAACATTCACAACAATTCGATAAGACCGTCTTATTTTGAAATAACCGGTTGAATCGGTAATTTGATTCGCAGTTAGACACACTGCCTGAAATGGAAATGACGCCAATTTAGCTAACATTAATATTGAAACGATCGCCACAATCCCTAATATAAAACATCTCATCGTAACATCGTAACAAACAGTAGGGACATCGACATGAATTATGGCCAACACCGGAGGCTCCCAGAGTAAAGAGAAAAGTTACAGTAGTAACTTTTCTCTTAACTCTAGTAGTCGAGTAGTGCTCAACATCATTATACGTGGCTCCCATACGGTGCTTCCCATCTTAATGGTAAAAGGATGGAACTGTGTAATGTCAGCCTAGGGGGTCATTCAATAATATTGGTGTTGTCGAGTGATATCTACTTCGGCCATTGTGTAAACTGTAGTAAACTGTGTAAACGTGATGAACATGAACTATTGTTGTACATGTATAAAACAACGGATGTACTGATAACGACATCAACTCCGGCTGAACGTGACACTTGAGCTAAGAATCCATCCATCGAAATAATATGGATATTATGTGGCTACAGTTTGGATCAGAATTGACATTCCAAGAAGCAGACTTCTGAAAATGGAATAGATCATCTGTACTCAAGATCGAAATGTAAAGCTAAATATACGACTGATAAAGTGCAACACACTTTTGATATTATTATTGTGGACTTGAGGCGTGGCTTTTGAACAAATCTGACGAGATGATATTAGTATCTTCGTGATATAGTGGATCAGGATTGTAACCAAAGGGGAAGTAATATATCGAATAAAAAGAAAGTTTTTGCCTTTATGAGTTGTTCAACCGCACAGATAACTAATTGTTCAAATCGGCGACCTGAAAGGAACAATGGCACTGATGATTTTCAAACTACGGATCGCTGTATGACACAAATAGATATGACATTTTAACATATTTTAACAACGTCCATTATAGCACGGAATGAACAAGATCAGATGAATCATTCTCAGTTTACCGTAACGAAGGACACAACCTCCTGGAAGCTTCGTCGAGGTGCCTCGTGGCGAAGGCCTTCGGCTCGTAAGAGGTGAGGAAACCCTCAGGCATTTGGTTCTCGAAGATGGCGTCTGCGAGGACGACTGCCAGGTTGAATATCGCGTCGACCGGTCCCATACGTTCGGATTCCCGAAGGAGCTGGTCGCAACCCTCGGCGGTCCTGATATCCGTCTTCGATACGTCTATCCTCACGCCGTAGGACTCCCAGATCCTATGAAAGAAATAAAGTTAGTGGTGGATTACTTTCCTACTCCAGGAGAACTGCTTTCTACTATTTAAACTCCCTTTAAATCATAAGAAATGATTACTTGAATGTACCTATTCAAGCGCTGAAAAGTTGTGAAAAATTATGTATCTGATTTGGTGTGCCTCGAAATGCGCATTGAGAACATATGGAAAATGATTTTGACCTCGAGAAAAACACATGCTTATAAAGTACGTCAAATGTATTTAAAAACATAGATGATAATTTTTATATTATTAATACTAAAAAGTAGTAGTGGAAAACCAATAGTGATGTATGTATGTACGTGTGTGCTTCTTAGTTTATAACTTCTCTGATTTTGATACGCATTAGTTCGATTCATCTTTGACTTCACCGAAAATATCATAGGTTATAACTCAAAATGTGCGGTTCCTCATTGTATGGTCGCCTTTGTTACGTTTTCTGTATCACCTGTTCCAATCCCTTCCGAACAAATTACATCACACTGATGATTACTATCCGCATTTCTCTTAATACAAAACGATATTGAACTTTTTAGAATGTAGGATTCCATATTCTGTAATAGCGTATATTACTATCTAGATGCGCGTAAAATGATAATTTATGTATTTTTTCAATTTCATTTTTTTATGGCAAACATATTCATTTCCGCTTTCGATTGACAAGTTTGTCCCTGCAGGTGTTTTCGCTGGTTTCGAAGTTGATTTCCAAACAAATTTCCAGATTGACTTTGGAATGATTATACCGACTTTTTGTTTTGTTACTTACCGCATCCTGTACTTCTGGTAACCGGTGACTACTCCTCTTCTGGATGTTAAGACGAGTTTTCTCGCTCCTCTTAGGATCAGCCAATCGGCCAGTTCGAGACCGAAGCCGCCGAGACCGCCTATAATTATGTACGTTTTATCAGCATTGCAGTTATACCTAAAACATATTGTTTTGAATATTCGAAAATATCTCTGCAGAGTCGATATTTTACTAGATCCAGCGACACTAGATTAGAAACTAATTCTTGGAGATTGACTTAATATAAGACGTGAAATTTTACAAGACTGAAGCATAGCAAAAATAAGAACTGTAGCTTTTATCGCATTTATGCGATAATTATGCCTTCCTTAGATTCACTATTTTCTTTCAACGTGCTTCTTTATACCTCTTTACCTTGCATTGCATAGGAACAGCTCACGCTTCGGTACCGCTCTCATTTCTCTCCGTTCCACCTCGGGCCTGACCTCGATTACGACCTTCCCGGTGTGCTTCCCGGTCGCCATGTACCTGAACGCCTGTTCAAGCTCGTCGTACTTGAACATCGTCGTGTTCAGTGGCTTGATTACCCCCGACTTTATGTTCGCTTTTATTAAGTCCACTATTTTCATCTTGATGTCGGGTGTCTCCCTGAACAGCTTGTCGACCATGACACCGTGGAAGCTCGCCTGCTTCTTGAGCAACAGAAGGTTGACGTCGTTGTTGCTGCCGAGGTCGAACTTGCCAATCTCGAGGAAGCGGCCGCGCTTCGCGAGGCACCGGATCGAGGCGAGAAGTTTCTCCTCGGCGAGGGAGTTGAGCACCAGGTCGACACCCCTACCGTTGGTCTCGCGGTGCACCATCTGCTCGAAGGAGACATCCCTGGAGTTGCCGATGTGAGATTCTGGAAACGTTAGTATGTGAGTTTTAGATTAAGCGACCATATCTCAATGGAACTGTACCTTTCAGCTGGGGAAACATCTTCATCAGGAAGTCCTTCTTCTCTTTCGTGCCGACCGTCGTGAAGACCGTGCAGTTGAAACTCAATGCGATCCTTATGGAGGCTTGGCCCACTCCTTCAGTCCCTGAGTGGATTAAAATGGACTCTTCGCCCTTCAAGCGGCCTCGCTGCACATCATAATGTTTACGTATATCGAAAAACTCATGGAAAAGTTTGTGAGCACTAGAACGAATATACCAAGTCGACTACGCAAATAGCTATAAGCCGTTACAAAACGTTACACACTACACAAAATTGTTTTTCGATTTTCCAGTTTTTGAGGAAAGTTCTCAATTTCGCCCAAATTATTGTCCCCAAGTAATACTCGGTAAGAGATAAAGTTAGTTGAGAACTTAGAGTAATTTTAAATAGTATCTACTTAATGAAACCATATATTACAAAAGGCCACGTTCATGACGTATTGTATGATGCATGTAAAGCGTTTCGATCGTGGCACATTCAAATGTTCCCTCATAACATTTGAAGAACTTACCATTACGATACCGTAGATGGCCGTTGCGTAAACAACTGGTATAGTGGCAGCTTCCCTCAGCGTCATATCGTCAGGGACGTCGATTATGAAATATTTATCAGTCAGTACTAAAGACGCCAGGGCGAAGCAGGCGGCCATTCCAGCCACGCGGTTTCCACTGAAATATGTAGCAATTTAATATTTAATCGTTCCCTTCCCTTAATCACATCGTTGGATATATTACATGCATGCTCTTTAAATGTTTTCTATAATATATTACATGATCATGTTGTGCCTGCCTTTATGTCAATGTTTATTTCGTACAAATAATTGCATATGTTAGAAAAGGTTGAAACTGTGGGATACATAGGTCTTCTAAATTGTTATGGAATGCAAGCATGTATTAATAAAGTCTTATCCCTTTTCCACATTATATTAGCGCACATCAGAGGCAAGCAATTAACAAATATAGCAATTTCTTGTACTTTTTTTTGGGATTCATCACGATTATTTACAATTCGTAGATATAACTATAACAATTAGAGGAAACAATAAGTAACCTCAAAGTAATGTATAACAGAAACACCGCTTACTATCGTATGTATCGGGACCAAATTCATTCAATGGATTGGAGGCCCCAGCACTCAAATTTTGTGTCGAGAGGTAAAAGGGATTCATGAGTTGATGAATCAATTCATGTAAACAAAAATATTCTTGCTTGGACAAATGCATCACAAGTGGACCGAGGTGACGTTTGAATATTAAGTAAGGTAAAATTTATCTCCACTCACATCTCGTCGCATCCGGCGAACTCAAATCCCGTAACTGCCTCCTGCTCGAGCCTGTCAGAAGTAACGACATCGACGTTAATTCGTCCTGAGGCTGTCATGACGTCTCTGAAGTTGACGCTGCAATAGTTTACCGAGACGATCAGCTTCTCCGGCAGGATTTTCACATCGATCGTCAGCGGTCCCTCAAGCCATTTGAGGCTCGTGAGGTCGCCTCTGACGGTAGACTGGGCGTAGCAGTGTTCACTTTGCTTCAGGAGTGTCTTGTTGATCGGCAAGTGCCTGTACGTCCCCCAGGTACCGTCTTTGTAGACGTTCACCGCGAGATTCTTCGCTATTTGCTCGTCGCGAATCGACGCTTGGAGCGCAGCATCCGGTGAGAACAAGCATCGGAAGTACGGGCTCTCGGGCTCTCTGCGCAGACAGTTAACGAAACCGAGCATGCCGCTCGTCGGCGCAGCCTCGGACATGAGCACCACATTTTGTTTGCTTTTGCCCTTTATGTGCTTCTGGACTTCGCTGATCCATGCGAAGTGGTCGATGTCGTCGTTCACCTCGATGATATGCGGCTCAGTCATGCGCTTCGTCTTCCTCATCAGTACTAACGTCTCGGTCAGGGTGCGGTGCTCGGTGATTACGGTAATTTCGACCTCGGCCTCCAGGGTCGTATATCCGGATGCTTCCCGAGAGAGGATAAAGCCGTTGTCTTGAATGGCGTCGAGCGCAACTTTGACGAACTGCACAGAAAATTGTATCATCGATGGTAAGATGCTAGACTCTCGCAAGACATTTCACAAGAATAACGATTCCTGATACTTGTCCAGTAGCCAACATTTTCACTTCAGGCACGCAAACACTTACGCGACCGAAAACGTTATGTGGCTTTTGGGTTCACTTCAAGTAATAATAGAAAAGATCTGCTAATAAATGTCCCCAGAAAAGTTTTCTTTAAATTTTGTATCTCGATAAAACCAGGCCAATTTCGCCTTCTCCTTGAGGAGGTATTAATGGTACAAGCGTTTCGACCACCGTTGCTTAGCCTGCATAAGTCAATTCACTATATTTTACTTTACCTCAGGTCTCTCCGACAGTCTCGAAACGATCACCAGCACGCAGCCCTCCTCCGTGCTGAGCAACCCTCGCTCGACGGGGAACGTAGTCTCGAGCTGCTTGTCGCTGAAGACGGTCATGTAGAGATTAATCAAGGGTTGACTTCAACACTGGTGCGAGCAGCACTTCCTCATCGTTCCTGGTGAAGCCATCGACTACTTCGGCTGCCTTAAACTTGTACAATAATGCGTTCTCGAGGATGATCTGCGCGTTCACCCTGACGGACTCCTCGAGCGTCAACTCGGTGAAGTTTGGCACGAACACGTACTTCTCGAGGACGGGAATGCCGAGGTCCTTCTTCCGAGTTATCGAGCTGGCGATGAGGCCGGACACTTCAATGAAACCTGAGCTGGAAGTAGACAATTTATTTGGTCGTGTTTCAAGACGACTCTGGAATACTGGGAAGGCTTTTAGTCTTATGGTCTGTGTTAAGCAAGAATGAGTGACTTCAACACGTCGAAACTATACATGAACCGGGAAACTTTCAGAAGGAGTGGGAAGTTATGAGATTGTAGATTAACGTATTAGGTCTCTGCGAAACTGTACGGCCTAACTCTGGTTAATAAACTGCTACAATGAAAACCGTATTCCTGGGGAAGTCAGAATTCACATCATAGACGTGGCATAAGAATTATACAGGTATGATGCTCCATCCGTCAAATTCCTACAGGAAGCTTAATAAAAATTTATGCACTCACTGCTATATTAAAAAAGAATAAATGGAAAGATTTTAGTCAGACATTGAAAGCACACTGAATTCTACAACAAAACGAGACACAATAGTTGTGTATGCAATTTCAAAATAAATCATCCAGCTTTACATAGTGAGCGTTTTGGTGTTTGTTAAAAATATCTATTTGTTCTTATTTTAAATTCCGATGATGATTTTTAGACAAAATTAAATAATCAATGGTTTACCTTATCTGATTCCCGAAAGAACTGCATCTGACCGGAACATCGATGGTTTCCTTCCCCTTAAACTGTGCAAAATAATTAGTGTGTCTTTTGCATGCCAGCGACAATTTATTTAAATAAGTTGGAACGTAAAGGAGTCTCGAATCTTTTTGAAGTATTAGCATCTGAAGCATGTTATCCATGAAGGCGACAATGTTGTCGTCCCATCTGATGTAACCCTCGGTGGCGTCGATGCTGCTCTGTTGGATGCTCCTGAAAGCTTTGCTGCAACGGAATAGATTATTCTAACCACTTTACAATATTTTCTGAAGAAATGATGTAACTAAAACCGTCGTTATATTTTGCACGTCTCGAAATGTAATATATTTGAGTGCCATGATACTCAAGTTGAAAAATATCAATATTTTGAAATTTTGTTCCTGGCGTAGTACACCATTTCCATTGTTGAAGTCTCCAAATATTGGTTAAAGTTATAGAAACTCACCTTTACTATCAGAAAATGAATATGATGGGAAGTATGGCATACATTCTACAAAAGTGCAGTAGTTGTAACCTTAGATTGTGTACGGAAACTTTGAATCCATACATGTTTACAGGCAGAAATATCTTTAAAGTGTAGTAATGTTATATATTGTTAATATAAAAATTTGTTTCTGGTTGACAGAATTTTGAAACTTATTGGACTGATTACCGATAAAGGGTCATTGCAACACTGACTAAGTAATATTTAAAACCTTTCATTTCTAATCGGGCCTATGGGGATTAGCCCCTAATTGAAATCGGTAATGGGGGATTCATTAACGATTTCAGCTAAACCCTGAATGCTTATTGAAAATTTTCATCTAAAGACATTGAACTTTTTACTTGCACAGCCTTCTCCTCACACGAGAATAGGATTTGCATGGTCCTCTGAAATGAATACATGCAGGTGCAGTTCCTGTTTATCAGGAAGATATGTTTAATTCATTTTTTATGGCTTCTCGAATTTAAGTTGGATGTACAATAGTTAATCTGTCCTCATGTTTTCTGCTATGTCTGCCGATGCTACTAATTGAAAAGTTTCCTTGTACCCGTAGTTGTAACCTCTTAGGCGCAACTCCTTATACACATCCTTGTTCTTCATAGGCAGGTTCTTGGAGCTCACGGTGATCGGCTTAATGTTCTTCAGCCTCGGGTCGTCGTTGTCCTCGATCTGGTACAACTTCCCCGTGACCACCGGCGTTCCGTTCTCGACGATCTCGAAATCGCCGGTGCCCAACAGGCTGGCTAGTAGTGAAGTTAATCGAGCTATTCGAATCCACCGTCGTCGCCCTTATGAACCTGCAGTCTTCAAACACGACGTTCATGTTGAGCATGATCTGCTCATTCATGATCGCCAAGGATTCCCACACTAGGTAGAGGTAACCCATTGCCGGAAATAGGTTCCTACCTGAATATAAATAAATATCTCAGTTTAAAGATCTGGATGGCATGTAATTTTCATACTATACGATTCATTTCAAGGAAAACTGTACAAATGTGAAGAAGGAAAGCTTTGAATTTCAAAGAGTTACAGTCAGATTCAGAGTTACAGTTACAGTTACAGTGACAGTCACAGAGTTACAAGTTTTGTTTCAAGGGATCAAACAGCCTAATTTCGAAATATCTCTTGTGAACTTCAAATCGAGTGAAAAGAAGGTTTCATTAATTTATGAAAATTCCAGAAAGCAAAATTTCAAGTTATGTTCAATTTAGCAAATAAGGGAAAAGGACTAGGCTAAAATAAAATTTTAACTAAAACCTTTTACCTTGTTTCCCGAAATCTTACATCAAAATAATTAAATCAATAAATAAAAACTGTGTACATTATTAGTGCCTCCCTTAAACTCCAATATGCTAAATTCCAATTTTTTTCAGGCGATCCCCATAGATGCAGACAAGTTTGATAGCTGCCAAGTAAGAACAATACAGTTTTTATTGCTCAAGTACTTCCGCCCATAATAAGCCGATTGGCATTCATGCCCAATCAAAAGATTTACATTGGTTCACTAAAAGAGTAGAAAATGGAGCGTTAATAAGAAGTTACAGGCGAAAATTAACACGTTTTTTGCCGATAAAAGCATATATGTATTACTAGGGATTTTTTGATATCTAAGATATGATATACGTTTAATCAAACTTCGAAAGGCCCTCTAGTTTGTGTAATTTAATATCTATGAATTATACTTAAAAAACAAGACCTACATTTGTTTTTTAGCTCATAATATTCTTACCGTCTATGGTGTGACCGTTGAGATATGCCCACTTCTTGTCCCTGAGAGATATTGTTACTGTACGTACTCCGGACTTTGCCTCGTACACTTCCTCGCGGTTGTATTTGCAAACGTAGTACTCCCTTCGGTGATCCCATTTTATACAAGGCGAAATCATCTCGGTCCCGTTGGACACCGGGAAGGACACTTCTGGGTACAGTTTCCATAGTTGGAAGTTGTACCCGTTGCAATACAAGCTGTAGAGTGGTAACACATATAAGTTATAATTCTATTTGATAAAGAATTCACTCACTCTCCCATGGACTTCAGGAAGTTCGCCAGGTGGCTCTTCTTGTCCTGGGAAAACAACGACACGAACTTCACCTCATCGTTCTCTTCGCTCAGAGGAACGATACCGATCTTCAGTAATAGTGAGTTGGAAGTGACAGCATTGAGGTCGATGCTCGTGTGGGATTCGAGGAGGAATTTATAGAAATATCCAGCGTTAGCCCGCTTCTCTTTCTTGTTCCTGTGCCACACTTTCGGATTCTTGATTATATGGGACAGCTTCTTCAGGAACCTTTCCTCTGGAAAATAGAACACCGTGAGCAATTCCGTACATTCCTACTAAGTGTTTCAGTGGTATATTTCAGAATTGTTTAAAATTATGTATTTCATGATAATAAGAAACACTTCTACAAACGTTAGTCAGGAAATGGTTCAGTTCCAATACAGTGTGTTAAATCCACAATAAAACAACATAAGAATTTTTGCCTGTCATTTACACAATTTATATGATTGAAAAGAAATTTAGTATTACAGTTGCTTCAATTATTCTCAAAGATGCATATGTTTGCTAGAAGAAATAATGAAATACACTAATGAATACTATAGATAAGAACGCAGACGAAGAATGTAGAAAATGTTAAGATAAGAATTAAATCAAAAACAATTAGCAGCATTAAAATGCTCAGCTCCATCTACATATTACAACGAATTTTCCATTTCTAATCGACAGTCGAATATACTGGAATGATCTCGATATGCCTTCCCGACGATCCGGGGACGACGTCCCTATTGGGTGTGATTCTGAGGATTGTTACGGTCTGAGAATTTCAAGGTATCGACAAATCGACACATCTAGAGGAATCTCGAACGAATACCGTTAGGATATAAAAAGGCGACCGAGAAATAAGCGGGCAGAGTGAGCAAAATTCTTCATCGTGAAAACGCATCGGGTATAAATTTACGTTTAAATGAATTGGAATCCGTCCGTATAGTGTTAGTGTTAGTATAGTATGGCATAGTATAGTATAGTATAGTATAGTATAGTGTAGTATAGTATAGTATAGTATAGTGTTAGTGTTAGTATAGTCAAGTGTTAGTGTTAGTATAGTCAAGTGTTAGTGTTAGTATAGTACAGTGTTAATGTTAGTGTTCGTGCGTGCGTGCGTGCGCATGTATGTGCATGTGGGTGTGGGTGTGTGTGATGGGTGACTTTTGGGACATTTTTCATCAATTGTTCAAATTTATTGCTTAAACTGATTAACAATTAATCATTTAATGATTGGATCGATTTATCCTACAGGGTTCAAATACTGACCATCACAAAAAAACTCGGTCGAAAGGTTGTAGAAAAATCAATGCTAGAAAGTATTCTTAGGGAAGATCTAGGCAATAAAGAAAGTAGTTGGAGGATTAGAATCAGCGATATAATAACAAAATTAGTTGTCGAATAATGGAACTGGACTGGCAGCTTACTATATATGCCATGAATATCGTGATCCAAATAATTTATTAATGTTCTTACGATAAAAGATTTGACTGTAAAATGGCCCACTACATGCCACAGAAAAATAGAACAGGTTGGGAACTATTGGACTTACTAACAGGCACTTCAGCTTGTGTAGTATAAAGTAGTAATGTTGAAAACTATATAAACAACATATAATATGAATTCACTATGGGAGGTCCATTTCCAATCATGGACCATAGATCTGTAGTGATGACTACGAATTCCTATGTGGAATCCTGAAATCATTATGGTGAAACTTAAACATTCTACACTTACTAATTTCGGTGAGCACGTCGTCTGATGACTTGAACAGCCCCGTCTCATGCTTTTGTTTCTCCTGCTGCTCGGTGATCAATTTGATGCTGTTGAGCGTGTCGTTGAAGGCGAGGGCGCAGCTGACGGTCTCATGGAGGTCGAGTACGCCGTCGAAGTAGGCGGCGACGAGCTCGCCATAACTGTACCCGAAGTGGCAGAACGGCTTCACTTCGATTAGCTTGAGAAGGTCGGCGAGCGATATGCCGACGATTACGCCGCAGAGAACGTGGTACTGGAATCGATCCTCGTTACTTGGTTTTCCAGAGAAGGCGGCTACCACGTCAATCTCCTCAACCTGGAGGCACTGTTGGACTCTGGAATACGAAGAATGCTCAAATCGGGGATGACGATTTAAAGGGAATATTGATAGAATGATGACGTCGTGAAACCTTTTTAATTATATTAATAATAATTTAAGCTTTTTGTTTTCACATACTGCAAATAAAAGAAAGTGCAACATGTGTTGCTACGTATCCCATCATCCCATCATGAGATTTCTACTCATGTAGGGAAATTTTCCGACGGTACGTTCTCGCGTGATTATCATACATTGATTCTATGTCGCTGGATATTCAACGAATTTCTCAACTTTCGCTCTTTCGGTGCGTACATTTTCCGACCACAACGTACCCATCGGAGACTGAGTGAAGGATTCAGAGTGTCATCAAGAAATCTCCAAAACTTCTCACAATTGCGGCTTCCTATTGTGGATACTCCGACGTCCTTAATTCATGAGAGCTTGACCGAGTGATTTCTCGCAATGCCGGAAAATCAGAACTTCCCCATCTTCGCCAAGTCCCGAAATAAACTGTACCGTACTAGTGAAACCTTTTTGTCCCAATCAACCCACCATAATAAATTTTCACCGAACTGATTTTCGGTGATAGCATGGAGTGTCTCCAACATTTACTTGATAAAGCAAGTGCAGCTGGAATGGAGCAGGAACTGAACATAAACGTCAGCAAGACTAAGTTTAGGGTTTTCTGCCGAGAGGGACAGGAGGATGATCAACTGAGCCTCAATGGCTCGTCGATTGAGCAGGTAAGCCGGTTCTAGTAATTGGGTACTATAATCACGGAAAACTTAGATTCTGACATCGATATCAAAGCACGCATAGAAGTGGCAAGAACGACGTTCAAAGGATGAAATCTCTGTTCTGTAACAGTGAACTCAATTTCAACCTACGACAACGCTTGGTGGGATGCTATATTTGGTCGGTTCTCCTCTATGGGGTGGAAGCTGGACCTTAAAGGCAGCACGGTTTAATAGATTGGAGGCATTAGGAATGTGGATTCATCGAAGGATGCTGCGGGTTTCTTGGACCGACCTGCTGACCAACGAAGAAATCTTGCAGAGAGCCAAAACAGAACGACAGTTGATAACAACAAAAAAATAACGCAAAATTGCCTATCTGGGCCACGTATTGCGTGGAGAAAAATATCGCCTTCTGCAACTCATACTCAAAGGAAAAATAGAAGGAAAAAGGGGTGTTGGTAGGAGGCAGATGACGTGGCTGAGAAACATCAGACAGTGGACGGGAGTTCATGGAACTAGTGAGCTTTTCAGATTAGCAGAAGATAGAGAAGCACTCTCCATAGTAATGGCTAACGTCCGGAGGACCGAGCAAGGCACATGAAGAAGAAGTATGGCCGCCTACCTGGGCTTCCATATATCATTTAAACGCATTAAATATTGTAAATTATTTCCACGTTTGCATCCGCTCACAAAATTGTATTGGGCAGCGTTTTGCTAAACCGAATTTAGTTAGTAGGCTAGTTTCTCGCTTTGTGGAATACTACACAACACTTGCTTACTTGTGACGTGACATAGATTTCTCTAGAAATCTCCTGGATGTGGATTAGCCGCAAGTATTCAAAATTTTGGCATGCGAGGATGTCAGCGGTTATTTTTAACATTCGATAATCCGACCTACCGATCATTTGGGCAAGTAACCATCATTGGGGCGTAGTCATCTTGCTGTGGATAAAGACGATGGAAAGGAGTTACACAGTTTAAGCTATTTTTATTAGATCAACCAAAAATCGAAATGAGAGCATGATATTTACACGATTTTAATCCATACTGCATATGGCAAATTTGGTATAGAAAATAATTTATTACCTGTGTAGCGACTTCTGGAAAGCAGAAAGAGTAATTAGTTGATTTCCGATGTCGAACCAATTAGTAATATCGCCAAGGACGAGGTAAAGTGGAGTGCGTGCTTCTGGATAGAATTTGACCAGTCTGCAAATTTCTCCAGCTTCAGAGATGATTGTGTAACCTCTGTAGATATGCGTAGAAATGTTCTTCCTGAAAATATCGTATAGCAGTCTGATATGTTCCGGATCAAACTTGTTCGTCTTGAGTTCGTCCAGTAATTCGAGCACCGCCTCTTCTGTTCTACCGCTCACGCAGACCAGCCTCGGCAACGAATCGGAGGAAGTCTTCGACTTCTCCTTATGGAACTTCTTGAGGAGGACATGGCAGTTACTCCCTCCAAAACCGAAGCTGTTGACTCCTATAAACACCAAATAACAACTAACAGTATTGAATCCCTACACCCTAGGGATATAACCCTAACTTACCTATCAAACTTTCGCCCTCTGGTAAGGGAATCTTATCTGTTACTACCTTCAACCGACCTTCGACTAACCCAATGATTTCTTTCTTCGGATTTAAGAAATTTATGTTTGGTGGTAGGAATCCGGAATGAAAACCGATCACTGACTGAAATATTAGATTAATACTAAACTAGTACTTGCATATCATACGTACTTTGATTATGGAAGAGAGCCCGGATCCTGCCTCCGAATGACCGATATTGGATTTAACTGACCCGATGTAAAGCGGTCCTGATCTGTTCTTCGTGAACACATGGTCCAAGGCGGCACACTCTTCCGGGTCTCCCACGTAGGTACCTTGAAACACAACCATCGTAAAAGATCAATATTAATAAGGAGTATTTCCTACAGCAGAGCTGCTTTCCAGGTATTTGCTCTATAGGAAGAATTGTTTGATGAAATGGCGGCAGTTTTGGAAACACGAGGAATAATTCTAGAAAACATAAGAGTCTTCAACCACTGCCTCAGGAGAAGAAATTATTATATAAAAAAATAGCTGCTTTGGAGGTGTAACATAAAAGTTTACGAAAGTAAAATCAACCATTCTATAAGAAGTTTACTCTATAGTGTACATGAATGTACAAACTTAAGTAGGAATTCGAGGAGGAAAACATTTTAATCTAATCGGAACTCACCGTTTGAAAAAGGGAGCTAAATTAAGTAGCTCTTATGGGATGATTTATTTAAACTCAAATGACTCTAACAAAATTATTTCAACTAGTTCAACTAAGCCAGGAAGGTTTTTAGTATGCTGATGATGTACACAAATGAATTTACTGGCAGATCAATTTCAACTTAACCGATTTTCTCTATCTCTATCTCTAAATTAAGTCAGAATGAACAGCACGAACAATACGAATTAAGTGGGCTGTTGAGTGTGCCGACTCACTCAGCTGTACTTATCTTGCCATAAACGACCTTTTTTTTGAAATATTTATACTGAATCAAAATTATCTTCAAAAAAATTGTAACAAGAGAACAATTTGCTGGGCTGTTGTTTCTGAATCAAATAATATGGGCCATTGTTAGCACCTAAATAATTTTCATAACTAATCACTATGAAGCAAGTAATAGGAAGGAAAACTCATACTCTGAGACCGCCTACCTGTTCCGTGAGCTTCTACGAAGAAAACGGTCGCGGGGTCGATCCCACACTCTTGGTAGAAGTCAATGAGAAGCCTCTCCTGGTCAGCGCTGGACGGGAAGGTTATTCCCTTCTCTTTGAAGCCGTCACTGTTGGTCTTCGCATGGATCACAGTTGCGTAGTTACGCTTCGCGTTCTTCGCCTTCTGCAAGATTATGAAGCTTGAGGCCTCGCTCCTCGCGTAGCCGTTGCCACTCTGATCGAATACTTTGCACCTACCGTCTGCGCTAAGGACACCGAGCCTGAGAAAAGGGAGAGAACGGTCTTAATTGGCGTGGATATAGTTTTGGGTATGTTGGACTTAACTCCATAGAGGTGACGAGGAGGGCGAAGAACGAGGGAAAAGAAATTGATGAAGATGCTGAAGGTTGGTCAGCCGTCAGGGTTGTGGATACTTCTCAGCCAAAATAGAATAGATTGTCCTTTCCCAAGGAGAAATTTTGCAGACCAAAGCCAAAATAGATTAGAAGGTAGTGTAAAGAAGTTTGAATATCTTGGTATGATTTTCAAGAAACATCCCTTTTTTTATTTTAATACTGAATTAGAACGCATTTTTAATAGCATTTTCAAAATAAATGAATGAAATGACCAGGAATGAAAGAACTAGGGAAAGTAATAAGAACAACATTAAAATCCGTTTTGATATTTTATGTTCAGTACCAATCAAGGAACAGCGATTCTGAAGAAGGGTTACGGAGCTGGTCGGTTCAATTTCAGACGAATACTGAAATGGAAAACTGATGGAAGCGGAAGAGACACTTTAGACGACGCGAATTTATTTCCAAGGAGCATATTTCACCACGGTTTTCAGGCCATTATAAGTAGAAAGTTTAATACCAGAATAGTAGACATGGACATTTCAAAAGACTTAACGCTTCAATCAGAATTGATTGTAAGTCATGTAAGTGTAGTTTCGGCATGTAAGACTCTATTTCATTTAAAAGCCAGAAACGTGAACGACACTTCAAACAGCAGCTAGGATTTTAGGTCACTTTAAATAGAGACACATCATTGTCGATTATAAATTAAATGGCCAGAGTGAAATAAAGGAAGAAATAATCATAGGAATTAGTTGAGTCTGAATACCGAAACATTTCACATATTTGAAACAACCATATTTGGTTGTTGGCAAAGATCTAACAAAACGTTTACCGACTCTTGAAGTAGGAACGCTTGCTGTCAACTGTTCCTATTCCTAAAACTAATGAGTACAATGACTCTGGAGGTGGAAGCAATGGTATCAATTTCACCTTTCCATTTGCGCAACACAATCCATTGGCTTCATTTTTGTATTTCAATGCCTTACAATATTGGCAAACTGAGTTCATAGGTCCAATAGCAACACAGTTGTAGGCACTGTAATCAATTGACATATCGTAACAGAAAGCAGCTCGATTCAAACTTGCACCATTATTAGTCGAATGTCGCGCTTCACGGGTCTGTCGTAAGCGAATTCTTACACGTTCATTGCGATCTTCACGTTCCTGGGCAGTACGATTATATTGATAATGCATTTGATTTGTTGCATTTCGGGTTCTCCTGGCCTAAATTTGTCCGCCGCCTTATAGGAGGCATATTTAGTAAGTCACAAACACACAACACTTTTTTAATTTTATAGAAATTTGTGTATTTTAGGTTACTAAACCTATAGAATATTATAGATGCACAGCAAAGAGATATTTACATTTCAAGTGACATTTTATCACAGACAATTTACATTTTACCATAGACAATTTGTTTTTGATTAAAAAAATAAATATTGGCAAATATTGACATTAATATTTATACGATACTAACGTCACTCAATTGTTTTGCCTTCCCGGAACCTCTCCACTAACACAAACTTTATCGTATGGTATTAAAGTTCAAATTGACTTTTAAGTATTATCACAAATCTTTTGTATGGGAGTATAGAAAAGTGTTGTTTTTAGACTTTTTCAGGAAATTTAAATTTTTTTTTTTTTAGTATTTTTAAAGTTCAAATTGACTTTTAAGTATTATCACAAATCTTTTGTATGGGAGTATAGAAAATTGTTGTTTTTAGACTTTTTCAGGAAATTTAAAAATTTTTTTTTTTAGAATTTTTCTCTCCGTAAGAACCATCCTCGTACTTCAAGGAATATTTTAAAAAAAGAATTAGCGAAATCGGTCCAACCGTTCTCGAGTTTTGCGCTTAGCAACACATTCAGCGACTCATTTTTATATAATAGAAGATAATATTATAAATGACGAGTTCGATTTAGGAAGTATGTATTAAGCTTTGACGTTAATAATTGAAATGTGGGCGGTTTGGTTATGTTTGGATTTACCTCCAATTTAAAAATTGTAGACATGTGTCGATTAACTACATAAATAAAAATGAATCGCCGAAATGTATGATACGTATAACTTCCGAACGACCGCACCAAATTGAATAATTCTTGTTTGTGTTCGTTTTTGTCATTACATGATTTGTATGATAGGAAATGAGTGAATGAGGAAGAAGAATGTGAGAGGTTTTCAATAAATTGAAAAAACAATGACAGATTGGCGTTCAGATTTTCGGCCAGCAGTTGATAACTTAAAAAATATTATTTTTCACGAAAAATTTACGTATTTTGACGTGTGTTTAGAGGTTTAACGTGGTTTTAATTATTTGAGTACGTAGAATATTTTGGTGCTATTAATTTTATTTAACTCGCCACCTGAGGGCGCTGCAGTGTATAAATTTGTATACCGTTGGTAGATTGATATGTTAATTGATACAAATGGGTATGTCAGTAACGAAAGAAGTGTCGTCAAATTTTCCAACAATTGATTGTTAATATGTAAGTAACAGACGAAAGCGAATTGCTCAATTAAATTCTAACTTTAAGTGCTATTTTAATACACGCAAAGTACTATTTATATTTAAGAACTCATATTGCTCTCATTGCGTACGATGTAAATGCTAATTCGAGTAGTAACTGTTTTAAATAAGTGAGCGATCGAAGCCGCGTGGGCAACGGATGGTTTAAAATCTAAAAATGATGAGTTCAGTCAAGGAAGAGTACTTGGAAAGATCGAACCTTATTGGAAGCGGATTTCTAACCGCCACATTTAGTGGAACAGAAGTGGTAAATTCCGTTTAGACAGGATATTGAAAACTGATGATAAAATTTGGTTAAATACCCGACTAGAAATTTGGCTAGGCAAACCCGAAAACGTATCGGGTCCCGATCAGGAAGTGGCCGGGCATGCTCGCCTAGGATTACCTGGCCAGATCCTGGTCAGGACCCGATCAGGTAATGGCGAGGCATGCCCGCCTAGGATTACCTGCCCAGATCCTGATCAGGGCCCGACTAGGCACTGGCGCGGCATGCCCGCCTAGGATTACCTGGCCAAATCCTGATCAGGACCCGACCAGGCACTGGCGAGGCATGCCAGGGTAGGACTGACACTGGCGAGGCATGCCCGTCTAGCATTACCTGGCCAGATCCTGATCAGGACCCGACCAGGCAGTAGCGAGGCATGCCCGCCTAGGATAACCTGGCCAGGACCCGATCAGGCACTGGCGAGGCATGCCCGCCTAGGATTACCTGGCAAAATCCTCATCAGGACTAGACCAGGCACTGGCAAGGCAAGCCCGGCTAGGATTACCTGACCATATCCTGATCAGGACCCGACTAGGCACTGTCGAGACATACCCGCCTAGGATTACCTGGCCAGCACCCGATCAGGCACTGGCCAGGCATGCCCGCGCAATCTATCATTACACCTATTATTCATAATATACGTATTATGAATGTGACAAAATTAAACACTGAGTGTAAATAAATGTGATTAAAGGTAATTAAAACTCTGTTACATTGTGTACAAATCTAAGTAACAAAATATATTTATAATTTTCTGTTTTTTTGAATTTTCTTAATTTCGAAAATCATCAATTAAATAAATCTCCGAATTATTAACGCCGGAATAAAATAATATAAATTAATTTTGTTAATTATTTAGATCATTATCCAATATGCTCGAGAAGACAAAGGGAAAAATGTGTGATAACCGTGCAAGGCGAATTCGTGAACTTACTCACCAACGAGTTAGATTGTTCCTCGAGAGTCAAATTGAATTAGAGCGAAAAAATAGTGAATTTGGCATAACTACATATTTCAGTGTTAGTGGAGTAAACTCTTTGAATGACGATTACTGCGATAGTGACTAAGTAGTGCCGAAAAAGCAGTTGACGTAACATCATAGGACGTACGAATTTGTAAAATTATTTCTATCTTTAATATTTTACTTACACAGTTGTTGACAACAAAATTTCGCATAACGATTATTGCTTCCGGATTAACGCTTCAGGTAAAAGCGACCCTTCAATTCGAAATCTACTATTCCAACCAGTTTTTATTCAAGTGTTGTGTAGTGAGGTTGCGGCCGACGGAGGACCGTGAAGATAGTATTTTCTACGACAGTGATGAGGTAATTCATTTACTAAAACGTGAATATTTGTTAGAAAATAATTATTTCTCAATTTACAGAAGACTGATATTTCGAGGTCCCCACTGGATAAAAGCAAACAGGTGAGGACTTTCTCTTCTACATTAAAAAATCCAAAAAATTAGAATGGGTGCATAAAAAAAATTGGTTTTTGTTGTATTTTAAGTTTTTTTGCGATTCTTTGTATTTGTACTGTGTTTTTTAGTATATTATCACTTTATTATTTTATCCTGTATATATCGTTTATATTTCATGTGTTTATATTTGTTTATTTTATTTATTTTATTTATTCATGTATTCTTATTCTTTAATATGTTTGTATTTGTACCGCCTCTTTTATATGTCGATTTTTGGTGTATTTATTATATTGTGATATCAATAAAATATTGTATAATATAAATTAAGTTTTCTTGACGTGGCCCCGGTCAGGTCTTCCTGACCAGGACCCGGCCGGGATTGCTCGTCTAGCACCCGGGAAGGACTGTAACGCAGATGTGCCGTCGGGTCCTGATCAGGACGACCTGATGTGGACCCGGTCAGGTCCTCCCGATCAGGACCCGGCCGGGTATGTCCGTCTAGCACCGTATAACTCCGGCCCGGTCGGGTCCTGGTCAGGATGACCTGACCGGGTCTACGCCAGGAATGCCCGGTCAGGTCCACGTCAGGTCGTCCTGATCAGGACCCGACGGGACATCTGCGTTACAGTCCTTGCCGGGTGCTAGACGAGCAATCCCGGCCGGGTCCTGGTCGGGTACAGGAAATAATTTCTAGTCGGGTATTGACGTGGAGTTACTCCCCGACTAGAAATTTGGGTAGGCAAGCCCGAAAACGTATCGGGTCCCGATCAGGAAGTGGCCGGGCATGCTCGCCTAGGATTACCTGGCCAGATCCTGGTCAGGACCCGATCAGGTAATGGCGAGGCATGCCCGCCTAGGATTACCTGCCCAGATCCTGATCAGGGCCCGACTAGGCACTGGCGCGGCATGCCCGCCTAGGATTACCTGGCCAAATCCTGATCAGGACCCGACCAGGCACTGGCGAGGCATGCCAGGGTAGGACTGACACTGGCGAGGCATGCCCGTCTAGCATTACCTGGCCAGATCCTGATCAGGACCCGACCAGGCAATAGCGAGGCATGCCCGCCTAGGATTACCTGGCCAAATCCTGATCAGGACCCGACCAGGCACTGGCGAGGCATGCCAGGGTAGGACTGACACTGGCGAGGCATGCCCGTCTAGCATTACCTGGCCAGGACCCGATCAGGCACTGGCCAGGCATGCCCGCGCAATCTATCATTACACCCATTATTCATAATATACGTATTATGAATGTGACAAAATTAAACACTGAGTGTAATTAAATGTGATTAAAGGTAATTAAAACTCTGTTACATTGTGTAAAAATCTAAGTAACAAAATATATTTATAATTTTCTGATTTTTTGAATTTTCTTAATTTCGAAAATCATCAATTAAATAAATCTCCGAAGTATTAACGCCGGAATAAAATAATATAAATTAATTTTGTTAATTATTTAGACCATTATCCAATATGCTCGAGAAGACAAAGGGAAAAATGTGTGATAACCGTGCAAGGCGAATTCGTGAACTTACTCACCAACGAGTTAGATTGTTCCTCGACAGTCAAATTGAATTAGAGCGAAAAAATAGTGAATTTGGCATAACTACATATTTCAGTGTTAGTGGAGTAAACTCTTTGAATGACGTACTTTCGTAATTCACGGTTAGTATGTAACTACTTTACTGGTATCAAGCTGGTTCTTCACGAATGTTTGGATGATTGAATATTTGTGCACTTTTATAACGTTGCAATTAAATGCACGTAATGTTTTCATCATAGTTGACCTCCTATTATACGTAAATTAAGAAAAAATCGCACAATCAACACAATTATTACTTTGTGATACATTTCATCTACAATGTATTTATATAATGACTAAGCATAATCAGGTTGTGGAGCCAGACTGAAACAATATGTCGCACAGTAGTGTTGCATCAACTATATTCATCTTTGCTCGATTGTATAAGAGCCCAGTATAAATGCTGGAATTGCAGACATTTACAAGCCAAGTTCCATCTTCGAGTAGTACCCAAACTATAACTCTATATCTACTTTAGGTTGCTCTTAAACCTAATTATAGTTTGTAAACATTTTTACAAAGAAGCACAAAGCGTTTTCCTTTTCTCCACAAAAATTCCGATAAATCCAACATACATTAGGTATTCATACACTAACGTGTAACACATCTACATGCTTTGAAAAACTACCTAGTAAATATCTTCGGAATGGACATTAAATTAGCTACAATCGATATTTCTAACACAAATCACTACTGTCAACAAAATTAGAGAGAAATTAGCCTAATTTTCCAGAGAAAAGATAACTTGCTTTGCCTTAAAACAATGCAATGGTATGCTTTGTTACACCCATATTTCATATTCATACTTATCATACATACGTGTTATCAAAATTCCGATATACTCTAATTACATCATTTCGAAAATAATTATTTAAGGAATGGTTTTAACTTCACGTTATAGTTTCTCATTACTGACTCATTTGGAAACAATCATAATCAACGTACCCCTGCTGACCTATAGTAAAATTCAGCTCAAATTTCTTAATAATTCGATTTGGTAAAGTGTTTACTTTAATTAACTGGCAATAACTGCACGAATACTTTCAGTGTAATTCACTAGTGTCTCGTGGAACCAATTACTGAATACACATTCACGGTACTTCATAGCCCAAACGGTCACGAAAGATTAAAATCTTTATCGACTTAAGTAAGGCGTTTGATGTAGTATCTGCAGAATATAAGTGTAAATTGATTTTTAATTTAGAGGAAGAAAGCAACGTGTCAAAATAAATGAAGCTAAAAGTGACTACGTCAAGTTTAACACGGGTGTTCCTCAAGGATCGGTTCTAGGGCCATTACTATACATGATCAGCTTTACTTGATCAGTTTAAGAAAAGCGCAGTTAGGAGTTAGTTTAGTTAGGAGCAGTTAGGAACTTAGATTTTTCGGTTTCTCGGAATTTCGAAGTTAGGGAGTTTCTTCTGGCGTCAGTTCTTATGGACTTTGCTCTCTGTAGGTCCGGACAAATTATATACAGGAGAAATTCCACGAAGTTTATGAAAATAAACACAGAATTCGGAAAAATAGTCGATATTATATTTAAGGAAAGATTGGGAAACTGTTATACACACTACAGGAAGATTAATACGTTAGTTACAAATTCACCAACTGATTAATCGGAGCGGGAAATCATAGTTAGGTTACGCAACTTTTTAATTAAGCGGCTTATTGGAACAACGTGCAAGTAAATACGGACTATATAGCAAAGATGTATTAAGCGGAGAGCGGGGTGTAATAAGTAAAAGAGACGCCACCAATACCAATATACTTTACCCTTTCATTGTGGTTTAATCAACTAATACGCGAAATTAAACAGTTATTGTTCACAAGGCGATCGCATTGACTTTCTCTACGAAAGGAAGCATGTGAAGTTGCCTAGCGAACGTTCATGAAAATTTAGTTTCCTAATTGTACGATATATACCTGGTCAGGTTTTAATATTTTACACACTTCACCAACTGCCTGTCCACTCGCATTGAACAGGTAAGCATGCTACTAGATCGCCCCTCAGACAGAACAAGCAACTTTCAGTGCCCTCGGGAATAGCCCTCGTCAGTCACTGCTTGAGTCATAAACGTCGATATCAGCCTGAAACCTTCAGCTGGAGACACTCGATTTGCCATTCAAATTACCTCCACAAATTCAGTGGATGACACTTTCCTTGCTCTCTTAAGCAATCTCAATCAATGAATTTAATAGTATTTCTGGACTAAGGACAGCAATTACCTAGGTTGGCTCTATGTTGTTGCTGCTTTTTTTATCACCATCTAAGGTGCATATTAACCCGACGCTACTCTATCAATTAGAAGATAGAGATACAGATTTGGTGGGTGCATCTCCATACTGCAACCGATGTGTCATCGTAGGATACTATCTTTAGTCGTTGCACACGAAAAAGTGGGACTCTTATGATATTGAGTAAGCACGTTTTACGCTTCATACCTGCCACCTGGCTGATATATCAACTTACAGTTTACCTTTTGTTGGATATAGTGCATACCAATTCGTTTGATTTTTAGAGAGGTTTTTAGAGATTGGAATGTAGAGGTCTCGATTAGTTTAAACTATTAACTCAACTTTATTTCATTTTGAACACTGTATATTTACCTTCCTGATTGTCATCAACCCAAATAAAAGTTGTAAAGTTACCGAAATGGCAACGGACCAAAGTAATTATAGCAGGTAGTAGGAGACACACTATCGGAAGAAATAAAATTGTCTGTATTTATGTGCTCACCAATTTATTTTACCCTTTCAGTTTAAGCGCCTATAGCCGATTCTAAAATTGAAAACACACCATTTGATCATCATCCTCATTATATTCGGTCATCGGTCTGTCAGCTTCTCTCCCTCCGCTAATCTCGCTTGGAAATCCAGTCGTTCACTGTGATGGCTAATGTGTCGTTTTCCAGCACCGTCTGGTGGTCTCTGATTGTTATATTACTACTACTAAAAAGTGGTAGGAGCATCAACAGTGATGTATGTATGTACGTATGTACGTTCTTCCTTCATAACTTTCCTGATTTTGATACTCATTATTTCGATTCATCTTTGACTTCACCGGAAATATCATAGGTTACCACTTAAATGTTGCTCATTGTGTGGTTGCCATTGTTGCGTTTTCTCCATCTCTTGTTCCAATCCCTTCCAAACAAATCACACCGCACGGATGACCTTTGTAAGTCAGAATGGAATGTCTACTGTTGTCTTTTCCACATTATTTGCTTTTACGCCCATTATTTCTTTCAATACAAACGATATTGAACTTTTTAAAAGTCTTTGATTCCAGATTTTGCAACAGCCTATGTTATAATCGAAGTGAGCCTAAAAGTGATAACTCCCGTATTTTATAAGTTTCATTTTTTTTTTTTAAGGCAAACAGGTGATTTCCACATAATCCCAATATTCTCACATAGACATATTTATTTCCGCTTTCGATTGACACCGGGTTGGTCCCTGTAGGCCTTTTCGTTGGTTTCGAACTTGATTTGGAAACAAATTTCCATATTGAGTTTTAAATGAGTAAAACGACTTTCGGTTTGGTTACTTACCGCATCCTGTACTTCTGGTAACCGGTGACTACCCCTCTTCTGGAAGTTAAGACGAGTTTTCTGGCTCCTCTCAGAATCAGCCAATCGGCCAGTTCGAGACCGAAGCCGCCGAGACCGCCGACGATTATGTAAGTTTTATCAGCATTGCAGTTGTACCTACAACATATTCTTATGAATTTTCGAGAATGTCTCTGCAGAGCCGATATTTTACTGGCTCCAGCGGCACCAGATAAAGGATCAATTCTAGAATAATGATTTGATATAAAACGTGAAATTTTCACAATAACTGAAATGTTCGATCTGCATGTGAATAATCAGCTCAGCAAAAATAAAAGCTGTAGGTTTTATCGCATTTGCATAATTATGCTTTCCTTAGATTCACCATTTCCTTTCAACGTGCTTCTTTATACCTCTTTACCTTGCATTGCATAGGAACAGCTCACGCTTCGGTACCGCTCTCATTTCCCTCCGTTCCACATCGGGCCTGACCTCGATGACGACCTTCCCGGTGTGCTTCCCGGTCGCCATGTACCTGAACGCCTGTTCAAGCTCGTCGTACTTGAATACTGTCGTGTTAAGCGGCTTTATTATCCCCGACTTTATGTTCGCTTTTATTACGTCCATTATTTTCATCTTGATATCGGGTGTCTCCCTGAACAGCTTGTCGACCATGACACCATGGAAGCTTGCCTGCTTCTTGAGCAACAGAAGGTTGACGTCGTTGTTGCTGCCCAGGTCGAACTTGCCGATCTCGAGGAAGCGGCCATGCTTCGCCAGGCACCGGATCGACGCAAGAAGCTTCTCCTCGGCGAGAGAGTTGAGCACCAAGTCGACACCTCTACCGTTGGTCTCGCGGTGCACCATCTGCTCGAAGGAGATATCCCTGGAGTTGCCGATGTGGGAATCTGGAAGCATTAGTATGTGGGTTTTAGAATCGCCGACTAGGCCTCAATGGAACCGTACCTTTAAGCTGGGGGAACATCTTCATCAAGAAATCCTTCTTCTCTTTCGTGCCGACAGTCGTGAAGACCGTGCAGTTGAAACTCAATGCGATTCTTATGGCGGCTTGGCCCACGCCTCCAGTCCCTGAGTGGATTAAGATCGACTCTCCGCGCTTCAAGCGACCCCGCTGAACATAATGTTGTTTACGTATATCGAAAAACACATGGGAAAATGAGTACTAGAACGAATGTACCAGATCGACAACGCAAATAGCTATGAGCCGTTACACAGCGTTACACAGTACAGAAAATTATTCTTTGATTTTTCAGTTCCTAGAGGAGAGTTCTGAGTTTCGCCCAAATTATTATCTCCAAATATTATTCGGTAAGAGACAAAAGGAGTTGAGAACTTGAAGTATTTTTAAATAGTACCTATTTAATGAAACCATATATTACAAAAGGCCACGTTCATGATGTATTGCATTAGGTATGTAAAGCGTTTTGATCGTGGCAGATTCAAATGTTCCCTCATAACATTTGAAGAACTTACCATTACGATACCGTAGATGGCCGTTGCGTAAACAACTGGTATAGTGGCAGCTTCCCTCAGCGTCATATCGTCAGGGACGTCGATTATGAAATATTTATCAGTCAGTACTAAAGACGCCAGGGCGAAGCAGGCGGCCATTCCTGCCACGCGGTTCCCACTGAAATATGTAGTAATTTAATATTTAATCGTTCCCCTCCCATATTCACTTCTTTGGATATATTAATTTAAATCTCTGTTATCTTTTTGTAATGAAAATTATATTTCCATGATATAACGGTATGCCTAGTAATTAAACTGTGAAATTATGTAAATTAAATTCACATGAGTACAACATGGAAAATAGCGAAAATCGGTCGATGCGCGTTTTATTGAATTTATTTAACATGTGATATTATTAAATATTAATATGCCAATTGTCATGCAATTAAATAAAATAAAACCTTCTCGAAAATAAATATAAACACTGGCAAAAAATGCTACGTACCAAATAATAGTAAATTTTGTATCTGCCATTAAATATTGTACGTAACGTAATTTTTTATGGAGAAGGCAAAAAAAAGTTCGCAAACGTGCTTGCATTTAATACAATAGTGGCCGATGCCGACATAATCGACGAAAATGGTAACATATTCCAATATTAGCGAAACGTCTGACAATTTGAATATTGCAAATAACTACTTAAAATCTGTGTGAGTTTAACATTAAAATATATTAATATGCAAACCTGACGGTATTTTAACGAAAAAGAAGGAAATTTGCAAATAATTTCTATTATCGTGAAAAACCATTACATGACATGCTTGTTAAATGTTTTTTTTTGTAATATATTACATGAAAATGTTGTGCCTGCCTTTATGTCGATGTTTATTTCGTACAAATAATTGCATATGTTAGAAAAGGTTGAAACTGTGGGATACATACAGTTGGATACATAGGTCTTCTAAATTTTTACAGAATGCAAGCATGCATTAATAAAGTCTTATCCCTCTTGCACATTGTATTACGCACATAAAAGGCGAGAAATTAACAAATATAGCAATGTATTGTACATTTTTTTTTGGGATTCATCACGAATATCTACAATTCGTAGATATAACCATAACAATTAGGGGGAACAATAAGTAATCTCCAACATATATAACCAACAATAAAACCGACACACCGTTTAATATCGTAAGTGCAAAGACCAAATTCATTTAATGAATTGGAGGCCCCAGGGCTCAAATTCTGTGTCGACAGGTAAAGGGATTCATGAATTGATTAACGAATTCATGCAAGCTAAAAATTCTTTGCCTGGACACACGTATTTATATATTAAGTAGGTAAAATTTATCTCCACTCACTTCGCGTCGCATCCGGCGAATTCAAATCCCGTAACTGCCTCCTGCTCGAGTCTGTCAGAAGTGACGACATCGACGCTAATTCGTCCTGAGGCTGTCATGACGTCCCTGAAGTTGACGCTGCAATAGTTTACCGAGACGATCAGCTTCTCCGGCAGGGGCTTCGCATCAATTGTCAGCGGTCCCTCAAGCCATTTGAGGCTCGTGAGGTCGCCTCTGACGATAGACTGGGCGTAGCAGTGCTCACTCTGCTTCAGGAGTGTCTTGTTGATCGGCAAGTGCCTGTACGTCCCCCAGGAACCGTCTTTGTAGACGTTCACTGCGAGATTCCTCACGAGCTGCTTATGACAACTCGACACTTCAAGCGCAGCATCCGGCGAGAAGACGCACCGGAAGTACGGACTCTCAGGCTCTCTGCGCAGGCAGTTGACGAAACCGAGCACGCCGCTCGTCGGCGCAGCCTCTGACATGAGCACCACATTTTGTTTGTTTTTGCCGTTGACGTTCTTCTGGACTTCACTGATCCATGCGAAGTGGTCAACGTCGTCGTTAACCTGGATGATCTGCGGCTCTGCGAGGCGTTTTTTCTTCCTCATCAGGACTAACGTCTCGGTCGGGGTGCGGTGCTCGGTGATCACGGTAACCTCGACCTCGGCTTTCGGGGTCGTATATCCAAGTGCTTCCCTCGAGAGGATGAAACCGTTCTCGTGAATGGTGTCGAGCGCAACTTTGACGAACTGCACAGAATATTGTCATGGATGGTGAGATGCCAGACCTCCGCAAGTGACATTTAACAAGAATAACATTTCCCGATATTTGTCCAATAGCTAACGTTGTCACTTCAGGGACGCAAAAACTTACGAGACGAAAAAAGTTATTTAACTTTTGGGTACAGTTCAAGTAATAATAGAAAAGATCTGTCAATAAATGTCCCCAACTGGTGTTCTTTAAATTTTGTATGTCGATACAATCAGGTCAGCTTCGCGTTATCCTTGAGAGGGTATTAATGACACATACATTCAAACGTATCGACCACCGTTGCTTGGCCTGCTTAAGTCAATCCACTATACTACAGTTTACCTCAGGTCTCTCCGACAGTCTCGAAACGATCACCAGCACGCAGTCCTCCTCCGTGCTGAGCAACCCTCGCTCGACGGGGAACGTAGTCTCTAGCTGCGTGTCGCTGAAGACGGTCATGTAGAGGCTAATCAAGGGTTGATCCTCGAGCGCCCTCTTCAACACTGGTGCGAGCAGCACTTCCTCATCGTTCCTGGTGAAGGCATCGACTACTTCGGCTGCCTTAAACTTGAACAATAATGCGTTTTCGAGGATGATCTGCGCGTTCACCCTGACGGACTCCTCGAGCGTCAACTCGGTGAAGTTTGGTACGAACACGTACTTCTCGAGGACGGGAATGCCGAGGTCCTTCTTCCGAGTTATCGAGCTGGCGATGAGGCCGGTCACTTCAATGAAACCTGTACTGGAAGTAGACAATTTATTTGAAACTGAAATGAATACATGCAGGTGCAGTTCCTGTTTATCAGGAAGATATGTTTAATTCATTTTTTATGGCTTCTCGAATTTAAGTTGGATGTACAATAGTTAATCTGTCCTCATGGTTTGTGCTATGTCTGCCGATGCTACTAATTGAAAAGTTTCCTTGTACCTGTAGTTGTAACCTCTTAGGCGCAACTCCTTGTACACATCCTTGGTCTTCATGGGCAGGTCCTTGGAGCTCGCGGTGATCGGCTTCATGTTCTTCAGCCTCGGATCGTCGTCGTCCTCGATCTGGTACAACTTCCCCGTGACCACCGGCGTGCCGTTCTCGACGATCTCGAAATCGCCGGTGCCCAACAGGCTTATAGTGAATTTAATCGAGCTATTCGAATCCACCATCGTCGCCCTTATGAACTTGCAGTCTTCAAACACGACGTTCATGTTGAGCATGATCTGCTCATTCATGATCGCTAAGGATTCCCACACTAGGTAGAGGTAACCCATTGCCGGAAATAGGTTCCTACCTGAATATAAATAAATGTCTCAGTTTAAAGATCTGGATGGCATGTAATTTTCATACTATACGATTCATTTCAAGGAAAACTGTACAAATGTGAAGAAGGAAAGCTTTGAATTTCACAGAGGTATCGTACTATTTGGAATTCAATTCCTGTAACAGTGAAATGTGAAATTTGCCAAACTTGTACGGTGGAATATTTTCCAGAAAATACAAACTAGTAAATGTAGGTGTATCTACTTACACATTGTTGATAGCTACAAATTTTGTTTCAAAGGATCAAAGAGCCAATTTCGAAATATCTCTTGTGAACTTCAAATCGAGTGAAAAGGTTTTATTAATTTATGAAAATTCCAGAAAACAAAATTTCAAGTTATGTTCAATTTAGCAAATACGGGAAAAGAACCAGGCTAAAATAAAATTTTAAATAAAATATTTTACCTTGTTTCCCGAAATCTTACATCAGAATAATTAAATCAATAAATAAAAACTGTGTACATTATTAGTGCCCTCTTTAACCTCCAATATGCTAAATTAGAATTTTTTTAGGCGATCCCCATAGATGCAGACAAGTTTGATAGCTGCCAAGTAAGAACAATACAGTTTTTATTGCTCAAGTACTTCCGCCCATAATAAGCCTATTGGCATTCATGCCAAATCAAAAGATTTACATTGGTTCACTGAAAGAGTAGAAAATGGAGCGTTAGTAAGAAGTTACAGGTGAAAATTAACCCTTATACACGTTTTTTGCCGATAAAAGCGTATATGTATTACTAGGGATTTTTTGATATTTAAGACATGATATACGTTTAATCAAACGCCCTCTCGAAAGGCCCTCTAGTTTGTATAATTTAATATCTATGAGTTATACTTAAAAAACAAGACCTACATTTTTTTTTTTGGCTCATGATATTCTTACCGTCTATGGTGTGACCGTTGAGATATGCCCACTTCTTGTCCCTGAGGGATATTGTTACTGTACGTACTCCGGACTTTGCCTCGAACACTTCCTCGCGGTTGTATTTGCAAACGTAGTACTCCCTTCGGTGATCCCATTTTATATAAGGCGAAATCATCTCGGTCCCATTGGACACCGGGAAGGACACTTCTGGGTAGAGTTTCCCTAGTTGGAAGTTGTACCCGTTGCAATACAAGCTGTAGAGTGGTAACACATATAAGTTATAATTCTATTTGATAAAGAATTCACTCACTCTCCCATGGACTTCAGGAAGTTCGCCAAGTGGTTCTTCTTGTCCTGGGGGAACAACGACACGAACTTCACCTCATCGTTCTCTTCACTCAGAGGAACGATACCGATCTTCAGTAATAGTGAGTTGGAAGTGACAGCATTGAGGTCGATGCTCGTGTGGGATTCGAGCAGGAATTTATAGAAATATCCAGCGTTAGCCCGCTTCTCTTTCTTGTTCCTGTGCCACACTTTCGGATTCTTGATTATATGGGACAGCTTCTTCAGGAACTTTTCCTCTTGGAAATAGAACACCGTGAGCAATTCCGTACATTCCTACTAAGTGTTTCAGTGGTATATTTCAGAATTGTTTAAAATGATATATTTCATGATAATAAGAAACACTTCTACAAACGTTAGTCAGGAAATGCTTCAGTTCCAATACAGTGTGTTAAATCCACAATAAAACAACATAAGAATTTTTGCCTGTCATTTACACAATTTATATGATTGAAAAGAAATTTAGTATTTCAGTTGTTTCAATTATTCTCAAAGATGCATATGTTTGCTAGAAGAAATAATGAAATACATTAATGAATACTATAGATAAGAACGCAGAAGAAGAATGTAGAAAATGTTAAGATAAGGATTAAATCAAAAACAATTAGCAGCATTAAAATGCTCAGTTCCATCTATATATTACAACGAATTCTCCACTTCTAATCGACAGTCGAATATACTGGAATGATCCCGATATGCCTTCCCGACGATCCGGACACGACGTCCCTATTGGGTGTGATTCTGAGGATTGTTACGGTCTGAGAATTTCAAGGTATCGACAAATCGACACATCTAGAGGAATCCCGCAAAAATCTCGTGCGCAAAATTCTTCGTCGTGAAAACGCATCGGGTATAAATTTACGTTTAAATGAATTGGAATCCGTCCGTATAGTGTTAGTGTTAGTATAGTCAAGTGTAAGTGTTAGTATAGTACAGTATTAGTGTTAGTGTTCGTGGGTGCGTGCGTGCGTGCGCATGTATGTGCATGTGGGTGTGGTTGTGTATGATGGGTGAGTTTTGGGACATTTTTCATCAAGAGTTGAAATTTATTGCTTAAACTGATTAACAATTAATCATTTAATGATTGGATCGATTTATCCTACAGGGTTCAAATATTGACCATCACAAAAAAGTCGGTCGAACGGTTGTAGAAAAATCAATGCTAGAAAGTATTCTTAGGGAAGATCTAGGCAATAAAGAAAGTAGTTGGAGGATTAGAATCAGCGATATAATAACAAAATTAGTTGTCGAATAATGGAATTGGACTGGCAGCTTACTATATATGCCATGAATATCGTGATCCAAATAATTTATTAATGTTCTTACGATAAAAGATTTGACTGTAAAATGGCCCACTACATGCCACAGAAGAATAGAACAGGTTGGGAACTATTGGACTTACTAACAGGCACTTCAGCTTGTGTAGTATAAAGTAGTAATGTTGAAAACTATATAAACAACATATAATATGAATTCACTATGGGAGGTCCATTTCCAATCATGGACCATAGATCTGTAGTGATGACTACGAATTCCTATGTGGAATCCTGAAATCATTATGGTGAAACTTAAACATTCTACACTTACTAATTTCGGTGAGCACGTCGTCTGATGACTTGAACGGCCCCGTCTTATGCTTTTGTTTCTCCTGCTGCTCGGTGATCAATTTGATGCTGTTGAGCGTGTCGTTGAAGGCGAGGGCGCAGCTGACGGTCTCATGGAGGTCGAGTACGCCGTCGAAGTAGGCGGCGACGAGCTCGCCATAACTGTACCCGAAGTGGCAGAACGGCTTCACTTCGATTAGCTTGAGAAGGTCGGCGAGCGATATGCCGACGATTACGCCGCAGAGAACGTGGTACTGGAATCGATCCTCGTTACTTGGTTTTCCAGAGAAGGCGGCTACCACGTCAATCTCCTCAACCTGGAGGCACTGTTGGACTCTGGAATACGAAGAATGCTTAAATTGGGGATGACGATTTAAAGGGAATATTGATAGAATGATGACGTCGTGAAATCTTTTTAATTATATTAATAATAATTTAAGCTTTTTATTTTCACAGACTGCAAATAAAAGAAAGTGCAACATGTGTTGCTACGTATCCCATCATCCCATCATGAGATTTCTACTCATGTAGGGAAAATTTCCGACGGTACGTTCTCGCGTGATTATCATACATTGATTCTA
The DNA here is from genome assembly GCA_963576515.1 of Cryptocephalus primarius. Taxonomy (NCBI): domain Eukaryota; kingdom Metazoa; phylum Arthropoda; class Insecta; order Coleoptera; family Chrysomelidae; genus Cryptocephalus; species Cryptocephalus primarius. The sequence continues at coordinate 16,227,809 of OY754940.1, read as the reverse complement.
TCTCGCTGGATATTCAACGAATTTCTCAACTTTCGCTCTTTCGGTGCGTACATTTTCCGACCACAACGTACCCATCGGAGACTGAGTAAAGGATTCCGAGTGTCATCAAGAAATCTCCAAAACTTAGATTCTGACATCGATATCAAAGCACGCATAGAAGTGGCAAGAACGACGTTTAAAGGATGAAATCTCTGTTCTGTAACAATGAACTCAATTTCAAGCTACGACAACGCTTGGTGGGATGCTATATTTGGTCGGTTCTCCTCTATGGGGTGGAAGCTGGACCTTAAAGGCAGCACGGTTTAATAGATTGGAGGCATTAGGAATGTGGATTCATCGAAGGATGCTGCGAGTTTCTTGGACCGTCGACCTGCTGACCAACGAAGAAATCTTGCAAAGAGCCAAAACAGAACGACAGTTGATAACAACAATAAAATAACGCAAAATTGCCTATCTGGGCCACGTATTGCGTGGAGAAAAATATCGCCTTCTGCAACTCATACGCAAAGGAAAAATAGAAGGAAAAAGGGGTGTCGGTAGGAGGCAGATGACGTGGCTGAGAAACATCAGACAGTGGACTGGAGTTCATGAAACTAGTGAGCTTTTCAGATTAGCAGAAGATAGAGAAGCACTCTCCATAGTAATGGCTAACGTCCGGAGGACCGAGCAAAGCACATGAAGAAGAAGTATGGCCGCCTACCTGGGCTTCCATATATCATTTAAACGCATTAAATTTTGTAAATTATTTCCACGTTTGCATCCGCTCACAAAATTGTATTGGGCAGCGTTTTGCTAAACCGAATTTAGTTAGTAGGCTAGTTTCTCGCTTTGTGGAATACTGCACAACACTTGCTTACTTGTGACGTGACATAGATTTCTCTAGAAATCTCCTGGGTGTGGATTAGCCGTAAGTATTCTAAATTTTGGCATGCGAGGATGTCAGCGGTTATTTTTAACATTCGATAATCCGACCTACCGATCATTTGGGCAAGTAATCATCATTGGGGCGTAGTCATCTTGCTGTGGATAAAGACGATGGAAAGGAGTTACGCAGTTATAAGCTATTTTTTTTAGATCAACCAAAAATCGAAATGAGAGCATGATATTTACACGATTTTAATCCATATTGCATATGGCAAATTTGGTATAGAAAATAATTTATTACCTGTGTAGCGACTTCTGGAAAGCAGAAAGAGTAATTAGCTGATTTCCGATGTCGAACCAATTAGTAATATCGCCAAGGACGAGGTAAAGTGGAGTGCGTGCTTCTGGATAGAATTTGACCAGTCTGCAAATTTCTCCAGCTTCAGAGATGATTGTGTAACCTCTGTAGATATGCGTAGAAATGTTCTTCCTGAAAATATCGTATAGCAGTCTGATATGTTCCGGATCAAACTTGTTCGTCTTGAGTTCGTCCAGTAATTCGAGCACCGCCTCTTCTGTTCTACCGCTCACGCAGACCAGCCTCGGCAACGAATCGGAGGAAGTCTTCGACTTCTCCTTATGGAACTTCTTGAGGAGGACATGACAGTTACTCCCTCCAAAACCGAAGCTGTTGACTCCTATAAACACCAAATAACAACTAACAGTATTGAATCCCTACACCCTAGGGATATAACCCTAACTTACCTATCAAACTTTCGCCCTCTGGTAAGGGAATCTTATCTGTTACTACCTTCAACCGACCTTCGACTAACCCAATGATTTCTTTCTTCGGATTTAAGAAATTTATGTTTGGTGGTAGGAATCCGGAATGAAAACCGATCACTGACTGAAATATTAGATTAATACTAAGCTAGTACTTGCATATCATACGTACTTTGATTATGGAAGAGAGCCCGGATCCTGCCTCCGAATGACCGATACTGGATTTAACTGACCCGATGTAAAGCGGTCCTGATCTGTTCTTCGTGAACACATGGTCCAAGGCGGCACACTCTTCCGGGTCTCCCACGTTGGTACCTTGAAACACAACCATCGTAAAAGATCAATATTAATAAGGAGTATCTTCTACAGCAGAGCTGCTTTCCAGGTATTTGCTCTATAGGAAGAATTGTTTGATGAAATGGCGGCAGTTTTGGAAACACGAGGAATAGTTCTAGAAAACATAAGAGTCTTCAACCACTGTCTCAGAAGAAGAAATTATTAAATAAAAATATAGCTGCTTTGGAGGTGTAACATAAAAGTTTACGAAAGTAAAATCAACCATTCTATAAAAAGTTTACTCTATAGTGTACATGAATGTACAAACTTAAGTAGGAATTCGAGGAGGAAAACATTTTAATCTAATCTGAACTCACCGTTTGAAAAAGGGTGCTAAATTAAGTAGCTCTTATGGGATGATTTATTTAAACTCAAATGACTCTGAGCTGATTGAGCTATATAAAATGATTTAATGGGGTTGAATCAAATGAGCTTCTCTGAGCCAAGGTAACAAAATTATTTCAACTAGTTCAACTAAGCCAGGAAGGTTTTTAGTATGCTGATGATGTACACAAATGAATTTACTGGCAGATCAATTTCAACTTAACCGATTTTCTCTATCTCTATCTCTAAATTAAGTCAGAATGAACAGCACGAACAATACGAATTAAGTGGGCTGTTGAGTGTGCCGACTCACTCAGCTGTACTTATCTGGCCATAAACGACCTTTTTTTTGAAATATTTATACTGAATCAAAATTATCTTCAAAAAAATTGTAACAAAAGAACAATTTGCTGGGCTGTTGTTTCTGAATCAAATAATATGGGCCATTGTTAGCACCTAAATAATTTTCATAACTAATCACTATGAAGCAAGTAATAGGAAGCAAAACTCATACTCTGAGACCGCCTACCTGTTCCGTGAGCTTCTACGAAGAAAACGGTCGCGGGGTCGATCCCACACTCTTGGTAGAAGTCAATGAGAAGCCTCTCCTGGTCAGCGCTGGACGGGAAGGTTATTCCCTTCTCTTTGAAGCCGTCACTGTTGGTCTTCGCATGGATCACAGTTGCGTAGTTACGCTTCGCGTTCCTCGCCTTCTGCAAGATTATGAAGCTTGAGGCCTCGCTCCTCGCGTAGCCGTTGCCGCTCTGATCGAATACTTTGCACCTACCGTCTGCGCTAAGGACACCGAGTCTGAGAAAAGGGAGAGAACGGTCTTAATTGGCGTGGATATAGTTTTGGGTATGTTGGACTTAACTCCATAGAGGTTACGAGGAGGGCGAAGAACGAGGGAAAAGAAATTGATGAAGATGCTGAAGGTTGGTCAGCCGTCAGGTTTGTGGATACTTCTCAGCCAAAATAGAACAGATTGTCCTTTCCTAAGGAGAAATTTTGCAGACCAAAGCCAAAATAGATTAGAAGGTAGTGTAAAGAAGTGTGAATATCTTGGTATGATTTTCATGAAACAACCCTTTTTTTTTCACTTTAATACTGAATTAGAACGCATTTTTAATAGCATTTTCAAAATAAATGAATGAAATGACCAGGAATGAAAGAACTAGGGAAAGTAATAAGAACAACATTAAAATCCGTTTTGATATTTTATGTTCAGTACCAATCAAGGAACAGTGATTCTGCAGAAGGATTACGGAGCTGGTCGGTTCAATTGCAGACGAATCCTGAAATGGGAAACTGATGGAAGCGGAAGAGACACTTTAGACGACGCGAATTTATTTCCAAGGAGCATATTTCACCACGGTTTTCAGGCCAATATAAGTAGAAAGTTTAATACCAGAATAGTAGACAAGGACATTTCAAAAGACAACGCTTCAATCAGAATTGATTGTAAGTCATGTAAGTGTAGTTTCGGCATGTAAGACTTTATTTCATTTAAAAGCTAGAAACGTGAACGACACTTCAAACAGCAGCTAGGATTTTTTAGGTCACTATAAATACAGACACATCATTGTCGGTTATAAATTAAACGGCCAGAGTGAAATAAAGGAAGGAATAATCATAGGAATTAGTTGAGTCTGAATACTGAAACATTTCACATATTTGAAACAACCATATTTGTTTGTTTGCAAAGATCTAACAAAACGTTAACCGACTCTTGAAGTAGGAACGCTTGCTGTCAAAATATTATATATTTTTGTAAATTATATTATATAATATTACAAATGACGAGTTCGATTGAGGAAGTATGTATTAAGCAGTGACGGTAATAATTGAAATGTGGGCGGTTCGGGTATGTTTGGGTTTACCTCCAATTTAAAAATTGTAGACATGTATGTCGATTATCTATATAAATAAAAATGAATCGCCGAAATGTGGAAATAACTTGGAAAATATTATTTTTCATGAAAAATATATTTTTTCATGTCACACAAACGATTTTTCGGGTATTTTAATGTGTGTTTAGAGGTTTATCGTGGTTTTAATTACTTGAGTACGTAGAATATTTTGGTGCTATTAATTTTATTTAACTCGCCACCTGAGGGCGTTGCAGTGTATAAATTTGTATATCGCTGGAAGATTGTTATGTTAATTGATAAAAATGGGTATGTCAGTAACGGAAGAAGTGGCGTCAATTTTCCAATAATTGAATGTTAATATGTACGTAACATACGAAAGCGAATTGTTCAATTTGATTCTATTTTTAAGGACTATTTTAATACACGCAAAGTAGTATTTATATTTAGGAGTTGATATTGCTATTATTGCGTACGGTGTAAATGCTAATTCGAGTAGTAACTGTTTTAAATAAGTGAGCGGTTGAAGAGTACTTGGAAAAATCGAACCTTATTGGGAGCAGATTTCTAACCGCCACTTTTAGTGGAACAGAAGTGGTAAGTTCCGTTTAGACAGGATATTGAAAGCTGATGATAAAGTTTGGTTAAATATTGACGTGGAGTTACTCTGTTCACCATAATCACACTTCGACAAAACAGTTAAGGTTTTGTGCTTGAAATATATATATATATATATATATATATATATATATATATATATATATATTGGAGACAATATTTAGTGCAATCTCGGAGGAAGAGTCGACAAGATAGATGGCATTTATTACGAGATAATGTGAAGGCATAATTTTAACCGATTACTAAGAATCCGTTAGTTCTTTAAAACACAACAAAGAGCGACTATATGATTCTTAATATGGTATAGAGGCAATTTGTGTGTAAATACCATAATTCTCAAGAACTACGTGTGGAGTATTTCCGCCTGGCGAATTCGACGTACTCACCTGACGAATTGCAGAGAAAAGGATGGGTGGCAGCACAGGCTGACACATCCAACGATAGCGGTTTCCACAACGCCGCTTCTTATCGCTCTATATCCCTGCTCCAAGGTGGAGAGAGAACTGCTGCACGCGGTGTCAGCTATACAGGAGGGTCCGTTCAGTTTCAGGAACGAGCTAATCGTGTTGGGAATCATCACTCTCACCCCCCTAAAACGCAAAAAACAGATAAGTTCCTTCACGTTTCTCAAACAATTGAGGAGATGAAGTTGAAGCCGTCAAGTTTGTTTGATGTTAGTGTACTTACCCAAAGAAGGCATTTGAATGGGGGGTGTCAAGAAAAAGTTTCCTTTCGCCTTCGGAGAAACACACCCCAAAAAAGACACCTGTCTTTGTACCTTCTAGGTCTGAAGGACATATGCCCGCGTCGTATACGGCCTCTAGTGCCCTCTCGAGGGACATTCTCTGCATACTGTCCGTGTTATTCGCTTGGTCGTAGTGCATGCCTGTAGAATTCACATACCTATAGGATTTATGGTTTTATGTCATAGGCGTATGTTGTCAAATCGCTTTACATTAGATGTGTATTTTAGCGAAGTGTTCAATATTACGCTAACATTACTTAATTTGGTGATTATGCTTTTTAAAAGTGTCACTTTGCAAACCTCAAATCGAAAATCCATAGCAGTGGATTTGTTATAATTATAACACAAAATATTTATGAAGCATATAATTCATTTTTAACATAGGTTGTTTATTCATACCCACATACACATATGTTTCCGGATACGGCATAACTTCTCTTTACAAAAAAAGAAACAAATAGAAACAATAGGCATTGCCATATCGACATAAAAAAACCAGTAATCATTTTTCGGTCATTTCAGTAAAAGGAATTAATAATAGGCTTTAAATATCAAGAAGGTACTGTCAATGCAGTAAAGAGCATTTCTCGATCTTTATAATAATAACACAACCCCACAAAAAAAGTCCGGATCTGTAGGCCAGACACGTGTATTCATGTGTATTTTTCATCGCTGAATCCGAATCCGTGGTCGAAAAAAGGCCTGCATTTCTGGAATTGGCCCCAGAGGCCAAAAATTTTGTGGGGCTCCTATAACACAGCTCCTTCTATATAGCTATAACACAGGGATTCTAAAAATGGCCCTTATATAACATAGCCCCACAAAAATGTTTGGCTTCTGGGGCCAATTCCAGGGGTGCAGGCCTTTTTATGACCTCGGATTCCGATTCAGCGAAAAATATATAAGAATACACATGTCTGATCTACAGATCCGGATTTTTTTTGTGGGGTTGTGTAATTGAATATAATTCAAGACTTTCTGTAAATACTTTCAATGTCGCCATTTCTCGTGTAGAATTTCTGTGCCCTGTATCAAATCACTGTAAAGAGAGATATGCATATTGAAAACGGCTTTCGATTTCAATTCTGCTTTACTTAACTTTCTTATAGATCGTTGAGTAATATTATTACCGAAGAATCCTGCATCGAATCTGTTGATTTCCGGGACGGTCCCGGTGCCTTGCGGCAACTCGGGATGATCAAGTTCCCATCTGTGACCTGATGTCACCATATTCACTTTATTGAACAGATTGGACATGAACTCTTTCGTATTGCGCGTCTCGGGGAATACGCCTGCCATGCCTGGAAAAGGATAATCGAGAAAATGACGGAGCTGCACGGTGTCGTTTCGAAAACTTACCAGAAATGACAATCTCCTCTCCAGGAGAAGGATGCGAGAGATATTTTCCCTCGTCCAGACAGATGTGATAGTTACCGTCCTTGACGGTTTTATTGACGTTGGCCATGTTGTAGAGCTACCTGTAGTCAAAAATGTGAAGTGATATAGTGATTATTAATATTAACGTAATAATTTTATATCAATAATATATTGAAAATAATGATAACTCTTATTGGTTGTTTGGCCATCAGGGTAACCACTTGCACTGTCGGAATGTAATAGTATGAGAAAAATTATGGAGAAAACATTCCATTTCTAACTCCAGATTTGCAGGATTAATTGATGAGCATAATGTACCAATATGACATGCGAAATTTTCATATTACTTGTAGGGTTGATATCTCCAGATTCAAAACTCGCACAAGTTTCCAACGGAAGATCAGAAACAACTAAAGCAGTAATAGGTACTTTAGAAAAAATTTATTCAGGAAATAATGCGGAAATTTTAGCAAAAAAAATGTAACCTTTTCATTGATAGATACATTGATAAACACCGAAAATATTTTTCTGTGTGTCCGTCATTTTAATAAAAACGCTGATAAAATTTCCTCAAATATTTTCTCTGTGGTACAACGAAAATACAGAACCAAGCGATTAGAAGGATGACCGATGCAACATGGCATATGAGGTACGAACAGCTACGACGGGACTTGCGGATAGATGAAAAAAAGAAGACCATCAAAGAGAAGCGAGATGATACAAGACTAACCAAAGAAGGAGCAACAGGACTTTAGTAGAAAAGGACAACCGGAACAGGGGCAGACAAGAGAACGTCAACATCAACATCACGTAGGAAGAAAACATCAGAGAGGGAGGAGTAGGGAGCAGCACAGCTCAACTTTATATAACAGACAGGACAATAAACGGCAAAGCTACAAAATCATTAATGATAAAGTGGCACTAGAGCTCGCTTTGCCTCAGCTAGAAGAAATGGCTGGTGATAAAAGTTTCGATAGAGTAAGAAGTAATAGAAATTATGAAAGATTCCGATTATGCACATTCAACGAATTTAAAGAGTTGGAGAATCAAATTTTAAATAAGATTGGCATTGTTATCAATCAACTTTGACAATTAATAACTAACACTAAACAAAGATACGTCTTAATTAAACAATTTTACGATAATCATTTGTTAGGGTTTCATTGCGGCCAATAAAGTTGTTATCACACTCACACCACAACAACCCTTTGACATAGTATGCGTCGATACTATAGGAAAATTTCCAATGTCTCCAGAAGGTTTTCAATTTGCCATTACAATGCAATGCCAGTTAACAAAATGCGTAGTAATCATCCCAGCACCTGGTAAAGAACCCGTCACAAAAGCATCTAATATAGTAAAGCACTTCATCCTTGTTTACGGTGCCATGAAAGAGCTTTGCACAGACATGAGAAAAAATAGAAGAAACAAGTGTTTGAAAACTTTACATAACTACTTGGAATAGATCATAAAATTTCCACAGCATACCATAGTCAATCCATCGGAGGCTGTGGGAGAAATCATCATGTTCTTAACGAATACATTAGAATGTATATAAATGCACAGTACTATATATTCTGTTACAATACTTCACTTAATACTTGTCATGAATATACCCCCATTGAATTATTATATAGCAGAAAAGCTAATCTTTCAGAAATTTTGACAGGTTCTCAAGTCTCTCCCTTGTATAATATTGACACATATGATCAAGAGCTACGGTATAGGCTCCAAATAGCGCATCAGCGGGCTAGAAAATACTCAATAAGTTATAAAATTAAAAATTAACGATGGCACTCTCGTTACGTTTAGGGGTCTTCGGGAGGGTGTCACGCATGAATACCCCCCCCCCCCTAAAATATGGTATTTCCAATTTTTTCGCGAATTTCACTATTTCATAATCGTAGAGAGATGTATTGGGTAGCATTATTGGCAGTTTTTTTTTATTATTCAACTAGAGTCCGAATCCTCCTCGAGGTGTTTTTCTTAGGTATAGACCGGAGCCTTTCCTTCCAATCTCCTCCATAGCCGTATTATGACGATTCTCTTCTTCGAGCTGTTTCTTGGCATTTTTGGCTTCAATAACAGTTTTCGCCACTGACCACTTGCCAGTCCACCGACCGCACCCAGTGCCGACAATATCAGAATCAATAGGGGTAGGAACCCACCAGATTTAGGTAGAGGTATTATACGAGGGACTCTAATGTTACGCTTTCCTCCGATCCTTTTGAGCGCCTCCCGAGCGGCACGTAATCCTAGCAGAGAAGTTCTTCTCAAATCTTGATCGGTTAATGGTAGTGGAAGTTTTTTCAATGCTGCAGCCACCGGATTTACCAGCGCGTTTCGGGATGAAATTCCAGATCGTTGACGCCGTCGTCGTCGTTGGCTCACCCCCATTCCTAGTTTCCTTTTTGCCTTCATTCCTGTCGTCACTAACCAAGCGGCTGTTTTTTCACCGAATGAAGCGTCCTTTGCTTTTACTCTTTCCCACGCGCGATTCTCCAACTCCCAATCGGCTTTATGTCTATCGGCTAAAGATGAATTTTGCGAATATGCCAAGTCGTGTTTCATGCACGCGTTATCTAACGGATTAACACTCCTCTCACCACGAGCAATCCGTTTATGTACTTTTGTCCCTGGGCCACAAAACTGGAAACCTGGAATATGCAACTCGATCGGTAACTTGTTTATCAAACTATATATCGTTAGGCAAGATGTTGAGTTACCAATAGAAAATTTGGATTTCGTCGAAAACACAAGTCCCGATCCGACTAAACACAGTAAATTATTACCGAATTGCTTTCGAGGTATATTTTGTGGACCGAGTGGTTGTGGAAAAACTAATGCTATTCTATCGCTACTATTTAATGCAAATGGACTGCGTTTTGAAAATGTCTATCTATATTCAAAACCGTTGTATCAACCGAAATATCAACTATTGGAGGAGGTTTTGGAGAAAGTGAAAGGCGTACGGTATTTCCCATTCAAAGACAATGAAACGATAATAGACCCCGAAGAAGCGAGAAAAAAATTCAATATTTATATTCGACGAAGTGGCGTGTGAGAAGCAAGTCAAAATCCGTACGTATTTCTCTATGGGTCGTTATAAAGGTATAGATGTCGCCTACCTATGTCAGACTTATAGCAAAATACCGAAACAACTCATTCGCGATAATTGTATTGTGATAGTGTTATTTAAATAAGACGATGTTTATTTCAACCCTTAAATTTTCATCCCCTAAAATTTCAATCCATAAATTTTCATCCCCTAAATTCTCATCCCCTAAAATTTCAATCCTTAAAATGTCATCCCTTAAATTTTGACCCCCTAAAATTTCAAGCCTTAAAATTTCCATCCCTCTGGGTATAAGCTCCATGTCTTAAACCTAACTGTAAACTTTACCTACAGGATTAAATGAATAAGGAATTTTAGGGTGTATTAAGGTGAAGACCAGTTTTTTTTGAACCTCTGGAATATTTAACACTGTGATATACTAGTGGCTACAAATGGGGAAATGCAAAGTAAAATACGTTAATAACTACTTCTTTGACAGATACAAATGTAGGATATTCTAACAAAATAATTTATACAGTATATAGGGGATATAGTGAAAACTTACGTGGTAGAAATTAGGAAGGGACAGAGAGGTAAAAACTTGAAATCCTGTTAGTTATATGAGAAACAAGAATTTATAAATTATTTTTTACGTACCTAGTTCATTCAGCTGCTAGCACACCGCGATGAATGCATAACATTTGAAATACCGCCCGGCCTTATATACACGAGCGGCTTCGGATGCATTATTATTACTGCAGGAAAAGTTTGCAATTTACAAAAATGGAATCGAGAGTGCAGCGCCCAGATATTACACACACATGTGTATAAGTGAAAGTATTCGTTTGCATTATTACTTGCAGGGAAAGCTTACATTTTACAAAAAGTAGTTTGTCGAAATCGAAAATTATTTCAATTTTTTTGGTAAGAAACCTAAGATATCCCTTTCTATCCCACGCATTAAGAAACATATTATAGGTGAAAAAGTACCCGTTGAACATGACCTACGATGTACAAAATGTAATCGTTCTGTATATGTTGAACGGAGTGTTCGTGACTGGAACGATTGTAAAGAACAATTAAAATAATAATAAAAACAATGTCGCGGGTTTTGATAATGTGGACTATTATGATAAAGTGGATTCCGTGCCCAATCCTGCTGTACCATGTTAAAGGGGCCTTGCTCGGCGGGTGCCCAACGAGCAGCATTGGCCGGGGGGTTACCCCCCACGCGGAGCCGGTCACCCGGGGTCACCACGGCAGGGGCTAGTCCCCCCTGCCCGGCGGAGACCATCACCCGATATTTCAAATTTTGTACAAGAAGTACAAGAAACAGCTTTCAATGCGCTTGGAAACACGAGAACAACAATCATAATCTTTATTACTGAAATGACGAAATCGAGGAACTTTCTGGGATAATTTTAGCATAGAATGGATTTAAACCTAATATCTAGGAATTTTGCAGCAATTTCGGTCGTAGGTAAATTCCGCACTAATTAATCGCCCATGTATTCGGCACCGATTTATGTATATCCTCCTAAATTTTGGCAAACTTAATAGCAAACATAGGTTAAAAAGTTTTGACGAATCAAATAGGCAAAAGGATCCAGTAAACCGATCGTGAACTCAGTTTTTAACATAGAAAATTCGATAGTACGAAAGTAGTGAAATGTGTAGGTGAGATTTTGTAAAATTTTTGGAATGTTTCAATAAGCAATCCAATAGCGTGATGAATTTCATTATAAATAATTGAATAAATATACCTTACAGCTTATAATACTCATTTGCACGTAGTAGTACTTTAAAATTGTTGTAGTGTTTGCAAGAAATATATTTTTAACAAGTGAATAATATTTTTTATTAATTTATGAAATTTGTCCTGATTGTAAGATGTAATTTCAGTTCGTGATTAGCGCCTAATTTGCTAATTAGCGCCTGATTAACTCTAATGCGGGGCTCGAGGCGGAATTTACTTAAACCTTACCCCAAGAAAACTTTAGAGGTTTTACGGAAGATTCATGTATTTCCATTTTAATTTTAAATCTTATAACGAATGGAAAATACAATTTTTTTTGAATATTAAATTATATATATATATATATATATATATATATATATATATATATATATATATATATACATATATATGTAAATCAACAACATTCAATACTTACTTTCCCAAGTCACTATTAGTGGCTATTAGCATCAAATATTCAATATTGCCTGGTATCAGTATTATCACTGGTATCAAATATTATGTTAGTTGCTCACACGTCAGAAGCTGTACGGTTCACTAATTAATCTCGAGCGTCATTCGAGAAATGGCTACGTGATCCAATATGTATCCTTTTATATAACTTTTATAATCGTGAAATAATATGTTAAATTTAAATTCGATCGCATTGGACTCATATTGTATTCAAATTAGGAATAAGTAGGCTGTGCAATGACAACTTCAATTTAAAATATAGTATAGCGATCGCGTCGATTATTGAAATTTCACATTGAAATATCACATGCCCGCGCGTGACCTATGCGCACACCACAAGTCTCGACCATAAAGCGTCACCAAAAACCACAAAATTGTATTTGGCGGTGGACGAGGACGAGATTTTTGAATTTTGCCTGTTATTTGCCTTTTTAATGTTACATGCAATCTACTAGAAAGATTACAATTTAATAAACCAAGCCTACTAGAAATTTGGATAGGCAAACCAGAAAACCTACCGGGTTTTGATCAGGAAGTGACAGGGCAAGATTCTCTGGATAGAATCTGATCGAGGGCCGATCTGGCACTAGCGAGGCATACAGAATTAGGTGATAAGTTCCTGATTGGGACGTAGTCAGGAACTGGCGAGGCATGCTTGTTCAGGCTTACCTGGCCAGAACTTGATCAGGACCCAGTCAGCAAATAGCAAGGCTTGTCCTTGCAGGATTCCCTGACCAGCCGGCGAGGCATACTTGCCTAGGCTTACCTTACCAGCTCCTGATCAGGTTGTGGTCAGGATTTGACGAGGCATGTCCGCGCAGGACAGCTGAGCAGAATTTGATCGGGACCCGATCAAGAACTATTTAGGCATGCCCGTATAACCATACTTCATCAGGAACTGAGGTCTTATTCTGTGTAAAAAAATAACTAATAAGATAGATTTTTTTAATTTTCTGACACCTGCAAAGTACGAAATTCCACCTAGCTACTGTAAATTCCGTCTGGTTTCTTTCCAGCGGCTTTATTTTCAAGAATCGCGCATATTAATTAAATAAATTATTAACCGTGGAATAAAAAATTTTCATTGAATTTTGTTAATTAATTAGATCACAATCCAGTGTGCTCCAGAAAACAAATTGAAAAATGTGTGATATCCGCGCACCAAATAGATGATCCCTTGAGAGTCCAATTGTATTAAAAAAAAATTAAAATTAGTGACTTCGGCATAACTACAGATTTCAATGTTAATGGTTTGAAAGATGATAGTGACCGTGATTGTAACTTGACTAATGCCGATATTCTTAGCAAACGATTATCACTGTTTCCGCATTAGCGATTCAGGTAAAACCGACCCTTCATTCGAAATCTCCTATTTGTACTATTGGGGCAATTAGCCGTTAGGTTGACTAAGAGTCCAATACTTTAAATCATTCAGCCGGTTGTGGTGTAATGATAATTCACAGACGTCAGGTAGAAGAAATATATTTACAAAAGGACAATGAGAAGTTATCTACAATAATTTAATGTTTGACTAGTGTGAACGGTGAATGTACATGTATTTAGACGACTCGGGATAAAAACGATACCACAACCAGGAGGGTTGAATTGACTAAACAAAGTAGTTACTAGGGAAGACAACTTATAGTGTCGATCCCGTCCACTCACGTAATAAGACACGAATAGCCAAAAGTAAAGATCAAAAAGTAAAAGATAAACTTGGTGACTGGAGAATGATTGAATTTAAGACAACTGAGAGTTCGACTAAGCAACGACTGTGTCAAAGTAAATGTATGTCTTGAGCTAACAGACTTGACTTGAGGGATGCAAGAGACTGAGAAGGCTGAGGTAGAGTGAGAAGAGCCTTGTCCTAGCTGTGACATTATGAATTGATATTCACGACGAACTCCGCCTTTCACCCCTCGGTCCTTAGTCAATGGCGGCGTTCGCGAATTACTAAGTGAGAATGGAGGGCGTGACTGCGCGCCCTGTGTGTCGCTCTCATTGGCCACGGGACCCAGGTGACAAGTACCATCTGTGAATTTCTACTTAGAGCTGGGTTTCTAAATATTTACGAAAGTCTAACGGTACTTTTTATTGTGGTTTAATTATCCCTCTATAAATCATCTATTTTGGCGCGGACGTTAAACTTCCAGATTCACACATGTTTTTAAGTAATGTTCGCCGAGTACATTGTTACGATGGGCAATTACTCTTTTTCCTCTTCTACAACAAGGCACTTATTGCTTCGTTGTAGGGGAAGAGGATTTACCAATCTGTTTCGCTTGAGAAGCAGCTTTTTACAATTGCTAAATGATGGGAACGAATGGTAATTCGAAACAGCATCCGTTTTGACCGTTATAAAAAATGTTTGATGATGTCGTTTCGAACCCCCACAGTACTATTTTGTTTTCAACTCCTACGAAGTGTAGTTAGTGGACCTTATTTACATATTTATAATTTCGTTGAAAGTGTAGTTTAATTGACTGTGAAAAATTGCTTAACTTGGTAAAGAACTGCGAAGACCCAAAAACTTCACGGAAAACGTAACCTGTTGAAATACTTACACTAGTACGTATTAGTACTAGTACTAACAAGTACTAATATTTTTGGTAATTTTTCTTTATTTTGAATTATTCTTCAATTTTGAGAAGTGGGATCTACGTCTGAAATGAACATTTTTTGGGCAAAATTTAATACCAGGTTAAGCCATATTGAGAGTATATTCCGAAAACTATAAATCTCTATAATGAACATTCTAAAACTATTCTATTGATAATAGAATTTTTTATTTAATTAATACTTTTGAAAGACTATAGAATGACCATTTTTGAGATATTTCAATTCCGAAAAAAAACGCGTAATTTTCAAAACTCACAAGTCAGAATTCGTATATTGGGTCAAATGTCAAGAACTTTTTTTAATAGTGGCTATAACAATTGTAATTCGGTTTAATCTGGAGTTTTTAATTGATATCGCTTGTTTATTGTCATGTTTTGTTGTTTTTGCCCAATTTCGAAAAAAAAGGTTTTATAATTTTTATTATATTCATTTTAAGAACCATTTTTTTATTCATATTTAAGGTTAGCTGAAATTTTCCAAAAGCTTTCGAAGAAAAAGAACTTTCCATATTGCCGTATTCCAATTTATTATTAATTACACGTTTTTAATTTCATATATTTATTTTTTTTTGTTCGGTATTATATTTATGATTCAAAATACCAACAAACCTAAATATAGGCATTAACCACATGGATGATTTAACATCACAATCTGTTTCTTATTTGTAAAAATTTTGCTGAAGACAAATATCACTATCTCTTATACTCTTGGTGATATCTGGCGTTTCATTTAATTTAGTAGTGTAAACCGGGCGTTCTATACTTCAAATTACTTTTTGTTTGGACGAAATTTATATTCGATATAGTTGTAGAACTAAATTTTTTGGATGGGAAATGTAAATATTGGCGCGATAACTAAAAATTCATATTTTGATATTTTGAAAAATTTACGTTTATTCGAATTCTTAGAAATAGTCTAATAGTTTTGAAAACACATTTACAACTGTATATCATATTTGAGATATACCTAACAATCGGCAAGTAATCATTTTACGTTATTTTTAAGCAGAAACTGTTCACGTAGCCTAATTTGTGTAAATTGAATGACGTCAATGTGACCTCTATGTATACGGAAAAAAGTTTTCGTGAATATATCATTATAAATTGTATGGGATTTAAATAAATACCATACACATAGACTTCCAAATTTCTCATTGATTTTAAATCAGGTTATTTTAATAAACATAATTGTGGCTCGTCCCATAATCGCATTATGAATATATTTTACGATTTACACCTAAACGAATTCTCATTGTTGTCTGATCTGAAAATAGATTCCATTATTTTACCATTCCAATTTCGGAATTGAACAATGAATCTGTAAGCTAAAGTGTTAAATAAAAGGTGAGGTATTGTTACATTGTTCCCTACGAGAACCAGGGAATCCAGGGAGAGAATGTACTACACAACTCATTTTTCAAGTAGCTTGCAGATATGAATCAAGTGGAGAAGTTTTTGTACTCTCTGGATCACCTTAATGTTTTGTAATGTAATACAAAC
Source organism: Cryptocephalus primarius (assembly GCA_963576515.1). Classification (NCBI taxonomy): domain Eukaryota; kingdom Metazoa; phylum Arthropoda; class Insecta; order Coleoptera; family Chrysomelidae; genus Cryptocephalus; species Cryptocephalus primarius. Next base: position 16,211,512 of record OY754940.1, on the reverse strand, counting down.
GGGAATAAGCGGCGTTGAATTATATAAAGGGGATGAAGGTATAATCTCTTCTTACCCCCTCCCTTGACTACCAGGAGTTTGAGTTAAGAGATTGTTCAGTGTTCCACATAGAATTAGATTTTAAGTACCAATATTCTTATTAATATTGACTAGTTTATCTATTAACTAGGGTTATAGTGCTACAGTGCATTTGTTGTTTGATTTCATCTACTCAATCCAAATATTTTGCTTAACGGCATAATTTCACTGATTGTGTCCTACTCTACTCTGTCGACGGACTGCCTGTAAGGATCCTGCACGTAGTATACTCGAGCCTGAAGGATCTATGCGAGCAGTTCCAGGGCGAAAGAACGTCCCTCGATGCCCGGGAAAAGCACCATTTCCTCTTCCCCTAGTCTCGATTTGAGTTTCACGAGGAATTCATTCCCCTGAGTGTCCTTCATCACTTTCCGAATAGAATCTCCATACCAAAGGTTATCGCGTCCTTGCCTTCGACATGAGGCGAGATGTTGCCAGTCTGCTGCTCTTGAATCTCACGTAGTCTGCAATGGTGATGTCATAGTGTATGTTATATTATGGGAGTGATTATATTCGTACTTCGCTAATGTTAAGGTGCGGACTTCCTTGGGGGTGAGTGTCACCTCGTACTCCCTCTCGAGTATTTGTCTGATTTCCACAGCTACCATTGAGTCCATTCCCAGCTCTGCGAACGTTGTGTGGGGGCTGACCGATTTTATATTGTCGATACCTTCCAGAAAAATATTATTAGCTATTATTTCTACGTAATGAGTTTCGGTTAGGAGGTTTAACTCCCTATCTAAGGCGTGCCTAAAATTGCAGCTGCCTAAATTTGAGGTGGAAAAGTAGCGTTTTGTAATACTTAAGCACCAATTGTGAAATTGTACACTTCTAAGATCAGGTGGGTCCAAACCTTACACTCAAACATATACTTTAGTAATTTATCCGAAATCGATTGCTTATTTTATTACTCACAGCTTAATGATAATGGTATACAACGTTAAGCAGTATAAGGAGCTAAATTGGTATTCACAAAGGAAAAATAGAAGAACTTTCGGCGAAGGTACGAAAGGAAGCTATAACGATGGTATTTGCAGAAATATTACATCGTGCTCAAAATATGCATGGGAATAACTTACCAATCTCACATTGTCCAACGTGGACTGATGGGGTTCCTTTTACTATTGTTATAAGTTAACTGTACCTTGGTTTTGAAGAAACCAAGAGCAACAACTACAACTGGGGGTACCGTCATCACAGAGTTGCTCTATTGGGTAGACAGTCGTATTTTCAACAGTGAAAAGATTGTTTCTTGTCTACCGATACAATTATAAACGTTGAGTGAAGCATTCATGTGCACATGACTAATTGTTTAGACATGTAGGGGAAAATTGTCATTATTTGCTGTGGTACCTCCTTCCTCTCAAAGACTTCTACATTTTTCATCAATGAGAGACCTGGTAAGCGGCTGTAGCTCCCAATTGCTGAGAATTTTCAATCCTACTTAAAATATGCTGTTACCCTTTACAGCGCGGTCCAACGGTCCTGTTTTTTATATTTGTGAGAAATTCGAGTATCTCGTATTTTATTTAATGTCCCACTGGCATCTACAAGTTACATCTTTGTTCGCGCCGAAAATTAAGTAATATTTGCGATAACACCCGACCTATTTAATCAATATAAGTTAAATTTGAGCCACGGGTAGATTTATGTACGCTCCTTCCTTATAGAAAATTTGAAATCAATAGCTTAGCCATTGTTGCGTTGTTCACCACGACAAAGGCAACTAACGTATTAAGACATCCAGACATCCCAAGACATCGTATCTGTAAAAACTTCATACCAAATGCGTTGTCCGTATGAAAAACCAAACTATTTTGCTATTGCACTGAAATTCACTACACGTGAAGGATTTATTACTGCAAGGCGAACTTCAGTGGTCTAAAAGTATCTGCTAGTATTTAAGGAATGCATGCAAGCCAACCTTTATAAAATACGATGCGTGAAAAGCTCAATCTCGTAACTCCCCCATTAGGGTACAATTCGCTGCAGGGAAAAGGGAAAGGGAAACGAAAAAGACATTTCAGCAACTATAGATTCACCCTAAACAACTACTTCCCTGGCACTACACAAGAAGACTGGAAAGAAAATTACTTCGTGTCAAATGTTAGGAAATCACTTACTCGGTTCTGTCTTCGATGTCCAGGCCGCTTCCCACAGGTTGTCCGCACAAGGAATGGGAAGGGGGAAGAGAGGAACACTAACAAAGACTAGAAAAAGTTAGTAAGAAGAATAGAGAAAGACACGACGTGGGCTGTGCACGTTGAACGCGCCTATCAACCCCAGCGTTTAAAGAAAAAATCTCTAATAAGGTGTGTCGGGTTCACACCTGCACAATTGTACTCGATTAAAAGGAGATTTTACGAACCGGGCCGCTGTGGTGACAGGAGGATAATAGATAATATCATAAGGTATTTTGAAAGATGTCCACGAATGGTCAACGTACAGGGTTGGATTCCATAGATTGTGGATATTATGGACTACGGAAGATGAAACTCCCTATGTGTTAGTTAATATAGTCAGTAAAATGAACCACCCCAACTATAACACTGAATGCATGCCATAAGGAAATAAAAAGTCTTAGCATTTATTTTACTGCAAAAAGTTCAGACGAATATTCGATCATGTTTATCCATGGAGCTGTAGGAGATGCAGGAAAAAGCGAAGAGCAAACCTAACCTAACCTAACATATTGTGGCGGATTCAAGGAATATAATGACCGTCCGCCCCAAATCAGTTTGCTGTTGGGGAGAAAACACAGAACAGGAAGACGGAGGTTGGTAGGGGGACGGGGGACAAGGAGGAGAGAACGAACGCTTGACCATCGTGTTGGACGCCCCGCGCGATTTATCAGAACGAAGATTATCGATAGCAATGTAGTTAGTGTTAAATAAAAGATAGTTAAACTAACTGTGTGCCTTCCTGTACATCGAAGAAGGCCACATTGGTGACCCCGAACACAAACCAACACGCGTGTAGTGTCCCGAAGATTTTATACAGGGTCAACGACGCCGCCATGAACGATCTGACCAACGCCGCCATGAACGATCCGGCCGACACCGTGTCCCGCCAAACCGATGACCAAGTCATGATCGCCCGAGTAGGCTTTAAAGCCCCAGAGTTTTGGTGCACGGAACCGGAGCTTTGGTTTCTCCAGCTGGAAGCATAGTTTCGACAAGCTAGGATAACGGCAGACGACTGTAAATTTGGCATTTGATAAGGTATGGCATCAGTCCCGACGAAAAAATCCACCGGTTGATTGAGATGACCGTAGAGGACCTTAAACCGACACAGCTTCTTCACCGAATGCAAGCCCTGTCCACGGACGACCTAATAAGCAAGCAAGTCCTAAAAAACTTATGGCTCGATCGCCTACCGTCCCAACTTCGAGGGGTCATATCTGTTCTTGACGGTGACCTAGAGCAGCTAGCCAGGGAGGCTGATACATATACACGTTGTGCCAGCCTTCCGGTTATGTCCATCGACGAGAAGTCGACCATAGACGAGACACTAGCCGAACTAAGTGGCCAGGTAAACACCCTATCTAAAAAAGTAGACTTAGGTGACAGAGCTCAAAAGTCCCGACCAGCACAAGCGACACCCCGCAATTCACCCCCCTACAGACATTGCTATTATCATCGAAGATTTGTACTTCAAGCAAAGAAGTGCATACTGCCATGTACCTTCTCGGAAAACGACCAGGGGACGTAGTAGTGGCGACAACTGTTACCCCACATACACCACGTCGCCTATTTGTCGCAGACGAAGCTCTCCAACTCCAATTCTTCATCGACACTGGAGTCGACCTGAGTGTGTTGCCATGTAGGATTTGCACTGTTACACAACCTAGCACCATATGTCTGTACTCTGCTACTGGCTCCTGTATCAAAACGTACGGACAGAAACAACTGCTACTGAATCTCGGCCTTAGCCAATCAGTCACATGGACCTTCGTAGTTGCAGATGTCACCACCGCTATACTGGGTGCTGACTTTCTTACACACTACGGCATTACTGTAGACATGCGAAACAAGCGTCTGGTGAGTCCAGCCTTCCCAGTTAGCATCACATGTGGATCTAGACGAGTAAGGGTGCTAGAAGTGGGACTATCGACCGTACACCCTTATGATCGGCTGACTGACACACCAAACGACCCTGGTAGAGTTCACCACTACATCGACACCCAAGGTTCCCCTGTATTTTCCAGGCCACGAAGGCTACCGCCAGAACGTCTGCAAGCTGCACGAGCTGAGTTCAACGACCAGATGAAAGCAGGCATCGTCCAGCCATCAAAATCGCCGTGGGCTAGCCCACTTCATATGGTCCAGAAACACAATGGCCAGTGGCGCGCTTGTGGAGATTTCCGCCGTTTAAACGCCATGACCAAACCTGATCGCTATCCAGTGCCACACATCCAGGAATTCGCGAACCAGCTGCGCATGCCCTTCGGCTTTCGTAACGCCGCTCAGACGTTGCAGCGGTATCTCGACCACCTGTTCCGGGAATGTCCCTTTGTATATGTTTACATCGACGATATTCTAGTAGCATTATCAACAGAGACAGAACACGAACAGCACGTGGGATCAGTCCCCCGAATTCTGAAGACAAATAGGCTTGAAATCAACTGGGAGAAGTCCAAGTTCCGAGCCCGTAAAGTCAACTTCTTCTGAGTGACAGTCTCCTCAACGGGTGTCCGACCCTTGCCAGCCAAAATCAGCGCAATCCGCGGTTTCCCACAACCCACAACATATGGACAGCTACGCCGTTTTATGGGAATGGTCAACTTCTACCGGCGTTGGCTCCCAGAGGCTGCAGCTGAGCTCATGCCACTAACCGAGCTGTTGACACATCAAAAGAGGAAGCAGCAGGAACTTAGTTTACCCCCAGAGGCAACTAAGCATTTCAGTTGACGACTCGGACACCGCAATCGGCGGGGTGTTACAGCAGTTTGTCGATAATCACCTGTAGCCCATTGCTTTCTTCTCAAATAGACTATCCAAGACGCAACGTAACTATAGTACTTACGATCGAGAGCTGTTGGCTATGTTCAGTGGCATCCACCATTTCCGCCACTTTCTCGAGGGCAGGCAGTTCACAATATATACCAACCACAAGCGGTTGACATACGCCTTCCAACAGCGCCACGACCGCCAATCACCTCGACAGATTCGCCAGCTGGAATTCATCGGTCAATTCTCGACCGACATCCGACATGTCCAGGGTGCAGCTAACATCGTGGCCGACTATCTCTCGCGACCTGAAGTAGACGCCCTTGCAGCGCCAATCTCCATCGACTTTGACCGACTAGCCGAAGCCCAGACTACAGACGAGGGTCAACAACAGGTCCTGCAAGATCCCGCCAGTTCTCTACACCTCCAACGGATCGTGCTCCCGAATAGCGAACGACCTTTCTATTGTGCGGTCCAAGATGGCCGTGTACGCGTGTATGTGCCGTCAACCTACCAGCGGGACGATTTTCTGAAGTTCCACACACAATCATATCCAGGACACGCTGCTACACTGCGAGTGATCGCTGAGCGTTTCGTATGGCATAACATGAAGCGCCAGATTAAGCAATGGTCCCGAGAGTGCATCCAGTGCCAGCGTGCCAAGGTAGGACGACTCACAGTCACACCAGTAGCGCCAATAGGAATACTCGACGATCGATTCGCCCACATACACATCGACATCGTGGGGCCGCTCCCACTGAGCACGACTTCCGGTACCTACTCACGATCATCGACCGATTTACAAGGTGGCCGGAAGCCATCCCTATCTCAGAGGTAACTGCTGATATAGTGGCATATAAACTCCTCGAAGGATGGATAGCCCGCTTTGGCGTCCCAGCGACCATTACTACAGACCTAGGCAGACAATTCGAGAGCCAGTTGTTCCGCCAGCTAAATACAACGTTAGAAGTGCAGCATATAAAGACTACTGCCTATCACCCCCAATCAAATGGGTGTATTGAGCGCTTCCACCGAACTCTCCAAGCTGCGCTTATCGCTGCCGACACGGTATCGTGGGTCGAAGCCCTTCCCATGGTCATGCTGAGCCTTCGCAACATTTTCAAACAAGACATTTTGTGTACGGCCTCCGAGTTGGTGTACGGTACACCAGTCCGTCTCCCGGGACAGCTACTTACTCCTAGCACTGCCGCACCTGATGAACACCAATTTGTTCAACGGTTGGGTGAGATCATGGGAGCGTTACGCCCCGTACCAACAAGCAACCACTCAGCCCGTACAGCCTACGTCCACCCTGACCTGCAGACGACGACGCATGTGTTCATCCGTACAGTCAAGGTGAAGCCCCCGCTTACACCCCCGTATAGCGGCCCGTTCAAAGTACTGGAACGACAAGATAAGTTCCTCACAGTCGATGTGCGGAATGTTCCCCAACGAGTCTCTATAGATCGACTTAAACCAGCGTATGTTCCCGCGTCCTATCGGCTGCTCGAAGAACATGCGTACGCTGACCGCCGGCTGCTTAGTATCCGCCAACGGAACCGCTCGAAACTTGCGGGCTCCTCTCTGGGGGGGGGGGGGGGAAGCCCTGTGGCGGATTCAAGGAACATAACGACCGTCCGCCCCAAATCAGTTGGCAGGACTGCTGTTGGGGAGAAAACACAGAACAGGAGGACGGAGGTTGGTAGGGGGACGAGGGACAAGGAGGAGAGAACGAACGCTCGACCATCGTGCTGGACGCCCCGCGCGATTTATCAAAACGAAGATTAACGATAGCAATGTACTTAGTGTTAAATAAAAGATAGTTGAACTAACTGTGTGCCTTCCTGTACATCGAAGAAGGCCACAATATATTGGGTATACAAATAAGTTCCGGCCGTTTTCAAGAGATGGCTCCACTGACAAGATTAGTTTGAAATCATCAGATGTAAGATGCCATATAGAAAGTTTAAACACCTGGCAACAACATAACCTTAAAATACTATTATCTTTGTACTGGTAGTATATATATTTTTTTATTCGAGGATCTCGAGATTTGTACCAAACAAGCGTCATTTGCGGGAAGTTTTGATTTATTTATTTCATATAGAGAAATCTGCTGCTGAGGCGCATCATTCTCTTGTACAAGTTTACGGTGATGCTGCTTTAAGTGAAATAAGTTGTCGTGAATGGTGTCAAAAGTTTAAAAACGGCAAGTTTGACGTGGAAGATGAAGAACGCGAAGGAAGGCCAGTCAAGTTTGAAGACGCTGAGTTAGAGGCATTATTGGACTTATTGGAAGACTATGCCAAACTGAAGAGCAGCTCGCAAAAAGCTTGGGTGTGACTCAGCAAGCGATTTCACACCGTCTGAAGACCATTGGTATAGTACAAAAACAAGGAAATTGGGTTCCGCATGATCTGAAACCCATAGAAGTCGAACGTCTTCTCTTCACGTGTGAACAACTTTCCCAAACACAATGTCGAAAGAATTTTCTACATCGAATTGTGACGGGGGATAAAAAGTGGATCCACCACGACAACCCAAAGCGTAGGAAATCGTGGGGTAAGCCATGCCATGTACTAACTTCAACAGCGAAACCGAATGTTTATGGCAAGAAGTTAATGTGCATTTGGTGGGATCAGCTCGGAGCAATCTATTACGAACTACTCCAGCCTAAGGAAACTATCACTGGAGAACGTTATCAACAGCAACTGTTGCAATAGAGCAGAGAATTGAAGCTTAAAAGCCCCGAATATGCCAAAAGACATGACAAAGTGATTGTTCAACAAGACAACGCTCGGCCACATGTTGCAAAAGTCGTCCGTGATACTTTGGAAGGTTTACAATGGGATGTCTTGCCCCACCCGCCCTATTTACCAGACATTGCTGTCTTTCATTGGGTCAAAATTGGGTCGATTCATGGGTAGTCTCAAAAGATGAAGAGCTTTTTCGACGTGGCATCCGAATGCTGCCAGAAATATGGCAAAAAGTAGTAGCTAATGGGACAATATTTTGAATAAAATTTAACGTACATTTTTTTATAATCAATTGATAACTTTTTATAAAAAACGGTGGAAACTGATTTGTATCACAATATTTTTACACAATTCAGTTCCTTATTTTGCAAGTATACATATTTCATTATTTTATAACCCGAACGGCCAAAAGAAAGAGGAGGTGAATTATTTCTCATAGTCATAATAATCAAATGAAACATTTAAGTTATCAGAATTAGGAAATATCATAATTATCTCATTTCAAAAATAATTATTTAAGAACTTACTTTAATTCTAGACTAAGATTTCTTATTACATCATGGTTCAATTGGGTGGAATCATTATCAAAATACTCCTGCTCTCATCTACAGTAAAATGGGGCCAAAATTTCGTGTTAATGTAATTTTAATAAAGAGTTTACCGTAATTAACTGCCAACAACTGTTCGAATACATTAGGTATAATACGTTAGTGCATTTCAGAACCAATTACTGAAATCACATTCACGGCTCCTCATAGTCCAAACGGTCACTAATGGTTAAAATCGTGAAATCGTATAGTATTACTTGAACAATGTATAAGACACTATATCAGAGGAAATAAAATTATCGGTTAATTATGTTTTCATAGGTTTATTTTCCTATTCAATCAGGCGCCAATGCAAAATAAACACTGCTTTCTGTTTTTATCCTCTTTTGGCTAACTGTCTTCCTCCCTTAATCTCGCCTGGAGATCCAATCGTCCAATAGTACGGCCAACCTATCATTCTCGAGCACGGTCTGGTGATCACCGTCGAGGATGTCGACGTCGACATGCTTTTCAGCATATTTTGAAAGCCCGTAGTCGTCATTGAGGCCGAGGAAATCCATCGAGGACGCCTTGACGAGTCTGAAGGGTGAGCGCAGCTTCTTGTACGACGGCTCGTAGGAGAGCGCTAGTTTCAGCTTCTCGTAGATTCCGTTGACGGTGTTCCTCTGGTGTTCGGCATCGACCAAAGAGTGGACGAGGTTTATGCCCAGCTCGACGCGCTCCTCCCAGCAGGAGCATTTGCTTATGCTCTCCTGAGGGAAGAATTATATGAAGTTTGATGATTTGGGCCAGTCTTGCGTATATCTTAATAGTTGGTGTGGATAATATTACGTTTCCTGCCCATAGGATGTTGAAATGGATTACTGAAGAAACAACATTGATTTTCAGCTTTCCGTGACATACCCAGCTAACTATGAGAGGGCCTGACCAAAGGATATTTGGGTTTACGACCAGATATTTGGTGACAGGGAGTAGATTATTAATACCACAAGTGTGAAGGTACTGGGTTGGATCATTCGATTATAAATCAAGGAAAATCGTACTCCCCATAACAATAAGTGTTGTGTTGCTTGAGTAGTAAAGATCGAAATATATTTGAACAGGTATGATTTGTGCAATACGAAGTCCTACGGCTTAAACTTACGTACATCTCCGTGTGCAACGTTGGAAAAATAATGAATTATTATTGGTAGACAGAGTTAACACAGCAACCTAAAGTACTATATGACCACATGAACCATTGTAACAGAGGTGTAACCAATTGGTTCTGTGGGCAAGAAGTTGATTTCCGAGGACCAAAAGGTCCCATTCTCGTGTCCTGAGGTACCGACGTAGTAAAGGGAGTAGGAGGAATATTTTGAAACAGTTCCATCTGAAACGAAAGAACTAAGGGTATGAAGAAACATAGCTTATGGAGTGGGTAATGTACGACATGATCGATAACAAGATATTGTTTTGAATAGGTGCAGGTAGAAATTTTATGGAACTGTGTATTCTAAAGCTAAGAAATGTCTAGTAAAATAAGTGTAGTAAATAATTTCATTACTTGTAGTTTGTTGATATTCTCATTAGGGAGGTACAGGGATAGCAGGAAGCAAGCGAGCGACGTCTCCCAGTCGTCTTTGTATTGGGCCTTCATTGCGTACGCGAGTGCTTTTATTAAGTCAGGAGTGGATTCTATCAGGAACACGGAGCCCTCGTACCCACTCTCCTCCAGGATGTGCGCCACCTCCAACGCTACCAGACACCCGTAGGAGTGCGCGATTAGTTTGAAGGGTTCTGACTTGGAAACAACTTGTAGCACGTGCTGAAAAGGAATAAAATCGTAAAAAATGTATCTAATGAGTTTAATGTGGTCGTCGGCTCGTAAAATTCAACTCTTTGTTCTAGCCCAAATCCATAAAATCATTCAGGACTAAACTGTGAAATACCGAAATGACGTGCCTAAGTAGAATTTTGGAGGTTTACAACTTCACTCCCTACGAATAACTGCATATTAGCGCAGATGGTTCCGTTAAACTGTATCTGAATTTAATAAATATGAGTACTTCAACAACTCATGGGCACTCATGAAATAGGTGCTTCTGACTGCAGGTTTTGGTTTGCATTATATGTAAGCATGTATGTTGCATGTAAGTCACCCATAAGATAATTCCAGACGTTCAACTACACTATAAAAGCTGTAAACCGTAAAATGCTCTTCTATTTCCATTAGAAGTAAATCTTCTCACTGAACCTTAGAAAAAGCAATAAGAGCATATTGCATGTATGCACTTTTTTCTTTTTTTTTGTATAGTTGGAACTATGGGTGGGTCACAGGCAACCCAGAGATCACATTTGTCATGTTCTGCTATCATAAAGAAGTACTTTTAATATAGTAAGCTGCATTGTATTATATAATGGGAAGTCAAGTTAATTCGTAATAACTTTCCCACTAATTCTATACTAATCCCACTAAAAAAAAACATCATTAACAAACTGGAAGTTATGAAGGATATTATTTCCTCTACATTCCTGCGACAAGGTGCCTACTCAGTGGGGAGTAAGGGATGAAGATATAATCCCTTCTTACACCTTCCTTGATTCCCAGGAGTCTGAGTTCAGAAATTGTTCAGTGTTCCATATAGAACTAGATCCTAAGTACCAATATTCTTAGTAGTATTTAGTAGTTTATCTTCGTTTAGACTTAGTGCACTTGTTCCATCTGATATCATCTTCCCAATCCATATATTTTGCTTACCGGCATAATTACACTGATTGTGTCCTGTACCCTGTCGACGGACTGCTTGTAAGGGTACTGCAGGCAGTATACTTGTGCCTGGAGCTTCTCTGCGAGCGGTTCCAGGGCGAAAGAGCGTCCCTCGATGCCCGGGAAAAGCACCACTTTCTCTTTCCCTGGTCTCGATTTCAGTTTCATGAGGAATTCATCCCCCTTAGTGTCCTTCGTCATTTTTCCGAATAGAATCTCCATACCAAAGGTTATTGCGTCCTTGCCTTCGACATGAGGCGAGATGTTGCCAGTCTGCTGCTCTTGAATCTCACGTAGTCTGCAATGGTGATGTCATAGTGTATGTTATATTATGGGAGTGATTATATTCGTACTTCGCTAATGTTAAGGTGCGGACTTCCTTGGGGGTGAGTGTCACCTCGTACTCCCTCTCGAGTATTTGTCTGATTTCCACAGCTACCATTGAGTCCATTCCCAGCTCTGCGAACGTTGTGTGGGGGCTGACCGATTTTATATTGTCGATACCTTCCAGAAAAATATTATTAGCTATTATTTCTACGTAATGAGTTTCGGTTAGGAGGTTTAACTCCCTATCTAAGGCGTGCCTAAAATTGCAGCTGCCTAAATTTGAGGTGGAAAAGTAGCGTTTTGTGATTTTTATGTACCAGTTGTAAAATAATTGTACACTTATAAGATCAAGTGGGTCCAAACATTACACACCAAACATATACTTTAACATTTTATACGAAATCTACTACTTATTTTAATACTCACAACTTAATTGTAATGGTATACAATGTTAAGAAGTATAAGAAGATAAGTTAGTATTCAGAGGGAGAAAATGGAAGAACCCTCGAGGAAGGTACGAAAGGACGCTATAATGATGGTATTTGCAGAAATATTATATCGTGCCCAAAATTAGGTTATTGTGTTATATTATATTTATATATTATGTTATGTTATAATGGTATTATGTTATAAGTTAACTGTAACTTAGTTTTGAAAAAACCAAGGGCCACAACTACAACGGGGGGTACCGTCATCAAAGAGTTGCCCTATTGGGTAGACAGGTGTATTTTCAACAGTGAAAAGATTGCTTTTTCTCTACACGGATACAATTATAAATATTGAGTGAAGCATTCGTGCATATTTGATTAATTGTTTAGATAGGAAGAGGAAAATTGTCAATATTAGCTGTGATAGCTCCTTTCTCTCAATGATTTTTCCACTTTTCATCAATGAGAGGGCTGGTAAGCAGCTAGAGCTCCCAGTTGCTGAGAATTTTCTATCTTACTTACAATATGCTGTTACCTTTTACTTTATATTTTTGCGAAATTTAAGTATCTCGTATTTTATTTAATGCCCAATGACATGTACCAGTTGCATCTTTGCTTGCACTGAAAATTAAGTAAGTCTTACCATAACTCCCGACCTATTTAAGTAATGAAAGTCAAATTTCAGCCAATAGTAGATTTATGTGGAATCCTTCCTTCTGGAAAATTCGAAATCAAAGGAATGAATATTGTGGTGGCAACTGGGTTCATGAGATGTCAAAGAGAGATAACTTTTATGAAGTATTAAGGGAAAAGTAGACGAAGTTTTGGTTTGAAGCTTTGATGGAGGGATGTCAGGTGAAGACGATAGGAATTTTTTGATTAACTTAAGTCAATACAACACAAGCACGATAGTGTGTTATTTGTAAAGGAAAGATTTATATTGTTTTGGGGTTTATTAGCACTTGTAACATGTGCGAGTTAATGTTTTCTTTAAATACGACCTACTATAGATTTCAATGGAAAGGGTTCTCATGGCTGCAGCTAGCTGTAGCCAGTCACTGTTAAATAAAGATTCGTAACACCCCTAAGTGAAAATTTTTACGGGTTGTAACTTACTGTAAATTCAGTTGGTGGAGTTAAACTTTGATTCTCCAAAATGTCTCAATTTTACCTTGTCAACTCCATCATTTTACCTAAGATGTTGAGTACAGCATCCACGATATTATCCGCGGAATCTATCCCGCTTCTCTTCTCCGCCACCACCATGCTGGAAACGATCGCAGCCTCGGTCTGCTGGAGCAGCGTGTCCAGCATATTCAAGCAGCTGGAGATCTTCTGTTGTAGAGTCCCGCCTATCTCCAATTCGACGTGCTCTTCTTGCATTTCGGCAACCAGTCCCACCTGTAAAGGCAAAGAGAATTCGAACTTTAGAAATGAAGACGATTCTGTTTTAAAACAAATATTGGCGGTAGAAAACACTCCAAAAATTTTGTAGAAATCTCTGTAGATATTATTCCCGTAATTGAAAACTTGAATGAAGAGGTATAAAATAAACAGAGTATAGGAGACGGGAGTAGAGGGATCCAAAATTAGGTGCTCTTATTCATAAACGCAATTCTACTTTAACATGAATTTTAGCTTAAAATTCGTTTAGAATGCGATCAACTGAGAAAGCTATAATATTCTGCATAATGTGTTCTTAACGCTGAGGCAGTCATAGTGAAACATATTCAGATAGCCTACATACAGGTAGCGCAAGACTCATAATTAAATAACGGCAAAATTATAGGTTTAAACAGTCGGTATGGATACATTAAATAGTAAGAACGGTTAATAAGCGTAAATTAATTAATTTATGACGAGTTTTGTGAAATTATGTATAGGCACCGACGTTACGTTCGCTCGCTTTATGTTGTCCTATTATTGTTTGGATTAATGGAATGTGTATTCCCTCGCTGCTCGATATTTCGAACCCAGCAGCGTACGTGTGTCTTAAATAGTGACATATGTTAGATTTATTAGAATCTAGAATTCTACAAGTAGAATTCTAGATTCTAGAGCAGAGTTCTAAAGTCTAGAACTAAAAGAATCTTAGAAATATTAGAAAGAGTTCGGAAGGCATAGTGGAATAAATATTACTTGAAAGCGGGTTTTACTACTGCAATACTGTGTGAGGTAGCATATTTAACATATTTACCTGTCCGATGGCACCCCATTGGATCGCCAGAGCTGGATATCCGTCGCTTTGTCTTTTCTCGCAAATCCTCTCCATCACAGAGTTCGACATGCCGTAGTTGGTTTGGCCGGCGTTTCCCCTCCCGCAGGAGACCGACGAGAACACCACGAAATTCCTGAGAACACGCAAAACAATTAATCAGGATAATGTTGTGCAGTGTGAAAAGTTTAATCAAAACATCATTATCAAAACATCAATTATGATCTTATGGAAAATTGGAAAAATTTGAAGGCGAAAGGACTGATGCATTTTTCATGTGAGAGCCCTTGAATCCTTTTCCATCGAAAAGTGCCATTATTTAAGATCAATCAGCCAAAACAGGATTAAGGCAGAGTCATCGCACGTTATTCTCAATATGACATTCATCCAGGCAAGCTAGCACGGGTTAGGTGCCCCTTTTCCATGGATCATGATTTTACTGGTTATTATCTTGGTTACGCTACAATGGACATTTCTCGGATACCATCTTGTGAGAATCTGTACAATCATGGTATGTTGCCTAACTCCACTACCAAGATCCGAATATTACACTTCCTTTCCATGTGAGAGCTCTTGAATCCCTTTCCATCGAAAAGTGCCATTATTTAAGCTTAATCAACTAAAACAGTTTTAAAGCAGAGTCATTGCACGTTATTCTCAATGTGACATTCATCCAGGTAAGTTAGCACGGAGTTAAGTGCCCCTTTTCCATGGATCATGATTTTACTGGTGATGATCTTGGTTATGCTGTTATGCTACAATGGACATTTCTCAGATATTATCTTGTGAGAATCTGTACAAATATGGCTTGTTGCCTAACTTGCTAGGCACATTACAGGAATTTAAAACGCGTACTGATGGTTGCAGCAAATCCAAGTTAAACCGTAACAAGCATCTTGCATGAAGACGAAGCATTAGGAATTTTGGCGGTACGAAGGAAGGCGCCAGGAAAAACTGACACGCATCATTATTAAAAAATTAAAAATAATCAACGTTGCGGGTAGCACAAATTTATCAAAAAAAATGTGCTCTCACTATTTTAACACGATTTTACAGCATATATCTAGAAAGCCCTAAATAATTGAAAGAGACACTGCAGAAATATGGGAGTAGAAGTGGGTTATATATACTTCATATCGCAGATGTTCAGAAGGTCTGCGCAGAAGGCGACAATGATATGATGTATATAATAAGGAATGTACGAGCCAAATAGGTCAAGTGGGATTTGTCCACAAGCTCCATTGACTCCACAAATTATATGGTGATGGAGAGAAGATAAAATGAAGATAATTTCGTATGCCTGTTTAAACCGTATAACCTGTATATGTTTAAAAAAATGGGGCAAGCGCAGAGGGAATTAAGAAAGAATGGGTCACACTAAAACGTCAAGTAGATATCGAAAGTATGGTAGTAGACGAAAGTCTCAAAGAGACTATAGAGGGGGAACTCTTAAAATAATATGGACAAGTAAAGAGTTGTTGAATCCCGCCCCTTGCCCCCATTACCGCTATCTTACTTGTAATAGTGAATCGTTAATGACATATTAGCACAGGCCAGGTTGCGCAAAAGGGATTCCAACTGGTGGTTCAATATATGACGAATCGTTAGAAATTTCGCTATTTGGTTACTTCATAAAGCAAGGTAGCTTCAATTCTATCAATTCCTCTGTTTACCTTAACGAAGGGCACAACCTCCTGGACGCCTCGTCGAGGTACCTCGTGGCGAAGGCCTTCGGCTCGAAGGAGGTGATGAAACTCTCTGGCGTTTGATTCTCGAAGATGGCATCTGCGAGGACTACGGCGAGGTTGAATATTGAATCAACAGGTCCCATCCCTTCGGATTCCCGCAGGAGTCGCTCGCAACCACTGGCGCTCCTGATGTCCGCGTTCGACACGTTTATCTTCACGCCGTAGGACGCCCAGATCCTGCGGGAGAAGTGAAGTCAGTAGAACTACTTTTCCTCTGTTTAAGAAGTTTCGAACAATTTGAAGATCACTTAAATCTATCGAAAGCATCTGTCGAAGATTTATGAAGAATTATGCGTCTGGGCAACTTTTGGTCCTAATATTTTAATTGTGGAAAACTATAGCAAGCAAATCTTGGCATAGAAGAAAGCAGAGAAAATTTAAAATGCACCAAAAAGTATCACTTGTTTTAGATAAAGCCATACTATAGATTTAACTTAATTATATTTTTCAAAATCTAAAGCTCCATTTTGAAGGTCCATAATTCTGCAGGGATGAACTTGGTGTATCTGTAAGTTACATAATATCAACACGTTGTGAGCGACACTATGAAGGATCCTCTTTATATACACATTACTGTTGAAAATGTACCATCGTGGCACAAATCTACGTATATACAGGGTGTCCCCGAAAGATTTGTAAAATTCTACCACAAATTCTCATGTAAAACAGATCAATTCGCTCCATCTCACCTTAAAAGCTGATAGAAACTGAGATACAAGCTGTCAAAGTTTTTTTTTTCAATGTTCTGGCATATTTAATGAGTGAAATATAACAATTTCACAAAAAATGGTTCAAGGGGGTGATATAGTGTGACAAATTTAAACATGGCATCAGATTTTATGTATGGTGTAGAGGGCACCACATACTGCGCATACTGCGTACTTCTTATTTAAACCGTCTTGTTTTTGCCCTTCACCGTACATTATTTTAGTGTTAATGTTATTAATTGTTTATGTAAGTATTGCGCTCAAAAAAATGGTGCACAAATTTGTCGCCACATAGGTATAAAATAAAATCTTTGACGCCCTGTATCTCCGTGTCTATTAACATTTATACTAAGGTAAGTTGGAACGAATTGATCTATTATTACATGAAGAATTTATGCTAGAGTTTTGTACAGACCTTGCTGGGACACCACGTATATTTTTAAAAATTAAAAAATGACACTACTTTTCTTTCGCTGAGATTTAAATACTTTTTTCACGAGCCCAATCAGTTCCTGGTTTATCTCTGTAGAACTTTCCATTAGTCTCGAATCTTATATTGAAATCGTTGTACCTTCTTCACACTGAAATCTGCAATTACCGATTCCTTGTACGTTTTAGATTGAGTCTGGAAAGAGTATAACGATTTGCTGTTCATTTGCTTACCGCGTTCTGTACTTTTGGTAACCGGTGACTATTCCCTTTCTGGATGTCAAGACGAGTTTTCTGGCCCCCCTCAGGACCAGCCAATCTGCCAATTCGAGACCAAAACCGCCGAGACCACCGATGATTACGTATGTTTTCTCAGGACTGCAGTTGTACCTAAAACATAAAAAGATTTTTTTTGAGGAACGTCCTAATATGTTACGTAGAACTTTTGTAATAAATGGTATTGTATATCTGTATGTGCGTAATTAGCAAAGTTAAGATAGTTTCTGTAGCTTCTGTACCGTTTACACAATGATGCAAACGCTAAACTTAGCTAGTATCTTCCAGCACCTCTCCTTGCACAAGAAGTAATCAAATTGAGTTACTAAAGGGTAATAGAAAATAGACACGTTACTCTAATTTTTATCCATTTGAAGTTATGTGTTATTGACTATGACATACAATGAGGAACTAAGAAGTTCAAGCTGTTATCTTTTCGAAAGTGAAAAATTTAGAATTATAAAGTCTCCCATTTTTTGGGGTTCTTTCACTTTTTTCTTCAATTCGAGTTAATTTTTGTTTTTCATTAAATAATCGGATTTCATTCGATTTAAAAATCCGAAAAATGGGAAAATTTAATATACTGTATCTCGCTCAATTTCCATTGCAGTTTTATCGAAAATTTTATAAGTTTTCTTTTTCGTGAAGCAATAGCTGTACCTAAACCCACTCAGAAAAAAGTTAAAGTCAAAATTATGGAACAAAAACAATAACTTCAATTTTTACCTTTTTGTTATAGTTTTTTGATTTTACTTCAACAACAAATTAAAATTTTAAGTTTCTAAAGTACTATTTTTTAGAAAATTCAATTTTCTACGAAAAAGTCTCTTACGGATCTTAACTAAAAGTTCATAGTTTTTGAGTTATGGCCGAAAAATCAAGGTGTTTAAACTTACTTCGTTCTCAAAAACGCACCCCTAACTTTAATTGCACCCCATGGTTTTGCCTCCTTCATAGACCAATTGAACATATAAAACGATAACATTACTTGAATGTCTTAATTCCTGTTAATTCGACTTAACTTTCTTCGTCATACTTAATAGCCTATTTATTCACATTTATTTTGAATATATTTAGACCAAAAGTGCAACAAGAAATTAGGCGATAAAAGGTTCCAAGTGAAAATAGCCTTAGAGCAGGGGAATAACAGGAAAAGGCGTTCTAAATTCGATCGACATTTTGGTGCATTTCAGTACACTTATTGATTTTGGTAAGGAGATTAGCGGAGAAATCAAATTTTCATTTAAATCGCTATAATGATCAAGTAAAAGTGACGTTGCCTTTTATACACCTAAAGTATACCACTGCTTTTAAGCGTTTTCCATTTCACCACTGCTATACATGGAGACAACAAAGAAAAGCAGGTGGAGCGAATTAGTTTATGATTTATTTACCATTAAACTTTAAGGTGCTTCACCAAATATCCCTCCTCTGGACGAGTCAAAGCGTCCAAGATACCGCAGACTGTTTATATGGCTCGATATAAGTGGATTTATGTATGTAGAGCTATGGCAAAATTTTGGTGGCGCGCTTCAAACATTTTTCGATGCAGCTGTAGAGACACCATGAAACAAACTGTTACATTCCATTTACACTTGTCGCTACTGCATGTAGTTGACTAAGATTCCGCCCATAAGCCAAACCATATTTTCTTTGGTGTCGACGCCTACACTTAGCCTACATAAATTAAGGTTGTGCATCACAATTCACCTTGCATTGCACGGGAAGAGCTCACGCTTCGGCACCCCTCTCAAGTCTCTCCCCTCCTTCTCCGACTTGACTTCGATGACGACCTTCCCCGTGTGCTTCCCGGTCGTCATGTACCTGAACGCCTGCTCGAGCTCCTCGTACTTGAACACCGTCGTGTTCAGCGGCCTGATAACCCTCGACTCCATGTTCTCCCTGATGAAGTCCATCACCTCGTTCTTAATGTCGGGTGTCTCCGTGAACAGCTTGTCGACCATGACGCCGTGGAAGCTCGCCTGCTTCCTGAGCAGTAGAAGGTTGACGTCGTTGTTGTTCCCGAGGTCGAACTTGCCGATCTCGAGGAAGCGGCCACGCTTCGCCAGGCACCGGATCGACGCGAGGAGCTTCTCCTCGGCGAGGGAGTTGAGCACCATGTCGACGCCCCTACCGTTGGTCTCGCGGTGCACCATCTGCTCGAAGGAGACATCCCTGGAGTTGCCGATGTGGGATTCTGTAAGCATTAGTGTGTGGGTTATAGACTCAGCGATCATGCCTCGATGGAACTGTACCTTTAAGCTGGGGGAACATCTTCATCAGGAAATCCTTCTTCTCCTTCGTGCCGACCGTCGTGAAGACCGTGCAGTTGAAACTCAGTGCGATCCTTATGGCGGCCTGGCCTACACCTCCAGTCCCTGAGTGGATTAATATCGATTCTCCGCGCTTCAATCGACCTCGCTGAAGATAAATGCGTAAATTTTATTCACACGGGGAATATCGTAAGTACTAGAGGGAACATGCTAGATATACTCCTTAACTCTTTTCGCCGGTATGAAATACACAGTACACATACAATTTACTCTCCCCATTTGATACCCTTAGTCCACTCAAATTTCGATTAGAATTAGAAACTGGTGTATATGAGTAATCGCGCTGTTGTCCCTGGTGGAACCAAATATGACAACGATTTACGTGTAAAGTGTATTGCATACCGTCTAAAACTATAAGACCAAGTCGTGACGCGTCGTCTCTTTATAAACGTCCTCGAACACGAACTGGCCTATTATAAAAATCTGTAAAAAATATTCAGGAAATTCATAGTACAAAAAACTGGTTGGTGTGAAGCTAGCAGCCAAAAAGTCAGCAGTCAATTTTTCAAAGTGACATTTCTGGCAACCATTTCATATTCTGAGATCATTTCACTTCGTTATCTAACCTAAGTACGTAATAAACGTTGTAGAAGGTATATACCATTCTGGCTATGATAGTTTGTACCAGTATCTGGTCCAAGTTTAATAATAATTAAATAATAATTAATATGCCAAAAGTGGCATGGGAAACAATTTTCATTGAATTTTTAATCAACGGACAATCTGAAGACCAATTTAGTTGGCAAAAATTTCGCTTAGTTGCTGCAACAGGATTAAGAACTTTTGCAACCAGGAGTTCCTTGTTTCTGCAATATCCACTTTTATATAATCCTACATGTGGAATTCTTCCCGTTCAATCTTCAATTGTAAAACTCCGACAATTTTATATACTTTTCTCCTACTACGAATTTCCTGGAATACATTGTCCTGCTTTTTTATAAGTTAGTTTACATGTATTTAGCTATTAGTTATGTTATATTTATACATGCGCACTGCATATCGATAGAACTTACTATAACGACACCGTAGGTAACCGTTCCGTATACAACAGGAATGGTGGCGGCTTCCCTCAGGGTCATATCGTCGGGCACATCGATAAGCAAATATTTATCAGCCATTATTAAGGTCGCCATGGCGAGGCAGACGGCGATTCCGGCCACGCGATTTCCACTGGAACAACAAGAACATTATTATTCACTTGCTCATAAACTGTTTATATCGACACAATTATGACACTTAAGAAAAGACGAAAATGCACAAAAGACGAGGCGTATATAATTTCAATATTGTGTTTAACTTATGAATATTGTAGCGAATGCCCCGCATAAGTCGTTGTTATGTAAAAACAAGAGTTGTTGTTTATGTGATCGTAAAATGTTAACGTTGACATTAGAGAGTAAAATCTCTTTGTGTTTGTAAAAGTGTTACAAATGGGGGCTTGTCCGGGATGCGGTGAACCGAGATAGTGGATAAAGATTTGGTGGACCTGGGATGGAGTACAGAAGTGATGGCGATGGCACGCGGCGGAGAGGCGAGGAGTGCAGTCTGTGCGGCGTTATGGAGTTGTAGAGCGACTGACGCGGGTCGGGATGCTGCAGAATCCGAAGCTAAGTCTAGATTTAGGAAAACACTCGAATGGATTGACTGCGTGCGGCTGGCGCGCGTGGCCCGTTTGAGTGCTACACTCACATTCGTAACTCGTATTGGGAGACGGGCGCTGTTCATCTTTAGTACAAGAATTGGTGATGGTTGACCACTGGGTTGTGCGTCTGGAGCCATGAAGCAGTTACTGGGGATTTCAGTAACTGCAGGAGCAGCGGAGGATTTCAAGAGACAGGTGCCTCTTCCACCTGGAGCATTGGATGGGATTGGTCATCCCTGGTGTCTTTGATGGTCAGAAAGAGGATTGACCTGCTTGGAGGATTTCAAGAGACAGGTCCCTCTTCTACCTGGAGCATTGTTTGGGATTAATCACCCCTGGTATTTTTTTTTTTTTTTTTTTTTGATGGTCAGAAAGAGGATTGGCCTGCTTGGTTTCGATTTGCTGCTGACGAATTTTTGTACAGGATTTGCAGTCCAACCCGCTCAATGGACTTAATCGCACACATACACATGCACACAATTACACATATACTTGCAATTTATTGCAAATGGATTTGGCAAGGATACTGGCGTGTTTTGTTTGATTTTTAGATCAACTATGGCTAGATTCCCGGAGGTGAACATCGCCTGGAGAGGACAACTGGCTCTCGATAAATAAGTTCTGGCGGAATTTCTGAAGAAGGGAAGGGGCGGTGCGCGTGAGCGATGCGCATGGTAGCAGTAGCAGTAACAGTAGCCGAAGCATTGGCCGTAGCAGTACCAGTTTGCTGATATGGTAGTCATTCGCTGATATGGAGTGCTGTGGAAGTAGATCGTCCGAGGGTCGAGGGCGACCCTGAAGACGGGGAGGGATAGTGTAGCGAATGCCCCGTATAAGTCGTTGTTATGTAAAAACAAGAGTTGTTTATGTGATCGTAAAATGTTAACGTTGACATTAGAGAGTAAAATCTCTTTGTGTATGTAAAAGTGTTACAATATTATACCAAAAGCATTGAAAATGTAATGGACTATTTATGGATCTCTTATAAACATACACGCTTTACCATCTATTGTATGCTCCCCACGTTGTTTTAATGTTACAGGTATTCTCACAGCTATTATAAAGTCACGGTTAAAGTTTTGTTACTGTTTGTGCGAACCACACATTCTATTCGGCTTTTGAATTAAATCGGTAGACCAATAATTAACGTTTTCCGTTTCGAAATCTTTAAAACTACATGGATCGATTTGAAATTTTCACAGCAGATGTAAAATAATATAAATAACAAAAGTGCTTTGGTGCCCATATGCGCTTCCATCCTGGGATGATCGCCACCCCTTCTCCAAAATTATAATCGCTGTTTGCGAACTAGCTATTTCACGTACTTTCTAGCCATCAATACCTTTTATCAAAATTCCACCTGAATAAAGGTAAAGGTCTACCTAAATATGCTTAAAAAAACTTCAATACACTATTTTAAATTATTATTTTTCTCTCCACGGATGGTCGCCATGAAGTTTAATTTGATAGAGTCATAGTATGTTGAGGTGGCTTGGGAAATTTTATTACTATTGTCAAGTTTTAAAATAAACTGAAAAGTGCCTCACTTGTACCTTTCAACATTTCAATCTATTTACTATTGAACATAATGCAAACAACGGATTGCACAATTCTTGCGTTGAATATTTCTCACAAAATTCTTGCGTTGAACAAAATAACAAAATTATTGCAACTGGTCCGACGTGAACTTTGGAATTTAAGTTAGGTAAAACAAAAGTAAACTCACTTTTTGTCGCATCCGGCGAACTCGAACCCCTGCACCGCCTCCTGCTCGAGTCTATCAGGGGTGACGACGTCGACGTTAATTCTCCCTGATGCTGTCATGACGTCCCTGAAATTGACGCTGCAATAGTTGATAGAAACCATCACTTTCTCCGGCACGAGCTTCGCGTCTAACACCAGAGGACCTTCGAGCCACCTGAGGCTCGTCATATCGCCCCTGAGCAACGATTGGGCGTAGCAGTGCTCGCTCTGCTTCAGGAGCGTCGTGTTGATCGGCATATGCCGGTATGTTCCCCAGGAACCGTCTTTGTAGACGTTCACTGCGAGGTTCCTTAGGAGCTGTGCATGGCAAGTCGATGCTTCGAGCGCAGCATCCGGCGAGAACACGCACCTGAAGTACGGGCTCTCTGGCTCTCTGCGCAGGCAGTTGACGAAGCCGAGCACGCCACTCGTCGGCGCAGCCTCGGACACGAGCACTACATTCTGTTTGTTTTTGCCTTTGATGTTCTCTTGGACTTTGCTGATCCAGGCGAAACGGTCCACGTCGTCGTTCACCCTAATAATTTGAGGCTCGGCCAGGCGCTTCATCTTTTTCATCAAGACCAACGTCTCGGTAGGGGTGCGGTGCTCGGTAACTACGGTACACTTGAAATTATTTCCCAAGGGCTTATATCCAGGGGCTTCTCTCGAGAGGATGAATCCGTTCTCCTGAATCGAGTCGAGCGCTTCTTTGACGAACTGCAAAGAGATACAAGACCGGTAAAGTCAAAGTTCCCATTTCCCATGGCACTTTGATATCTCCCTTTATTATTGTAAAATATCACGAAATAACATACGAGTATTATTGAGAGGAAATAGTAATATTGAATTAATAGCAACTAAAATGGTACCATCCTGATATAGTTCCCATACACAAAATGGGATCTCCTACACGATGTGGAAATTATCGAAACATCCCTTAAGTAAAGTCCTTCTAACGGTCACTATTACGACTATGAGATTTCCACAACAAAACACTAAATTGGATAACGGCTCAGGCCCAGGTGAAACGATATAAACTTTTATAAACGTACAATCAATCAAGGTAAGAAATGTTTAGATGAACGACCTGCTGACATTAAAAAGCGCTCACGACACAAAACAAAGTATTGATATAAATAGTAAGACGACAGATGCAGAGAGGAGAGTTGGATCCAGACAGGGGCTGGCCAGAGGGTCGTCCCTGCATGAGGTGAGCAGAGGGAGTATCAGGCCTGAGAAAAGAGTCTGTCGACGAAGTGTCCAAACCAGAACCGCCCCAAAGATGCTCTCCGACCCGTGGCGTTCTGTGTAAATCAGAATGTCCGAACGACACTCGTCTATTCTATAAGTCACCTCCCTCGCCTTTCATACTCCAGCCGTTTAGATTCGCTGTGCCCAAGAATCTTTTTTTCTCTTTTAGTCGTTTTGCTTCGCTTAGTCCCCTGACATATAGGTTCTCTGTTCCAGGCGAGAAATAAAACATTCTATGGCTATCAACTCCGTACCTTAAGTGGCCGTGACACAGGGTGAAGAAGTCCAGCACGTGACAATATCACCTAGATTGATAATATCTATAGAGAAATGTTTGTTGAATGAAAGGGTGGCATAACAACAGGAAGTTCAAAAATAAATAATCCGAGATATACAGACGACACTGTGGTCGTGGCGGCTTCTACGGATTTATTATAGTTTCAGAAGTTGAAGAAACAAGATGAATGAAACATGAAGAAATTTGTCCGCAATATTGAGAAACGTGAAATAGTAAACCACTTTAATTATCTGTACTCAATAAATATTGGTGGCGGTGATAGAGAAATATGCACACGTACGTATATGGCCACAACAGCGACCATGACACTAAAGAAAACATGGAAACATAGACACATAAAGGAAAACCATCAATATATCAATAATTCCAGTTGCAACATATAGGGGCGAAACCTGGACTATGGATATGTACAAAAAGAATGATGCTCCGAATACTATTGACAGATTATTGTAAAAATATCTTTGTCCCAGAGGAACATAATATCAAAACCAGATTTAACACCATAATCAATAAGATCGTACTACAGCCTTTCGGCCATGGATATGATGGAGAGGTTGACTGTAGGGGGTACCATCTCCAACGAGGTGGGACAGATGATACCAAAACCACAACCGGCTTGTCTTTCCGGAAAACATCACATCAGGCGCAGGGTAGAGAAACATGGACTAAAGTAGTGTCGCAGATTACGTGATACCATCACGTCTTTACGAAGAAAAAGGGGAGGAGGTGGATTAAACAATCCTAAATTGGAGCACGGTTCAGCTCAGAATATTAGCAAGGGACAGAATATCACGTCTTGTTATTTCCTTACCTTTTCATAGTAGTGCCTCAATAATTTCAGAGGAAGAACACATTAGAAAAATTTTAGCTACGTTGTAAATGGTTGACTTCTTGTGTAGTCTAAAGTTATAAACACCAGGCAAGGCATTTTGATGCACTTATGTAAAATTCGAATCATCCTTTAAACAATCCGTCAACGCTCCAAACCGTTTCGTCTTTTGCTCACCACTGCTAAGTTTGCTTAAGTAAATTCCTTATCTTTTAAGTTACCTCTGGTCTCTCAGACAGTCTCGAAACTATTAACAGCACGCAGTCCGCCTCGGTGCTGAGCGTCTTCTGCTCGACTGGGAAAATCGTCTCTAGCTGTCTGTCGCTGAAGATGGTCAAGTATAGGCCTATCAGGGGTTGGTCCTCGAGCGCCCTCTTTAGCGCCGGTGCTACCAGCACTTCTTCATCGTCCCTGGTGAAGGCGTCGACGAGCTCGGCCGCCTTAAACTTGTACACCAACGAGTTCTCGAGGATGATCTGAGCGTTCACTCTGACGGACTCCTCGAGGGTCAACTCGGTGAAGTTCGGCACGAACACGTGCTTTTCGAGGACAGGAATGCCGAGGTCTTTTCTCCTTGCTATCGAGCTGGCGAGGAGGCCCCTCAGTTCTATACAACCTGAACTGGAAATAGAAACTTTGTTTAGTAACAGGCTAGAAAACTAAGACATATTGAGAAGCTTTCACTGTATGTATGATTAACTAATGGCGGCTCATCTGCGCACATAATGTTGTTAGTTGTACCCCATGCCAGCTTCGACTGAGTCCCCACTTCATCACACTTTTCTTAACAAAGTTTTGTCACTTCTCTTTTCACCTCTCCATTATTCCTGGCGTGGAATCTTTGTAATCAGTTATTTCTTGTATAGCCATTTCCTAACTTCAATCATGTGTGCCATGTCCTTGTGCCACCAGTCTGATGGGCTTTGTAAAATTTTGCGGTTAGTTCCTATGACTTCTCTTGCAGCTTCATATATACATTTCTTGATGCCTGTGTATAGGTCCTCTGCTCTTTCTTTTTGGATAGTCTGTAGGTTTTGTGCCAGCTTCATTCTATTAAGAAACTTACTGAGTCTCGTTTTAGACTCGTTGTGCTGCATTTTCCCAGTGTTCATTTTAGTTTATTGTCAATTTTCTCTTGTGAATTGCATCTGTTTTCTGTATTTAATTTCCACAGACGCTTTAACCAGGAAATGGTCTGAACCTCATTCGGCTCCCTTGAATACCACCACATTTGTAGTACGGAGATTGCTTTTCTGTCGTTGAATAATGTAATCGATTATAGATTTTAACATTTTCGTTGCTTTTCACCGTGTGTGGATTATTTTGTGCAAGAGGTAGCCTTTTATTATTCTCTGTGATTTGTTGCGCCTTCGCCACATTCTCCACCAATGTTACTATCATCTTGTTTCCTTGGCCTTCCAGTTAAATCCCCCAGTATAAAAACGTCCTTCTTAGCACTAATTCTGACATAACTCTCGCCACCTCTACATAAAAGTAACGTACTTTTGATATGTGGGTCCGCATCATAAGTTGGACCATACGTTCCTAATACCACCATAGTTTGTCCTCTGATATTGTTCTATCAGTATTACTCTATGAAGTGAAATAAATTCAGTAAATCAAAGACAGTACTTTTGTTGGAAATATGCTCGGACAGTTCGATTCGTATTTTGAATTGCGCTCTTTTTGATGCAAAAAAATATTAGCGTCTACCAAATGTGAGATATGACTAATTAATAATTGACTAAATAATGAGTGATATGATACTAATTTTTTTATGACTATCCTTAAGGGTATATCAAGGTACATATGCGTAGCAAATATCAAATTTTTATTCCTTGTCGTTTAAAAGATATTTAACAAACTAACTCTCTTCCCGATTATAATGTTTTAATGGATCGTTTTATTTTTATGCCTATAGTGCTACCTATTGATGAATGACGTTATGTTCGTGGTGTGATACACAAAATGTTGAAGGTAACTAAAGTGGATCTTGCCCCAAACATAACGTCATTCACCAATAGATAGCACCACATGCCTTGAAATTAAGTGTTAAGTTAAAAGAAATTGAAAAGTCACAGAAAAATATTTAAAACACATACAGGGATAATGGAATGCCAAGTTCGCATATGTTCTGGTAGCTGTTCACACCTTCTTCAGATTGTAGGGGAAACGTCATGCAAGTCTTGAAATAAACATCAGAACCTTTAAATTATTTAGTCGGGGTTCAAATTGAAAAGTAGAACCTTACTTCTGGCTTCTATCCTGTAAATAATTTACTCTTGTAACTATTGGTCAGTTTCATTAGTTGGTTTTAAGGGTTTATTGTTAACCCTTAGGGAATTTTCTATGAGGATGAAACTGAATTTCAAATTTGCTCAGAATCGGGCAACGTTTATGCTGGAAAACCCTGAAAGGGGTTTAATCTGTGGAAAGCGAGCACCCACAGGAAACATAACAAAAATGTTCTCATTTTCTCCTTTCGAATTAAGTGGTTTACCTTATTACGTCCCCAAACGGACTGCACCTGACCGGAATGTCGATGTTCTCTTGTCCCTCGAACTGCTCCAAATGTTTAGTATGTCTTTTACAAGCCACAGTTAATTTCTTCAGGTAAATCGGCACGTAGAGAAGTCTCGTATCGTTCTGAAGTATGAGCATCTGCAGCATGTTATCCATGAAAGTGACGATGTTGTCCCATCTGATGTACCCCTCGGTGCCGTCGATGTTGCTCTGCTGGATGCTCCTGAAACCTTTGCTGCAACGGAAGAGTTAATGTTGAACACTTTACTATAGTTTCCGACCAAGCAGGAGGTCTAATGGATGTTTCTAATTGATGAGTTCATTGTGTACCTGTAGTTGTAACCCCTCAGGCGCAACTCCTTGTACACATCCTTGGTCTTCATGGGCAAATCCTTTGAGCTCACGGTGATCGGCTTCATGTTCTTCAGCCTTGGGTCGTCGTCGTCCTCGATCTGGTATAACTTCCCTGTGACGACAGGCGTGCCGTTCTCGACAATCTCGAAGTTGCCGGTGTCCAGCAGGCTTATGGTGAACTTAATCGAGCTCCTCGATGGCACCGTCGTCGCCCTCATGAACTTGCAGTCTTCGAACACGACGTTCATTTTGTGCATGGTGTGCTCGTTCATGATCGCCAAGGATTCCCATACGAGGTAGAGGTAACCCATAGCAGGAAATAGGTTCCTACCTGCATGTAAATGTTTGAGTTTGAAGATCTGGATATTTGTGAATTTCAGGTGAAACGTTTCAATTAAAAGAAAACTGAACATGAGTGAAGAGTGAATTAGGTGTTCATGGCCGATTCGTCTTATTTGCAATGAAATCATATGAATAGCCATAACTTGAATTTGATGTTTTCTACAAACGTAGTAAAACCGTAGTAGTCGTAGCTGTTTCGCCACACAGGTGGTTGATAGCTACACATTTTATTTCACGAGTGTTAAAATATAAGGGTAAACTTGTATTTGTCGAGTATGTTGGATTGCTAAAGAAATGAGACATATCTCATCGCCTCCTGAGGGAAAAACTAAACTAGCAGAAATATAGAATCTATTTCGAAGCCAGAAAAGAGGCATAAGTTTTGAAACCATTATTCACCTTTTGTAAATATTGATATTAAACGCATTACTAGGTAAGGTCCATCCAGTCAGAATTGGTCCAGTTAAAAAACAAAGAAATTACCGACTTTATACCGAGCACATTCAAAAAATAAATTTTTACCCTATACAAAAGCAGAGTATTCATGTAACGTACCGTTTAACCTTCCCCAATATATTTGACGCGTAGAAATATTGTTAGTCGCTTCAATACATGCCTATATATGAAATACCTATTAGTATCGAGAATTAGACAGGTCAATTAAACTCAAGGCTTAAGCGAGGACAGACTCAATAAAATTTGAGCGCCGAGCACGTGTTCATTTTCAGGCGTCACTAGAGTTTAGTGGTGTGTATGTGAAATTGCAATTATTATTTTAAAATGGATTTTTGGAGACATTTCGTCGTGTACGAAATTAATAATGGCAACGATATAAACACTATACGCAATACAAATAATCCCACAGAAACAAATGAGGCACAAATTTGGGATTTCGTCATAGAATTTCGTTGACACAGAGAGTAACACTCTTTTATATTTTTTTAAATATGACGCGCCTATGGAGCAATTTCTTGGTCTTTGTGTGTCGTTAACATGGCTATTAAATTTTGTTTTTTTTTTTCAACTGAACCAATTGTAAATGGATGGACTATATAAATGGATATAAATGTTATAAACTGGATATAAATGTTAATCCTCATAGATTCGCACCACTGAGAAGTATGATTGACAAGAAAATGTTAACAAAAATATTGCGATGACTACATTTCGAAGGATTGCTTGAGAACTGCAAATCCAATAAGGAAATTGTTCTCTAATCCATAACACATTCCAAAAGTTAAAATTTCGAACAATTTTTCAAAATATCGTAGGGCATGTCTCAGCTTGGCACAAGCCGAAACTACTCACGAATAAAATTATTTGTTACATCGTTAAGTGATGAAATCGATTGTTGCTCATTGATCGTATACCATCCCACGCCACTTTGAGAAAATGGAGAAGATTGGCTACTACCAACATATATTTCAAAGGTTTATTGCTCTCTATCATTGAGTATTAGACTGAACACATCTTGAACGGTACCTCTTACTCCAAGGCATGACACCTCCTATTGCCTGTTTTGCTTGTGATGACCTTACCGTCTATGATGTGACCGTTAAGGTATCCCCACTTCTTGTCGCTGAGGAATATTGTGACTAGCCTCACACCGGTCTTCACCTGGTATACAGCCTCGCGGTTGTACTTGCAGACGTAGAGCTCCCTCCTGTGATCCCATTTGATATATGGCGAGATCATCTCGGTACCATTGGACACCGGGAAGGACACCTCCGGGTAGAGCTTCCACAGATGGGGATTGTAACCGTTGCAATACAAGCTGAAGAGTGGTAACACACATAAGTTATAATTCCATTTGATAAAGGATTCACTCACTCTCCCATGGACTTCAGGAAGTTTTCCAGGTGGTTCTTCTTGTCCTGGGGGAACAACGACACGAACTTCACCTCATCGTTCACTTGGTTCAGAGGAACGTTACCGATCTTCAGTACTAATGAGTGGGGAGCGATGCCATTGTGTTTGATGCTCGTGTAGGACTTGAGAAGGAATTTGAAGAAATACTCGGCGTTCGCGTGCTTTTCCTTCTTGTTCCTGTGCCACACCTTCGGACTCTTGATTATATCGGACAAGTTCTGGAGGAATCTGGTCTCTGAGGGGTAAATTAACATGAGCAATTTCATAGCGTTTCAGTAGTAAATTCAGAATTTTTTCCTTGCATCAAAGTGGGGAAAGTTTGCAAACCCGGGTCAGGAAATGATTCGTTTCCAATATACAGAATGTTACATTTACAGCTAAACACAACTATTTCTGTTCATATTTTATACAATTCACAGAATTTTAACGAAATTTAGTCTGGCAGACATTTTATTTAACTATGCAACAGTGTTCTAGGAAATAATTCTAACAATTATATTAAGGCAACAAATAAATCCAAATCCTTCGCCTTACGTTGCCATTAAGGCAACTAAGCTGCAGTTAAAGCAGACCCTCTATACTGAGCGACTGCATTAAGCTGGACGATTGTATTCGTGCTTTCTTTAAAAATTTGCTATGGTGACTGATGAGAAGGAGGAAACAAAATTTAAGAAGATATAATTGTATTACGCGCTTAGCAACAGTCATGTGATTGGCGGATAGCTCCCTCAAGGTCGGGAGAAGAGTAAGCGTAGTACGGGGACTGGCCACAGAGAGAAATAAAGAGAAATGTAAATATATTATATTTAATTATGTGTCATTACTGTCCCTTATTTAATAGATAGTGCGTATTCAATATGGCAACGCATATACTTATATAAGGATTCAAGAAGCTATGAAGTCATGAAATAACGGAATTAGTAGAGTGTTCGGAAAAAGTTCGAAAGGAGGTGTTGCAATGGCTGATGCCTGATTATTTCTAATTTTTGGATAATGTATTATACACGTCTATTTTGCCTAAAACTATTATAAACCGAGAATCTAGAAGCTTGCTCCGATTAAATACTCGTTTAGCCAATTTTCTATAGTTTTACAAAAATTCTGATTCATAAATTTAGAGTTTGAACTACTCCTGTATTATTTCAACAAATCAACCCATATGGAACCAATTATTTAGAAAAAAAATCACACGGTTTCCCTCGGAATCCCAAATATTTTAGTTAATTTCCAGATACTGATATTTCTAGTAGGTAGGTAGTAGAGAAATCTAGTAACTTTTCGTAAAGACCCATGGTTTCTATTCAATTTCAATCAGATATCTAGAAAATTTCGCCTCTCTTAGCCTTGATCCAAGAAATTAATGTTTTAGTCCAGACCATCTCCAGAAACTGAGATTCTAACTAAGCAACTGAAACAAAAATCTCGATCACAAAATATAAAATAAGTGTACGAACCTCACTGTTTCTAAATCAATAGATTACGTATATGCAGATTTGTTGGCTGTGCGAAATTCTGGCCCGTCATTTTCTATTCCATAACTTCACGAATACTAATATAGTTAGCAGCGATTCATTACATATTGTAGCGAATGCCCCGTATAAGCCGTTGTTATGGAAAAACAAGTGTTGTTTATGTGATTGTAGATGTTACGTTGACATTAGGTAGTAAAACCTCTTTGTGCATGTAAAAGCATTACAATATGATATACAGTATCGTATGATAGTACAATATGGATAATATAGTACCATAGCGACACATACAATCGATAATGACCCTTAAAATTCTAGACTCGCGAAAATGGTGAATGCGCCCATTGGTACAGACTGCCAATGTATCATGAATTACTACCATTAATCTATTTAATGAAATCTTCTACTACGATTTCAGTTATCGATTTCAAACAAAGGTACCTTTTATAGCTGAAAATTCCTTCTTAGTGATATAATGTAGAGACACCTAGAGTAATCCTTCACAGATCAAACGCATGGAATCTTTCATAAGGGTGTAACCCCATTCACCACCCTGCTGTATTACAGATACAACCTTTAACATACCACAGAATCGTTTGTTTCACCAGAAACCATCATTTTAGCAATTTTCATGTATATAATGTTATCCGTTCGTGGAAAATAGAAAATAATTAATTTTCGAATTGTCCTTTCAAAATACTTAAATTTTCTTGAGAAGCATTTGTGGACCAATGTTCATTTGAAGTTTTCTTCATATTTTCACAATATTATACATCGAAGTTATCCTGGAAACACTGGGTAATGCATAGTTTGGGCAGAAATAATGTCAGTGCTACATTAGTCTCCAACGGGCTATCTTTATGGAGTTACTAGGCTTTAACGTTTTAATTGAAATAGTCACAAAGTAGAAATTCATGTTTCCTACCACTTAATTCTTAATTGAAATGACAACAATGCCGTACTACATATAATACGGTAATTAATTAGTTAATGTATATCAAACGTTTTCAAATACTCCTGGACTCCACATGCTTGGGTATTCTAACATGATCAGATGTTAAATGTAACTAAAGGCAATTTAAGATTTGACCAGATGTCGGATATCTACAAGAATGATTATAAAAATATGCTTGAGTGATAAGATTGTTGTTGCTATAATTTACTGAAACCAGGCAGCTGATAATAAAGACAAAAGTGTCATTAGCATTAATTAGGCACTCTAAACCAAAAACATTTAGCGTTTTCAAAAGCACAGAATGGACTGGATAAAGCACTAATGTGTTTAGTTTCCCTATATGGAATATTTGTAAGTTGCTGGATCGACCTTCTAAGGAAATGGGATTCAACAGAAACCCTTTCATTAAATAGAGGAGCATCATTTCTGCGAAACATGGTAAACAGCATATTGTCACGAACACGAGACTTCGGCGACCTCAAACAGAAAACTATGAATTAGTCCACGGTCGAGGGCAAGGCCATACGTGTACAGTGCTAACAACGAAAGCGAGACTGCTTACGAAAGCAACACGCATTGCAACTACATGCGAAAAGATCGCAAAACACAGTCAAATATAAATAGAAGGAAGAAAGTAGTGGAGGCGACCAGTTGGGTCCAGACGTGTAGACTAGAACAAGTGCTGTCCAGGGGGGCCGCCCGGAAGAGGGCCGTTTCTAAAGGGACCGGCCGGACGGCCTAAGAAGAAGAGAGTAGAAAGAGTACCCGGCCTGAGACTGTGGTCCGTCGTCGAAGGGTCCAGAGAACAGCCGAACGCCCAAAGAAGAGCCTACCATCCGCCCTACCAAGATGCCCTCCGCCAACGCACGTATTATGGAAGTCAGAAGGTCCGGACGACAGTCGATTTTGTAAGTCACCCCCCTGGCCTCTCACGCTCCAGCCCTTGGGATTCGATGTGTATCATTTTCTTGTTTAATCTCACTTTCTTTTACTTGTTGCCCTGACCTATAGATTCTACGTCCTTTCCGAGAAATAAAGCCTTTTCTCCCTTTTTGTTTTAAACCTGTCTCTTTAATAGTAAGCTCTACCCCCATAGCTACCAACCCCTTACCTCACGCGGGCGTGACACAGGGTAAAGACGTCCCGGCACGTGACAATATTTCAAGTAGCTTTGCCTTGAAAGTAGCTTAAATCGTGGTAATCAAATATGAGAAATTCATAGGACCATAAGACTCGCTCGGGCATCTCTTGGGAGAACAAAAGTATGCCTTACTGTTGAGCTGGCAGTCGTTTAGTATTCTGTCCGTATTAACTTAAGATGCCTAAGCATTGTCCATTGTCCAGGAGGCTTGTGGAAAGATCTCTGGTAAGAAATGCACGTAGGGATTATTTTGGCCATAACGATTCTAGGAGAAGAAAATTTGCTGAGGTTAGAGGAGGTATGCTGTTATGAAGAGATACTATGGAAATTTCTTAAGAGTTATCTTGGTAAAAATGAAATTGCGAAGAGGAACAGAATCAGCAATGTAATTACAAGAATATTAGTCTAAAAATTAAATTAGGCGTATCACGTAAAAATGGATGCAGAAAGCTTTGGAGAGAGTTCAGTTGGGCCTACGTCCACCAGTGGATAGATCGAAATGATGATGATCATAGTGAAAGGCGATTCGCAGCTGCATGTGTATGCTAAGCATACCGAGTGCAGAGTAATTTGCTATTCCTTGGATAATTGGAGACTTGATCGTGTGATTGCCCACGAAGTGTTGCATTACATGAATGCTAACCAGAGCAAGAGTACTTATAGAGTAATTATAGGGTTTAGAGGAATCACAGATTGTCAAGCATGGAGAAGTAAATTCATCAATTGTACACCAGCACCATATTGTGGAAGATATATTCACCAGGTCATAAGAGGACTAAGAATGAACAGAAAATGACTATGGGAGGTAAATTTTTGAAAGTGGATCAATCTCTACTTACTGATTTCGGTGAGATCGTCGCTCGAAGATCTAAACGCCTCTTCCTTCTGTGCTTGCTTCTGCCGCTGCTCGATGATCACCTTGACGCTGTTGAGCATGTCGTTGAACGCAAGGGCGCAGCTGATGGTCTCCTGGAGGTCAAGGACTCCGTCGAGGTAGGCGGCGACGAGCTCGCCACACGAATATCCGAATGAGCAGAACGGCGCGACATTGGTGGTCTTGAGGAGATCGGCGAGAGCGATGGCGACGATGACGCCGCAGAGGACGTGGTATCGTAGGTGGTCTTCATCAGCTGATTTCCCGGAGAAGGCGGCCACCACGTCGAATCTCTTGCCCTGGAGGCACCGTTGGGCTCTGCATAATCAGGTTTGGTTGAATTAATGAAGGCGTTTTCAAGAGAATTATGATTGGGTAGTTCTTTTATGTTATTAGACAAGGGCGGAACAGTGTCTTATTGAAGTGAAAACTTCTCAGGTTTCGATACCATAGACAAATTAGGTAGATGAGAATAAGAAAATAAACGAAATCACCGGTAGAACGGTTATGAGATAATTATACGTAATTAGATACGACCCCTTATCTTCTGTTAAATGTGGTAATCGTGCTCACTAAAGAACGTTACACTATTGTAACCTATTTTGATTCGATTAACCAATGTGTGACAAAATGATTCACATAAAAATTAATCGATGACGCACATTTGAATTATTCATGATTTCGATTTCGACGAGTAATCGATTAAGCAATAAAGCACTTTCAGTAGTTAAACAAAAACATATAGTAATGCATGATCTCTATATGTTTGTTTAGATCGAAAAATCTGAGTAGAACCATAATAGTTTCACGATTTTGTTCATTATTTTCCATGATCAATCTGTTGAAAAAACCATATATTACCTGTGCAGCGACTCAAGGAATGCAGGTATAGCCATCAGTTCCTTACCGATGTCGTACCAATTGGTGATTTCCCCAAAGACGAGGTAGAGTGGAGTGCGACTCTCAGGATAGAAGCTGATCAGCCTGCATGTTTCTCCACCTTCAGAGAGAATTGTGTACCCTCTGTAGAAATGCGTGGAAATGTTTTTCCTGAAAATATCGTATAGCAGTCTGATATACTCCGGATCGAACTTGTTCTCCTTGAGTCCATCCAGTAACTCCAACACCGCCTCTTCTGTTCTTCCGCTGACGCAGACCAACCTCGGCAGTGAATCAGAGTAAATCTTCGGCTTCTCCTTCTGGCATTTCTTGAGAAGAACGTGGCAGTTGCTCCCCCCAAAACCGAAGCTGTTCACCCCTAAAACCATCACGTGATAATTAGCAAGTATGAGATCGTTATAAATAACCGCAGCTTCCCAGATTTGTTGGGATATTTCGGGCCCCTCTCCAGGTATTCCAGAGAAATTTCAGTAACCCACCTATCAGTCCTTCACCTTCAGGCAATGGAATTTTTTCCGTCACCACCTTCATCCGACCTTCGATTAACCCGACGATTTCCTTCCTCGGTTGTGAGAAGTTTATGTTCGGTGGTAGGAATCCGGAATGCAAACCGATTACTGCCTAAAATGGCACATTAATACCAGATAGGGTTCTTGCCTACTTGTACCTACTTTGATTATGGAAGATATTCCGGATCCTGCCTCTGAGTGGCCAATGCTAGACTTAACTGATCCAATGTAGAACGGTTCTAGTCTATTCTTCGTGAACACGTGGTCCAGGGCAGCACATTCTTCCGGATCTCCCACGAAGGTACCTTGAAAAACAGGCGTTGTGTAATAACGAGTGAGCAGCAAATCAGAAAGCAAAGCAATCTTCCAAGTATTGTAGCAGTTACGGTCTGTATATTTGAGCATTATAGAGTGGTGATTTTGGATGATTTCACATTACGAATGATAAATTTGGATAGTATTGTCCCTCTTGTTCAACTACGATTTGTGAAGAGAAAAGTGGATTTCATAAGGAGCGGGCTTCCGATCTGCCTCTGAGCATTTGTCCAAGTACAGTAAACCGGTGTGTGGTATTTTTTATTCGATCAAGGGACTGAGTAGCTTAAGTAGTAGAAGTTAAGTGAGTAGAAGTCGTACTCCTGTGGAACTGGGAGCCCAGATGGTGTAATTTTGCGAAGCTGTCAGCCAGAGGTGGTGCTGTTGAACACAGATGCCCCTCGCAATATCCCTATTTTAATCATGGATACGATGTTAAGGTGCCGATAGGCTGTGTAGGGCAGAAAACTGTCATTTCGTGATCGATCACTATTGGATAAGATAGACTTCCGTTTCGTGTATCACTTAAAAGCCTGAGCCGACTAAGTATTACAAACAATATAGCCTTTAGTGAAAGAGGGTACCTAAAACCACGCCCTCTGTGGTGACAGTTCGGTCTAAATGGAACGTGCCTCTCGGTGTTTTGTGAAGAGGAGCTTCTATGAAGAGGAGTTTTGGCAGGAAACAAGAAAATTACATCATTCTAATTGTATGTCAGAGCATTAAAATAATGCAAATACAACAAGGTGCAACTGGACAACAATTACTCCCACAAATCTATTGTTCTGTGCTAGTGGTTACTTCTGAAGTGATGCATAACAATTGTTCAATGAAGAGGCAGCGGCATTGGAAACAGTTGGGAAACACTTCTAAGAATGGCAGTAGGCAACCACTGTTGCAGCAAAGAGATTACAACATGTACAAGCATCAGATTTGGGAGCACATTAGGGAAACATTGCGGAAGGAAAACATCTTCCATCATATTAAACAATTAACCATTTAATAGTCTTTAAATGTAGTAATTTAGGGAGGATTTCGAAGAGGGGACCCTTCTAACTTAATTTAAATTGATGAAATGACTGGGTGTGAACTATGGCGCTCCAGTCGTTTGATTTGGTTGAATTATGTTAAATAAAATTTATGCAACGACTAATTAAAGTGTAACAAAATGATTCAAATTCCAAATCACACATGACGAATTCAAATCAATCCACTAGTCAATCTAATTGTACTTAACACATTTTCTTTATTGGTTAATTTGAACAACACAAACATACTTAGCAAGTTATGTTGATTAGAAATTCTGAGATGTGTTAATCCGTTTGAATTGAACGATCGTTTTTACCAACTAATCACGTGAATCCATGAAGACTTCTTTGCACTAAAAGCACCTAAATCAAATGAGATTACAGGGCTATTCAAGCAATGCCGTGTTCAAATGTTGAGTACCAAAATAATACGTATGATTATCCATAATGGAGCAAGTAACACTGAACAACACCCTACCTGTTCCGTGTGCTTCTACGAAGCTAATGCTCGCCGGGTCGATTCCACACTCTTGGTAGAAATCGACGAGGAGTCTCTCCTGGTCAGCGCTGGAAGGGAAGGTAATGCCTCCCTCCTTGAAGCCGTCGCTGTTAGTCTTCACGTGGATAACGTTTGCGTAGTTACGCTTCGCGTTCTTCGCCTTCTGCAAGATTACGACGCTCGACGATTCGCTCCTGGCGTAGCCGTTCCCGCTCTGATCGAACACCTTGCAACTGCCGTCCGGGCTCAGGACACCGAGCCTGGAAATAGGGAGGAAGTGATGTAAATGGACTTGGAGATCAATTGGTGGCAAATTTGATCAAAATATCCAATACTGCAACCAACTAAGAGAGGGGGACGATAGAAGGAAATCGGTCAATCTGTTGGAGTTTAGTGGAGGAAGAGTTTGAACATCTTTCGTTTAACACCATTATCAATAATGGAGTTGGATCATTCTTGGTCAAATGGAAAACATCACCTATGAAGCAATGTGATAATAGCAATGATCAGGTTAAAGGTACCTAAAAAGAACTTGATTTCGTTTTCAATAAGTATTCTCTCACTAAGCGGTGAACACTGCTTAAGGTAAATGTAATTTTTTTGTTGATTGGCGTAGAGACCGTTTGGAGAATACTTCGTCTAAGTACATGGGGCAAGGAGTGGACAGGGAGGAGGATGTGCGAAGGAAATCGTTGAGACTATTGGATGTTCGTCTAAGGATAGATTGGGAATGATCGGTTTAACTCCAACACCAATCATTGATTCGGATACTTCTTGCTTGAAATAGAAAGCAACATCTGTTAAGCCAACGAGATATTTTGGAAGAGGAAGAACACCTTGGTATTATTTTTACGAAGTATTATTAGTGAATAAGAAAGCAGCTGGTAGTCTCGTCTAAGGTCAATTTGGATATTTCGCCAATTGTTCCAATCTACTGTCATACTCTATCAAAGTAGTGAGGGTGACCTGTTCACTTGAAAATAAGTATTGGAATGAAAAATTGTCGAATTTGGAGCATAGTCGACAATTTGGACAAGACCACTTAGTAGCCCAATTGAACATATGGTCAATTCCAGTGGCAAAATCTTTGAATTAGTGCTTGAAATTGCAGGGAAATCATTTTAGCAGATCCACTCCAGTTGTATGTCAGATTTGTAAGTTCCTCGTAGTGAAAATGGGTAGTTTGGATCCTCCTACCCAAAACGTGTGAGAAATATTAAATGATTATATTCGTCGAATTGAAAATTACTGTAGAAGTTGCATGAACGAATTGGGCTTAACCCGAAAGCAAAATTAGAATTTTGGATCCTAGTTAATCTGGGCAACCTTAGTCAAGTGAAGAACATTTATTTCTAACGGTCAATCAAGAATCTGAGAATTTTTTGGGATTAACAAAAGGTGCAACATGACCTGAATTTAGTGCAGAGGCAGTTTCCCATTCAAAGCCTTAATTTCTAAGGACGTTGTCGGAATATCTTCTCCTGTGAATTTCAACGAACTCACCTGACGAACTGCAGAGAGCAGAATGGATGCCCGCACAGACTGACACCACCAACGATAGCGGTGTCTACTGTGCCGTTTCTTATGGCCCTGAAGGCCTGCTCGAAGGCGTAGAGGGAACTGCTGCACGCAGTGTCTGATATGTTGGAGGGCCCGTTCAGTTTCAGGTACGAGCTGATCTTGTTGGGGATCATCGTCCTTGCCACACTGAAACATGTCACTCATATCAGGTCCACAGTGTGTAATAATACTTAAGTTGATGCAGTGAAGTTAGGTTGAGTTGAGTTTGTGTTTAACTTACCCCAAGAACGCGTTAGAGTGTGGGCTGTCAAGAAAGAACTTCTTCTCAGACTCGGAATAGCATAACCCGAAGAAGACACCTGTTCTTGTTCCTTCTAGGTCCGAAGGATGCATGCCTGCGTCGCAGATGGCCTCTAGGGCCCTCTCGAGGGACATCCTTTGCATAGAGTCGGTGTTTTGCGCTTGGTTGTAGTGCATGCCTGTGGGATTCACATGTTTATATGTTTTGTATCATAGCCATAACTGAAGCAAAGGGGGTAGGAAGAATTCGCGTACATTTTTGGAATCACTACAAATTGCAATAGAATTACCAGACAATATAGAAGGTAGTGTGTTTTTGAGCAAAAATGTATTAAACCAGGCATAAAAATTTCAAATTTTAAGGAAAAACAGGATGACATAATTACCGAAAAATCCTGTGTCGAATTTGTTTATTTCCGGGACGGTCCCGGTGCACTGCGGCACTTCTGGATGATCGAGTTCCCACCTGTGACCCGGCGTCACCATATTCACCTTATTAAACAAGTTGGACATGAATTCTTTGGTGTTGTGCGTCTCCGGAAATACGCCAGCCATGCCTGGAAAAGTATTATCCAGGAAATGATGGATCTGTACGGTGTCGTTTCGAAAACTTACCAGAAATGACAATCTCCTCTCCAGGGGAAGGGTGCGAGAGGTATTTCCCCTCGGCCAGACAGATGTTGTGATGGTTATCGTTCTTGACGGTTATCTTGACATCGGCCATTTTTGTAGAGCTCTCTGAAGTCAGATACGTGAACTGATATAATAATTAATAACATTAACATAATAATTGTAATTTCATTCCATAACTCATGTGGGGTGTTTGGTCTTCAGGGTATCCCCTTGCACTGTTAGAAGGTAATAGTTTGAGAAAAATGTTGATGAAGAGGAAAGTCCATTCCTGACACCAGATTTGCAGGATTAATTGCGAAGCACAATGTACTAATATGACATGGAAACACTTTATTACTTGTGGAGTTAGCATTTCCAGATCCTATTTATTCCTTTCATTAATGGATCCGCCAATAAACGAACAGTGAAAATTATTTTTCTGTATGCTCTTCATTTTAAGAAAAACGCTGGTAAAATTTCCTCAGATTTTTTTCTGTATTATAACGTGTTCAAAAAACTGAAATGAAGCAAATGAAAGTATGACTGCTGAAAGTATTTATAATAAGGTATTGAATGAACTTAAAACTGAAAACGTTCCTTTAGAAAATTCAGTAGGACTTTGATCTGATGGATGCACTGCAATCTTTAGTTATGAATATTGAAAGCTTATTCACCTGGTATAAATGCACAAAGTGCTCTTTTCACAACTTGCACTTATGTGCAAGTGAATTCCGTGAAATGTTGCCCAGATAATATGAAGATTTCATGATTCAAATTCATGACTTTAGCCATAAATTCCGTGAACTTCATGATTTTATGTGAAAAATTTCCAAAGAATTTCGATATTTTATACTTTCACAAATAACTATATTTGATATTTAATTACAAGTAATCTTAATTCAATTTTCAAGGTATTGCCACGCCCAAGGCTCTAAGGGAAAGTCCGAGGATGATCTAATGAGCTCTACCTCATATTAATATTGATATTACAACGTGTTTTCCTTGAAGAAAAAAAGTTTTAACGAAATTGTTGTATGAATGTAGCATGATGTCGGTTCATTTGTAAGAGCAATTAGCAATAGTGACTATACTACTAATAGCAATGATAGCTTCTGTGTATTATATTTATATATGTTTAATATTTAAGTGTTATATTAAAGCATAGTTTCGGCAACAGTGTTAAACACAAGACAGGTAATGACAAGGGGAAGAAAAAACTTATGGTTATTTACTTTTGGTGACAAATGAAAACAATGTTTTGCATCAGGCGGTCATCGAACTTTGCGTAGGTTAAATGGGTTTACGAAAATAATATTATTTGAATTAAAAATGTACATACTGATTAATCAGAAAGAAAAACGTAGCTTAGTTCGTTACGCTTTAATTAGGCAATCTACGAGAATAACTTGGAAGTAAAAACAGGCTATCAAGCAAAGGTACATTAAGCAGTGAACAGGGTGTAATAAGCAAAATAGAAATTACTAAGCTACTTATGGTTAGGTTAGGACGAGAGAGATGAGTTGCGGCTTTTAGTAAGGGAAAAATTTGAGTGGAACTTCATAAAATATTGTTATGATCGGAAAAAATACGGTGGAGGATGCTGACGATCCAGGATGTTTAACGGGAGTCTAGAACTTGAGTGTTCTAATGGACTTTTACACTACAACTTCATATGAGATCTTATTGCCACAGTGATTATGATAGGATTGAGACACGTCCTAAGGGATTCAATAGGGGACCCACATTATCTTGACACCCAACTAAATATCTGATAATAGGGTTGCACAGGTTGTTATGCGTTGGTTAAATAAAATCGCCCAGTTAAAGCACGCCAGATTAAACTATTTCTTCCTAATTTCACCACGAGCTTCACAATGATGACACGAGAATGCGCAACATGAGCTAACCCTTTCAATAATAGACTGTAAACAGAGACAACACGCATTGATAAAGTAAGGAAAGTTATCTTGTGCAACTCTAAAAGAACAAACGGGGATGAGACTCAACGAATGTATTAACTCAGATGAGATAAACCATCAGTGAGCACGAAGAGCTCATTTGATTGTATTGCTACAGTAGGAAAAGAGTAGAAGTCTGTGGAGTGAAAGCAGAACGCGAGGGTAATATTGGGAAACAAGGGAGATGAGTCGATTGAAATGAAAGGTTTTATAGTCTTCTTGGGCAGAGGCTCAGCAAAGTACGTGTGAATCTCTGGGAAATCTTTTGAAGGCACATCTTCCAGGAGTTTTACATAAATCGATGACCTCTAAATATTATACATTTGTCGTATTATATATTTGAGGAAGAAGGTAGATAATTTATGTAAAGGATAGTATAGGAAGAGGAGTACCAATTACTGTTAGAAATCAGCTCACATCACAGTAAAGATTCATATTTAACCTATTTAATATAAACATTGTAATGATGAAGATGTAAAAAATTGTTGATTACAAGTTAAGTTCAATTTTCTTTCGAAAAAGTTACCTAAGTTCATCAGAAAAGTTTCAAATTATATATATATATATATATAACAATATATATATATTGTTTATTTAATGAATATGCATCTTCAATGTGCAGGGTTCCTTATACACTTTTCAGTATGATATACTGGTCCATTGCTCTTCGGAATTTTTTTTGGCAAATTTTGGTGTGTGATATGTTCCTTTTACCACTCTACAACTTAATGAATTTTTCAGATATCTTTTTGATTAAATTATAGACCTCAAAGTTTTACTCACTTAAAAAAACTTAGGCCTGAATTCTCAAAAACAAGTCATGTCCCTCAAAAAAGTTAAAGGAAATTTAAATATCATTTGGGAGACGCAATGAAAAATTTTGGACGAATTCAGAAGAGTTTGTAACGTGGAAATTATCCGTGAAATTTTTCAGATTTTTCTGTCGATAAATAGCTTCTAATTCGATATCTACACAAGAGAGAGGCTCTTAAAAAAGTTTAGACCTTAATTATCAAAAACATGTCGTGTCCCTCAAAATAGTAAAAGAAAAATTAAATACCTTTTAGGAGTCCCAATGAAAACTTTTGAAAAAATTCAAGTGAGGTTGTAACGCCAAAAGGATCCCCCGAGAATTCTTTCAAAATTTTCGGTCGATAAATATCTTCTCATTAGATATTTACACAAGAGAGAGGCTCTTAAAGAAGCTTAGGCCTTAATTGTCAAAAACATGTCATATGCCTCAAAAAATTTAAAAAGAATTAAATATCTTTTAGGGGTCCCTATGAAAAATTTTGAAAAAATTCAAGGGAAGTTGTAACGTCAAAAGGATTCACCAAGAACTTTTTCAGATTTTTCTCTCGATAAATATCTTCTAATTCGATATCTACACAAGATATGGGTTTATTTGGGTTACGTGCAGAGATTTTAGAAAGATATCCCTCACCAACCTGTGGTTAAAAATCTCTTACTTACTTTGGTTATTCACTATTAATATTTTAATATTTCACTGCGGACCAAGAGTAAAACAACTGCTTTCACGCCCGATCTGTAAAGTTGATCAGTTCGTACCGAGTGCCGGCTAATAAATGATTAAATTTTTGAATATTCTTAGCTTTATATATCGCAGAAATCTTACACTACATTATACATATATAAACACTTATTGGTTCAGTCATACGTGACCGCCTATTCTATGTTAATTAGGAAGATTTCT
This sequence comes from Cryptocephalus primarius, assembly GCA_963576515.1. NCBI lineage: Eukaryota > Metazoa > Arthropoda > Insecta > Coleoptera > Chrysomelidae > Cryptocephalus > Cryptocephalus primarius. Next base: position 16,167,323 of record OY754940.1, on the reverse strand, counting down.
GGATCGTATTAACAATTTTTTACGATTAGAAATTCGACAGAAAATGTACCATGACACCAAAAAAATATTATTTTTGATATTTAATATAATAATAATTTTGTGAAGCAAAAATTAAATATGGGGAAATTAGGGCGCTGGAGACACATTCAAAGAAGATAAATGTTATTTCATTGTATGGATTTTGAAAAAGTTTGTATATCTACTAAAATATGTCCAAATATGCCTTCAGCGTCCCCATATACTGATCCGAATATCGGAAAACTCTACTTTATTCTATTGGGGCAGTTAGTCGTTGAGTTGACTAAGAGTCCAATACTTTAAATAATGCAGCCGGTTGTGGTGTAATGATAATTCACACACGTCAGATAGAAGAAATATATTTACAAAAGATCAACGAGAAGTTATATACAATAATTTAATGTTTGACAAGTGTGAACGGTGAATTTACATGTATATACAAGTCTCGAGTTAAAAAGATACCACAACCAAGTGAGTTAAATTGACTAAACATAGTAGTTATTGGGGAAGACAACCTATAGTGTCGATCCCGTCCACTCACGTAATAAGTACGAATAACCAAATGTAAAAGATCAACTTGGTGAGTGGAGAGTGATTGAAACGAGACCACTGAGAGTACGACTAAGCGACGACTGTGTCAACGTAGCTGTATGACTTGACTTAACACACTTGACTTGAGAGACGCAAGAGACTGAGAAGACTGAGGTAGTCTGAGAAGAGCCCTGTCCTAGCTGTGACATTATGAATTGATATTCGCGACGAACTCCGCCTTTCACCCCTCGGTCCTTGGCCAATGGCGGCGTTCGCGAATTACTAAGTGAGAATGGAGAGCGTGACTGCGTGTCCTGTGTGTCGCTGTCATTGGCCACGGAACCGGGTAGAAAGTACCATATGTGAATTTCTACTTAGAGCTGGGCTTCGATTTTCCCAGGAAATATTTACCAAAGTCTAACGGTCCTTTTTATTGAGCCTCAATTATCCCTCTCCAAATTATCTATTTTGGCAAGGACGTTTAACTTCGAGATTCACAGATGTTTTTAAGGAATGTTCGCCAAGTACATTGTTACGATGGGCAATTATTCTTTTTCCTGTCCTACAACAAGGCATTTACTGCTTCGTTGTAGGGAAAGAGGATTTACCCATCTGTCTCGCATGGGACACTGTTTTTTTACAATTGCTAAATGATGGGAACGAAAGGTAGTTCGAAACAGCATCTGTTTTGCCCGTTATAAAAAATGTTTGATAATGCCGTTTCGAACCCCCAGAATTCTATGAATTTTTGCACAATTTGGCATGCCAGTACTTTCACTCCTTAGGTTAATAATGCATATCTGATAGGTTGTCCTGCTAAAGTACTACATAGTACAGAGAAACGCCAAATGGTCCCAAGCTCAATAAAGGGAAAAATCCCAATCTACACCTTCTGGCGGTGAAGGAAGGTACCACTTAACGTTGCTAACGTGAATGGGCACCGAGTGTAGGCTGAGGTAAGCTTACTATCTGTCTTACTGCATCTATCTATCTATCTATCTTAAACTGCATGTATCGAAAGCAAGCCGAAAAAATGTCCAATACAATCATCAAAAGAAATAATGAGAACTTTAAGTTCACTAAAAACACCACGTTTATATATGAACTACCACGTCAGTGAGTTCTTACAAATCTTACTTTACAAATTAGAATTTAAAAATTCTATTTACAAATCTTATTACTAACGTAATACTAATAATTTTTCTTTAAGGTGTTTCTTTTATATTCGCCATAAAAGACACTTTACCTCAAAGATTTATATACTCAAAATAATAAAGTGGAAAGTACAAATGATGTTGCCGTTGTTAAGACACTTATGTGAGTTAGTTAAGAAACATTTATTACTAGAAAGCTTTAGGGATTACTAATTGAAATATAATATTAAAATGTACCAATTTACGAAAACTCAAGTACGTTTTCAAAACTCAAAACTCAAAACTAAATCTAGAAAAAAACGATGAATATAACAACAAAAAGTTCCTAATGGAGACGGAAAAATATCGGAATGATTATACATTTATCTACACAGATGGATCAAAAACAATAAATAAATCAGGACATGGAGTTCATATTCCAATACATAAAGTAAATTATGCTGAGAGAATTCCAAACGAGGCATCCATATTCACTGCCGAAAGATTAGCCATCCTCAAAGCCCTGGAATTTGTAGAAAACCTAAACTTAGAAAAAAGCATAATATTTACAGATTCATCAAGCACACTAGAGAAACTTAACAACACCAAAATCAGCAACAAAAATGATAACCTCACCCTCAAAATTAAAAAAAGGATCCAGGATCTGAAAGAAAAAACATCATCAACTTTACATGGATTCCAGGGCTCAATAATATACCAGGGAATACCACGGCTGACCAACTTGCCAATGTAGGAAGAAACATCAACGTTCCAATGAAATTCCATACAGAACCAATTGAATTAGCCCCAATACTAATAGAAAACACCATAAACAAATTTAAAGAAAGATGGATGGAAAGTTTTAAAAGAGTTGGTAAATGGTATCATGAAATCCAAGACACCTTCAACCTGGCACCCTGGTACAAAAGAACAGAATTTCTAAGTAGAAGACATATCACATCCATAATCAGAATGAGAACTGGACACTGCCTAACAAGTGAACACCTATTTAAAATCGGTATCAAAGATTCCCCTTATTGTGAATATGGACAGAAAGAAGATATTTCACACATGTTGCTCCAATGCCCGATTAATGAAATAAACGGTTTCAATCTATATACACAATTACAAAAAGAAAACAACCCCGGACCTTTAAGCATTCAATCTATTTTAAGAAATCCAAACAAAAATACAATCATATAAATAAATTATTTTCTTAAAAAAAACCAAATTAACATATAAAAACACGCTATAGACCAGTTGCGAATCCTTTCCCCGCCCCGGGATATTCCTTCCGAGGCAGTCCTGGGTGCCTGTGAAATGATCTGCCACTGCCCCAGATCGAGAAAAGTTTACATTTTCCTTAGTAGTGACGTCTCTAACATTTACATACTCAAAAAAAAAATATAATTAAACAGGTATAAGCTTAAGCTTAGACTCACAAACGTGGCCTGCAAGTATCCCAACAAGATTGACCCTGCCAATAGTCCCAGCAGACTGAGGCCAAAACACAAAGAAGAAGAAGAAGTACGTTTCAGTAGGACTCAATAGAGAAATCATCAAAGAATAACTTCTCGATTATGTCCGGAGAATTTAAATTGTGCAAAGCTATATAAATTAAAAATTTCATTTACTAATTATAACGTATATCCTCTGTACAATGACTCATATGACTAATCATTGAAGCACTTTTCTTATATTCGAGGAAAGACAAGTCGTATGAATTTTGAATGGAGTATTATACTAATTTTACGAAAAATTAGCATAATACCTACGTAAACAATGTAAAAGCTTGTCAAAAATTGAGTACCATTGTCGCAAATATCCATATTTTTACATAAAATTGAAATATCTATATTTAATCCTTTTGTTAGCATTGTTTTCAGTGAACAATATTTGTTTAATATTTCGACAATAACTTAGACAATATTAAGTTCAATGAAACACTACTTCATCAACATATGTAAAAGCAGTGTAACGTAAATTTAATAATGAATGCCAAAAGCGTGTATTACAGCGTCCACTGACCCTGCAGTTGGATTATACGAACTCACGTTCAAGGTGGAAGTAAATCCATCACGATTTATCATCATTTCACTCAAATAAACCTAATATGCATTGTGCAACCATTTGCAAAAAATTACATTTAGTTAGAACACGTCGTAAATTAGTATATTAAAAATCAAACATTGTAACTTCGTCTCAGCAAATGGTTTACCCCTAATAATTAGATAGGTAGTTAGATAGTTAGACAGGACAACGACAAGAAGATTTTATCAAGTTACTTGGATCCCTGTGATCCCTGAAAAGACGATATTTTGAGACCGCTTCATTCCTGTGACGTCAGAAGCAATCCAGGGATCGATTTGTCTCCGTGCTATCACAGTTTTCTTTTCAAGAAAAAGTTTTTACTGCTGCTGTACGAGAGAAGATTATGCAAGGAGTTTTAAGAGCAAAGGGATCGAAGAAGGAGAAGAAGAAAAATGAGCAGCACGAACATTTGAAAAAGTACAACAAATAAATAATCGATGGCAACAAATTAATTGCTAAGGACGGTGGCAATAGCATACGGTGTTACACAACCCTTGAGGCAGCCGTCTGCTCTTGCTCTTGCTCTTGCTCATCTTGCTGACGTCCATGGCAGTCGAGTTCCAACATTGAAGGAAACATCTCGGCAGTACATAAACGTTACACGACCGATGGAAGAATGTTATATGAAACAATAAGAAACTTGTCAGCAAAATGTCAGCCCTTCCATGGTGAGTAATGCAGTGACTAATTTATGAACACCATTTTATTATGGCAATGTTGCCAATTGTAATAATACTACTGTAACGGTTTAAATCCGGTTTCAGATAAGCCGAATAAAACCCATCCTGTCTCCTTATATCGCTTGTGATGTGCCTACAAACTAAGCAAATGGACATGTCCTCACACCATGCAGTTATAGTTAATCCGTGATTTTGATCTACCCTGTACGTCCACAGGATGTTAAGCCTTGGAGTAGATCTCCAGAGGATATTCTGGTACATCTTTGTAAGTTCCGAGGTTAGAAAACTACCCTTAATATTAACATAATCTCCAATCTGTAGTGACCAAAACAGGGCACTAAGAGAGCCCGCTTAAACATATTTTGTCAGTAGGGCAAAGAAGCGGTCTCCTATGACTCCGCTTGTAATGAAAATCAAAGTATTTTTCGGTGGGAATTGACTGTGCTAATCATACGAGGAATTAGACGACAGGGCCTGGAGCATAGAGACATATTCGGTCTACTATAGTGTAGCCCATGTAAACTAAGGGCTATGTGATGTAATTTGAGATCGATATCAGATTAATTGTATTATAATATCTAATTAGTTGGTGTATTGTTGGTAGGCAATATGTCGTACTTCAGGTCTAACACCCTTATAATTGTAATGACACCGTGTACTGAAGGTGACCTCTCATTGGCCAAATCGTACTTTTGCGGAATTTTGAACGTAAAGGTTGGTTTATTTGAGATAGTTCCTCGAAGGCCAAGGAGATGGTATATTAACGAGAGCTTCAGTACACGCGCGCGCTCTCTCTCTCTCTCTGTCTCTCTGTTTCTCTCTCTCTCTCTCTCTGTCTCTCTCTCTCTCCCCCCCCCCATTTTTCCGTCCTTCTGTTCTTACCGCATTTGTGCTCTTTTGTTCTTGTGTTTTTTCTATATATTTATAAGACTCAGCTAAGTTACGCCGTTCATTAATTGTGCTCGATTGTATTCGATAATTTTGAGTGCGCGGTCCTGACCTTTCGTTCGTGCTGAGAGCGAGAAACATCCTATTTCTGAGTGATACTACGAATTGCCGTAGTATTGACGTACTTTGCCAGAGCACCGTCTGCGGCGCCATCTCCCGGCCGAGACCGCATCATCCCGAGGGACCCAGCCGCTCCAGTCTCCTCGAGGCTAGGGCTCCGCTGTCCAAGGGGCACCATCGACCCAGCCATGACCCGGTCGAGGCTGCGTCAGCCTGAGAGACCCCGCTGCTCCAGTCTTCCCGAGGCTAGGGATCTGGTGTCTAAGGGGTAACATCGACCCAGCCATTACCCGGCCGAGGCTACGCCTTCCTGAGGGACCTCGCCGCTCCAGTCGTCCCAAAGCTTGGGCTCCGCTGTCCAAGGGGTACTATCCACCCAGCTATCACCCGGCCGAATCTACATCATCCTGAGGGACCTCGCTCCTGCCATCTTCCCGAGGCCAGGGCTCCGCTGTCCAAGGGGCACCGTCGACCCATTCATCACCCGGCCGAAACTACATTAAAGGGAGGGACGCTGCCGCTAGTGAGGAGAGGTCGTCCAGTTATAGTAAGGCTGAATACGAGCAACTGTTGTATGAGTAATGTATGGGTGACAGGCAAACTTGTAAATATCAATAGATTTATCTATTTATTCACATTTCTCGTCTTCAGTCCTTTTTCTCAACATTTCTTTCAAGCGACTAAGATTAGCGACGTAAGTAATGTTGACAGTTTGTAGTTCTAACTACGCCTTCTGTATTTAGTGATTAGGATACTCATGATTGTCTCAGAGGGCGTCCGCACGGTATTCGGTAGTGCTTTTACTCTAAATAGCTCGCACGATCACTCTACCGAATTGAGTAAGCCGGAGCGACCCTTCAGGTGCTATCGTTAGAGTTGTTTTGGTAGAAATCGGTGGCACTATCCTGATTTGCTATCTCACGTGGCGCACACTAGAAGAATTAACAGGCATATTTAGGCTAAATTAGACATCCATTTTTCTTAGATCTTCGATGGACAATGCGATGTACTCATTGGGTGCATTAAAAGTTTTGTTTTCCTTGCAAGAGAATAATTAAATTAAGCATCATTGTGCAGTAGTTGTGTAATATAATCGAATTACATACATATTTAAAACTAAAGTGTGGTTGGGTTGAGTGATTTCTCCTCTCCACGAGTGCCAAGCAACTAAGGCATGGTTAATAGTCGAAACTGTCATTAGGAATTCAAGTCACATTGACCATCAGTTTACGATTACTTAAAGAATGTGATCCTCATTGAAAGTGCTACAGTCAAAAGGTAACGACCTTACGTCATCATTATTATGTTATCATTATGTTGAGTTACTCAATCGACATACGTGAAGTAAATTTATAAAGTTCCAGAATTCCCAATAGGCCAAATCAAAATCAGCTAATGCAAGACCCATTAACGACAGAAATAAAATTGTCGGTCCTATTTTCTCACTAGTTTATTTTGTAGTCTATGCATAAACAACTCCTTTCTCTCTCTCATCCTCACTATCTTCTTCGTCGATCGGTTTGGGTTCCTTCCACCGTTAATCTCCTCTGGATATCCAATCGTTCAACATGGCGGCTAACGTTTCGTTCTCGAGTACAGTCTGGTGGTTCCCGTTATGGGTGTCGACGTCGACATGCTTTTCAGCATATTTTGAAACCGCGTAGTCGTCAATAAAGCCCAGAAAATCCATCGCGGACGCCTTGACGGGCCTAAGGGATGTTCGTAGTTTCTTGAACGGAGGCTCGTAGGAGAGCGTCAGCTTCAGCTTCTCGTAGATGCCGTTGACGGTGTTCCTTTTCCGAGCTCCACTCGCTCCTCCCAGCAGGAGCATTTGTTTATATACTCTTGAGGGAAGAATTAGGTAAAGGGTAATTCTATGGATAGTGTTAATAGTTGGTATTAATAATAAATTTCCTGCCAGTAGAATGTTGGAAGAGTTGAGGGAAATAGCAGCAATAATAACATTTTCCTTTGAAACATGCAGCTTTAGCATGCGGCGCCAGCATTAGGGCCCAGAACTTATTCGAGTAAGAAACGCTATCCCACTCAGTTCTGATTCTCATCCCCTCCATGATATTCCTGCTGGTACTCCAGGATCTTTAGTAACCCCAGGGATAGCTATAGTAACCAATCTTAGTGGGAAGTAGGATCAGAAAATGGACGAGGAGGGGGTCGTGCGATGGGATCAGCGAATGATATACTGGCGGATTGACTTACAGCTATATGGAAAGTCAGGTGGATACGAGCCCAAATGATGGATAAGTCAATAGTGCAGTGGTCGGGGAATGCAAGTAAGCATAAGCGAAGCTGTGGCTTCATAGTGAAAGAAGAACTAAGATGAACTATCATGGAATTCAAACTAGTTAACGAATATGGGGAATATGGTTAATATGGTTATGCTCCAACTGAAGGAGCAAAAGTGAAAGAGTAAGGCACATTCCATGGAAAGCAAAACCGTTATATAACATAGCTACATTATATAGCACGTGATACTAAGCAATTTTAACGCAAAGATAGGTAAAGAAAACCATATCGGAGCAATCGCAGGAAATTATAGAATACAGTGTGAGAAAAGCCAATCTTTGTCTCCAACTTGAGATCATAACCTCAGGTCCAAAGTTATTTCTGGCATTGTGGATGAGTGTAGATACCATTGCCAAATGGAACAGAGATGTAAACAGCACGTTTGCATAGTTTGAAGGAGATGCAATGGCAATGTGCCTCAAATTAAGTGAGGACAAAACTAAGTATATCGTGGTAACTAAGAATTCAAACCAGGCAACCAAACAAGAAAGGGTTTCAGCAGGAAATTGAGCTCTCTATACCATAAAATATCTGTTCAGGTCTAATGTCCTCAGTGTAGATATGAAAATTAAAGTGTATGAAACCATGTTAAGAGCAGTAGTGACATCTGGAAGTGTTACTTGGACTTTGAATTAGTACGAAACAAATGAACCGCTAAGATGGAAAATTAGGATCCTACTTGCTACATACGGCAGATATGGATCAAAGAAACATTTAAGGTCTGTTCCAAATGCTACACAATGCGTAGCAAAATAAGTAGAATAAGTAGCTTCCTTACTGGTAGTTTACTGATATCCTCATTCGGCAGGTACAAGGAGAGTAAATAGCAAGCGGGCGACGTCTCTCAATCGTCTTTGTATTGGGCCTTCATTGCGTATGCCAGTGCTTTTACCAGGTCAGGCGTGCCTTCTATCAGGGACAAGGAGCCCTCGTATCCGCTCTGCTCCAGGATGTGCGCCACCTCGAACGTTATCAGACACCCGTAGGAGTGCGCGATCAGTTTGAAGGGTTCGGATTTTGAAACAACTTGCAGTACAAGCTAGAAAGGAACAGAATCTTAGAAAAATGTAGTTAACACATGAAATGTGGCTATATATACAGTAGTAGAGTAGTAATATCTAGTAAAACCTTATTTGCTTATATTCTTAACAGTACTGAGTAGCTTACTAATTTTGTGACCTTCTGATATCATGCTGGAATTTCTCGCAGTTCATGAATTTTACCTACCGGCATTATTTCACTGATTGTCTCCTGTACCTTTTCGACGGACTATCCGTAAAGGTACTGCAGACAATAGACTTGCGCCTGGAGGTTCTCCGCGAGCGGTTCCAGTGCAAAAGGACACCCCTCGATGCCTGGGTAGAGCAGCACTTTCTCTTCGCCTGGTTTCGATTTCAGTTTCGTGAGGTATTCGGTCGCTTTGGACTGCTTCGTCATATTTCCAAATAGAATCTCCATACCGAAGGTTATTGCGTCCTTGCTTTCAACCTGCTCTGTGGTGTTGGCGGTCTGCTGCTCTTGAAATTCTCGTAGTCTGCAATGAGAATGTCATAAAGTATAATATATTATGAAAATGGAATAGTTAATACCATACTAATGTCAAGGCCCGGATCTCTTGGGGGTGAGGAACACTTCGGATTTCCACCGCTACCATCGAGTCCATTCCGAGCTCGGCGAATGTTGTGTGGGAGCTGACCGATTTTACATCGTCGATACCTGCGAGAAAAATAGTTTCAGATGCTATTACCTGCTAATATTCTTTACAGAACACGCCTGCAAAAATACAAAGACGATATGCGAACATGGAACATGGGCTAATCAGATTGAAAAGGAACTACAAGTCTCGTATCCCCTTTTGCAGATACCTACTCATAAGTTTTTTTTAAAAGATGGTAGGAATTCAATCCCATGATCCAACAGTACCTTAGTCTGTTATACATATATGTAAACCTATACAATTGGATCGGCCTGACTTCATACAAGCTTTCCATTGAGCAAAATAGATATTATTTCCCCCACCATGGCCTCCACACAGAAGCAAAGCACCTCAAACTGAAGAGAAGTCTACAACCAAGGATAACTGACTCAAGCTCGAGAAGGGGGAGGAGCTGAGTCGTGCCGGTTTTAAAAGAACCCGCGATTGGTTAGAGAAATTAGAAAGATCGCTGATTGGTTAAAAGATGGAGAGTTTTACTAAAAGTTCGACACCTGAATTGGGGTCTTTTCCGGTTGGCAGAAGCGAGAAAGTTAATAACGTAGGAGCAGAGAAGCATTGAGCCAAGATGGGAAGGCTTTAAGGGTTGAGTGTTAAAGGATGGTTTCCGTGTTCTAAAGCGAGGAAAGTGCTTAGGGTACCTAGAATCAGAAGGGGCCTTTTGTTTAGATGGGCGTGGATTACCATACAAGTGATGAAGAACTTTGGACTTCCCCATCCCGAAGGTTTCCCTTGGACCGTTCCGGCCAAACCGACAGCTTCCTTTCGGCCCTTGGAAAGGCGATCCACCCGAGAATGATACATTAGAGTATTGAAGATCACCTGAACTAAAAAATAGATGAGTTTAAGTATCTGACTAGCCCTTATTAGCTGAGCTTAACTAAATTCATTAAATAATTAGTCGTAACAGGACATTTGTCTCTTTATGAAGGTAGAATGATGAAATCTGTCAACATTATGGTATTTCCTTCGTTTCAAGGACGTTTCTATCATCCATCAAAGAGAAATACGGTGCGACTAGAGCTTAAAATAGCATAAAATCTTACACTTTGCTTACTAAGGTTGCGAACTCTATACTAGAATAATATTTTGCGGCCCATAAGTCAACGTATTAAGTTCCTTTGGTACGGCGAAAGGTGTTATTTTTGGTAGCCTGGGGAGGGCATCATTTTACCTAGGAGTTCGAGTGCAGCGTCCACGATATTATCCACCGATCCTGTTCCGCTTCTCTTCTCTGCCACGACCATGCTGGACACAATGGGCGCCTTGGTCTGCTGTAATAGCGTGTCCAGGATATTCCAGGAGCTGGAGATCTTCTGTTGAAGAGTTCCGCCTACCTCCAATTCGACGTGCTCCTCTTGCAATTCCGCCACCAACCCTACCTGTATGAGCGAAATGGATAATATTTACAGTGATTGAACCTACCATATCTAAATTAAGTGAGGAAGAAGATTTGTCAAGCATGACATGCCCAAATAGTCGAAGAATTCTTGAAGTATGTAAAAGGTTGTCCAGAATTCCAAAGTTGGCCATGTTAATAGAGGAGAAAAACTATAGAATACCCTTTGTCTTTCTCCTTCAAGTCTTGAAGTAATCTTTCCCTATCTGTTTCGCTTCAGTTTGCTTTTTCTCTTTCCTTGCTTTTTCTAGTATACAAACATGGTGACAATACCTGGGTTTCGAAGTTTCACCTCTGCCTTCACTTAAATTTGTTCTCAATTTTCTCTTAAATCTCCCTAGCCATTTCTTTCTCACTTCTCAAGTTCACTTAGCAATTTAATACCTGTAATTTATATTTGAAACTTTTTTCTTGAAATCCCCTAAAGGGCATTTTAATTGTAACAGTCCAATGTGTAATCCTATAAATGGGGCCTGTCCTTTATCGAATGCAATAAATAGTTCGATCGATATCGAAAATCCAGCTTCCATTTTGAACAAAGCGGCTGCTGTTAGGAGAGATTTACGAGCACAATTGCTTGCAAACGCGATTAATTCGAGTAAAAAGTTTGTGCCAACATTATACAAGAAGCATAAGGGGCACTATGGGACATATGGAATTAAATCGTTTCAAGATATCTGGTGTTCTAGCGACAAGTTTGCAACGAAATTGCAATCTGACTGTGGTGTAACTGTTGTCAAAAATACATGTAATTAAATTTCTGGTCGGACATATTTTCGAAAATTGTTTAAACTGACGAAAATCAGTTTTTGGCTGCTGAAAACAATCGGTAAAATTGATAGTGAAAGTTACAAGTAGGTAACCAAAACGATTTAATGCCAACAAATCACATTTACAAGTTAATTGTCTCATCAGCTGAACCACTTTCAACTGAAAGCTAATTGTAGAAACTTAATCCTTCTCTTAAGGTTGGTAAGGCAAGGGTTAGGTTGCATATTTACCTGTCCAATGGCGTTCCATTGGATCGCAACTGCTGGAAATCCTTCCTTTCTCCTTTTCTCACATATCCTCTCCATCATAGAGTTCGCCATGCCGTAGTTGGTTTGACCAGCGTTACCCCTCCCGCAGGATACTGAAGAGAACACCACGAAATTCCTGGGAAAATATAAATCACTAAGACAGGAGCAGTTGAATTAGTTACACCATTGGCAGTGGAACATACTGCTTTATTAAGGAAAAGAAGGCGATTCAATTGACACCAGTATGCGTAGATAAGATATCTCGAGATTTAGTTAATTAGCTATGCCAAAGCATCAAGGGAACAAATTATATCCAACATTGGGCTTTCAATAAGTTCTTGGAGGTTATAGAACTCTGGGTGCAATACTACTACGATATAGAACAAGTATTTCATATATCTGGAAGGTGCCTAGAAAACAGCCCGGCTTTAGGTAGTCTTTGCCTACAAAGCGGTGTAAGCGAAAAAGGTGTGGTCATAGTCAAGAACGGAGCTCATAATACCTGCCGAGGTGCCTTATCAGGAAAGAAAGTTGGCTAGAAAAACAACGTTTGAGACCTGACAAAAGCGACAAGAATATTGAAGTGACACATAGAGGAGTACAGTAAATCATGAGTTATGAGGTGAGGTGCAAAGATCACACTAATGACGTGTGATGTACGCAGTATCCAACGAGGGCGCATACATTCCAGAGCATCTCCAGGGCATACACTTTCAAGCTTGGTATGGGTGATGGTGACTGCTGTGTAAAGTATGAGCTACCAGACACGTTGGATCATGGTTAGCGATATTCCTAACCTCCAGTCATCAATTTAGATCATCTGTCTCAATGGTGAAGTAATGGAATGGGCACGTAAAGGAGAAGAGAAGTAGAAAAAGGAGAACCATATATATAGAGTAATGGTGATGAGAAGAAACGTGTGGTGTTTGAAAAAGGTGACAAAGTTGGAAGATATGCAACGAATGAATAGGAGAGGCGGTAAAGGTTTTGTCATTCAACTGTACCGAAAATCAATTCAAATTATCGATATAAAAATAAAAATCGCACTGATGTATGTCGACCTCAGGATCGAATGATGGTACAAAATGGGGAGAAAACTTAAGAACATCAATTTTTAGTTCGAAATTAATTGTACTTCACAACCCCAATAGTATCAGTTCCCCAGTTTACCTTAACGAAGGGCACATTTTCCTGGAGACCCCGCCGAGGTGCCTCGTGGCGAAGGCCTTCGGCTCGAAGGATGTGACGAAACCCTCGGGCGTCTTGTTCTCGAAGATGGCGTCGGCGAGGACGACGGCGAGGTTGAATGTCGCGTCGACAGGTCCCATACGTTCGGATTCCCGAAGGAGCCGCTCGCAGCCCTCGGCGGTCCTGATGTCCGCATTCGACACTTCGATCCTCACGTCGTAAGACGTCCAGATCCTGTGGGAGAAGTAAAGCCAGAAGGGAAAACTATAAGAGCTACTTGTTCCCCACTCAAACTAAGCATAAGAAGTCATAAATGGTTATGGAGGTTTAGGCATCTTACCCGGGGTACATCTCCAAATGCGCATTGAAGAATGCTATTTAGAACACTTAAAAACATTTTTGTTCCTGTAAGCCCACATGACTTCGCAACTACAGGTGACCACTTGGGATGGCAATAGAATGTACAGCATCAGTAGTGTTCTGCGCAGAGGGTTGTTTTTTAGGCTTGCACATGTTTTGAATTTAAGTTCATGTGTTAGTTGTTGTTTTACATGCATGGTTTAGAGCTTTCTAGACTGCGCAATTCCTAGATATCTGTAAGGTTCAAACAAATATTTTCGGTCAGAACAGGAGTTAAATATATGTAATTATGTAGTCAAAGGCATTCGTAATACTTCTTGTCCTTTGATGATTCCTCCTATATTAAAATCTGTGGATCCCCTCGTTTTACATACTAATTGGCTTTGTACCAGGATTAAACCTCCAGTGGCGTGTATCTAATGGCATTTCACATGAAGCGTGCAGTCTAACGAAGTATTGTACATCGAAATCGGTAGAGTCAATCACCTACTATACTCACTTCCAGTTAGAAACGTAAGGAATTTATTTCTGACTTCCAAATAACTTCTGATGCCTTGTAGCCTATGATATTTTCTATCAAGTAACTAATGTATATCAAAATGAGTAAAGCCGTTAAGAAATTGTGGTGAGAGGTAAAAGAAACTCCCTTATACTCTAATTAGCTGACAACAGGAATTAAACCTCCAGTGGCGTGTAACTAATAGCATTTCTTATGAAGCGTGTAGTTCAACGAAGTTTTGTACAACAAAATCGGTAGAGGCAATCACCTACTATACTCACTCCCGGTCAGAAACATAAGAAATTTACTTCTGCCTACTAAATAACTTCTGATGCCTTGTAGCTATGATATTTTCTATAAAGTAACCAATGTACATCAGAATGAGTAAAGCCGTTAAGAAATTGTGGTGAGAGATAAGAGGAACTCTTTTAGACTCTAATTGGCTGAGAACAGGAAATAAACCTCCAGTGACTTGTATCTAATGGCATTTCTCATAAAGCGTGCAGTTCAACGAAGTATTGTAACGCAAGGAATTTACTTCTGACTTCTAAATAACATTCGGTGCTTTGTAGCCTATGACATTTTCTGTAAAGTAAAGATACTGTAAATAATGTACATCAAAATGAGTAAAGCTATTAAGAAGTTGTGGTGGTAGAAACCTATATAAAAGTTGTCTTGTATTACTGCTGAAAATGTATACAGTGGGAGTCGTGTAAATATTCCATGTTGATGTCCTTTTAATTAAAAGTTGTACGCATTTCTCTTCACCTACAAATAAAACCCGGTGTATCTCTATAGGTTTTTACGTTGGTCTCGAATTTTGTTTTGGAACACATTATCGTACTTTAATCCAAGGGACCTCGATATTGAAATCGGCAATCAACAATTTCTGGCATATTTCAGAATTAGTTTCAAACCAATATAATGCTTTGCTGTATGTACTACGCTTTCCGTACTTCTGGTGACCGGTGACTATTCCCTTTCTGGATGTTAAGACGAGTTTTCTGGCTCCACTTAGGATCAGCCAATCGGCCAGTTCGAGACCAAACCGCCGAGACCGCCGATGATTATGTAAGTTTTATCAGCATTGCAGTTGTAACTAAAACATATTCTTATGAATTTTCGAGAATGCCTCCGCAGAGCCGATATTTTACTGTATCCAGCGAAACCAGATAAAAGATGAATTCTAGGATAATGATTTGATATAAAACGTGAAACTTTCACAATAACTGAAATGTTCGATCTGCATGTGAATAATCAGCATAACAAAAATAAAGGCTGCAGCTTCTATGGCATTTGCATAATTATGTATTCCTATGTGTCACCATTTTCTTTCAACATGCCTCTTTGTATCTCTTTACCATACTGTATACAGCAATAAGTGTAGTCACTCTCCGAATTGCTGAAAACCATCACCTCTTGTCATCTCTACCCCCTCACCCGGACGGATTACTCGCCGAGCAAGAGAAGCTTGTGGTCAATTTGTACAATTTGTGTCTTCGCGTAAGGTTATACACGGTGCGACAAACGCAACGTCAACGACTAACGTTAAATTTACTGGAAAAGAGTATTATTTTGCAGCACAACAAATCGTCATCGTGGAAACAAAAATCAGTTTTAGACATTGAAACTTCTAACTAACGAAATTTACAAACTGTAGAAGGTAACGCACTTATATATGTCGGTGGATACTTTTTACGTAAGTGTATTTTAAAACACTCATGTGACATTTGTTTCAATTACAGCAACAATAAAAAATCCGATAGAAATACCAAATTATGCGAGCTACAGAAATATAAAGGCAGTCATGGTGGGATATTTGGAGGTTTAAACGTCCCTCCAATTGATTTTATTAATTATTTAGTAGCATTAGAAGAAATTTTTACATCCAAATTCAACGACCTCTGTATACATGAGGGCGTAGGAATGGCATTGCTAAATCTATTTAAAAATGTTAAATTTTCACACCCATGTCCCAATTTACCTCTTATTTATTTTATTTCTCTATACACAAGATTAAGAATCTACTATACATTAAAGTTTGCGAATAGAGAAATAAAACATCAAAAAATAATAAGGAAAACTCTAAATTAGATGTATTAAAAAACATGTAAAAACTGGAGTAAGTACTTGCAAATACACAATAAACTTGTACTTCATTGTATTTATACCTAATACGATCAGTACGTATGTACTTATATGTTGGTTGCTATTATGTGTTATCTTAGCAATGAAATATATGTATCTCTAAGTACTTTGTCTGTTTAGGGTGAACCTCCTACGCCAACCTTTTTCAATTCCTGCCACTGATTTCGATCCAAACAGCAATTACTTCAAGAAGTACTGATAAATTCCTGATTACAATTGTTTATAGTGTACTTCGGCCTTATACGTTTGTAAATAATCTTGCGCCGACAAAATTTCAACTAGCCTGAATCTTCGAATATGATTAAAATTCGTGGGCCACCGGTATGTCGAGGCTTTAATGAAATTATCGATTTCACAGTCGCTTTACCCCTGTACATTGCAGTTTCGGATCCTTTGCAGATAGATAGCAAAAAATGCCGGTTATTCTAGGAGATCAAAGGAGTGACTCGACTAGATGTATGTATTGACTATGTCTTTACTTTGCATTGCATAGGAACAGGTCGCGCTTCGGCACACCCTCATGTCTCTCCGTTCCGCTTCCGCCCTGACCTCGATGACGACCTTCCCCGTGTGCTTCCCAGTCGCCATGTACCTGAACGCCTGCTCGAGCTCGTCATATTTGAACACCCTCGTGTTCAGCGGCTTGATCACCTTTGACCTCAAGTTCTTATTGAGAAAGTCCATCAACTACTTTTTGATTTCGGGTGTCTCCGAGAATATTTTGTCGACCATGACGCCGTGGAAGCTCGCTTGCTTCTTGAGCAGCAGAAGGATGCTGTCGTTGTTACTGCCTAGGTCGAACTTGCCGATTTCGAGGAAGCGGCCACGCTTCGCGAGGCATCGGATCGACGAGAGAAGCTTCTCCTCGGCGAGCGAGTTCAGCACTAGGTCGACGCCCCTACCGTTGGTCTCACGGTGCACCATCTGCTCGAAGGAGACATCCCTGAAATTGCCGATGTGGGAAATTCTGGAAGAGTTAGTATGTGGGTTTTAGATTCAGCGACCATGGAGCTCGATAGAACTGCACCTTTATGCTGGGGGAACATCTTCATCAGGAAATCCTTCTTCTCTTTCGTGCCGACAGTCGTGAAGATCGTGCAGTTGAAACTCAATGCGATCCGTATGGCGGCTTGGCCCACGCCTCCAGTCCCTGAGTGCATTAAGATCGACTCTCCGCGCTTCAAGCGACCTCGCTGAACATAATGATGTTTACATATATCAAAAAACACATGAGATAATTCGTGAGTACTAGAACGAATACACCAGGTCGACTACGCAAATAGCTATAAGCCGTTACACAACGTTACATAGTACACAAAATTATTCTTCGATTTTTAAGTTCTTAGAGGAACGTTCTCAATTTCTCCCAATTTATTCTCCCCAAATGTTACCCGGTATGAGGCAAAATTAGTTGAGAAGTTGGAGTATTTTTAATTAGTATCTTCCTAATGAAACCTTATTTTACAAAAGGTCACGTTCATGATGTATTGCGTACAGTCTAACGTTGAAATCCTAAATCATTATGCGTCGTCCCTTTCTGAAGAGTTTCGATCGTGGCACATTCAAATGTTCCCTCGCCCTCACGTACTAGACCATGCATTTAGCATATATATTTTATCTGTACAAACGCACGCCATAGTGATTGAAGAACATACCCTTGCTGCAACGGAACAGTTAATGTTGAAGACTTTACTATATATTCCAACCAAGCAGGAGGGCTAGTGGGTGTTGCTAATTCAAGAGTTCTTTGTGTACCTATAGTTGTAACCCCTCAGGCGCAACTCGTTGTACACATCCTAGGTCTTCCTGGGCAGATCCTTTGAGTTTAAGGTGATCGGCTTCATGTTCTTCAGCCTTGGGTCGTTGTCGTTCTCGATCTGATACATTTTTCCTGTGACGACCGGCGTGCCGTTTTCAACGATCTCGAAGTTCCCGGTATCTAACAGGCTTATGGTGAATTTTATCGAGGTTCCCGATGGCACCGTCGTCGCCCTTATGAACTTGCAGTCTTCGAACACGACGTTCATGTAGCGCATGATCTACTCCTTCTTGATCGCCAAGGATTCCCATACGAAGTATAGGTAACCCATTGCAGGAAACAGGTCAACAAGGAAAACTGTTTAATTTTTAAGAAAACTACATATGGACGGAATGAAAAAACATGTCGTTACCACCCAGTCATGATCTGTTCTTATTTCTTTAGATATTAAATCTTGTTTCCTTACCATTTGTGTAATACGCATAAAGTAACAACCTTTTACAAGGGGGGAAAAGTGGTATTTTTGCAAATAAAATGGAGAAAATTGATTTTAAATAGTGCATCAAACTAAGTACATTTCAACCCTAGAAACATCAAATGGATGACAGAACCCCTTAGAATGTAAAAATCCACCCTTTATAGGAGTGAAACCTAATTTAAAAGACACCAAAATAATTCTACTTTTGTCAAAACTACCGTGATTATTTGAGTCAATTTTGCAATAAGCCCATTTCTATCAAAATTTCTCTAATTCTGTTTCACCCCTCTACATAAGTGATGAAACGCAACAAGGGCGGTTTAAATTATTTTAAAACATCCATTCTTCATTCGTCATGTATTCTTATATATTTACTAAATAGCTTATGCTTATATAAAAACGAGACTGACGGTCTTATTCATTAACGCACATTAAATTTAAGATGGGTTTTAGCTTCAAATGCGTTTAGATCGTATTTCACAGATGTAACTACAGTGTTTGTTTCGTGTATTCTTAACTTGTATGTAACTATAGTTATCTTACTAAATCACATTCTAAACGCACTTTAAGCTAAACCTATTTTAACATTAATATGCGTGTATGAATAAGAGCGTGAATAAATAACCTATCGCTAAGGGTGAAAACTGGCTGAGTTTTTGGATGAAAAAAAAATGCGCGAAACATAAGAAAGTTACGATATTTTTGATTTTCAGTTTTTTTAATATTGTATTTTTTCAATTTTTCTGTCAAAGGTAACGCTTGATAGTTAAATAATTAACTGGTATCTAAGACTTAAGTTAGCGGGTAATTGCTTATATGGTGTTTTAGAAACTTTTCACGTTCTCAGCTTCATATATTCGATTCACATCCCTGGAAGGGGGATAAAAAAGGAAACCATTTACAAAGCGCAGGATTATGAGGTAATGTTTTATGAAACCGTCCACACTACGAAATCTCTTTTGATTTTAAAACACGAATTTTTTCTGCAGATTTTCTTGTTTTTAGCCCGTCAGCTTTTACTTCCAACCCCTGCAGTGGAGAATGATAAAGGATAATCTTCCATACAGTGATTTGTGATAACCCTAAGTTTAGACGAAATCGTTATCAGCACCCACGAAAACTCTTTAAATATTATCCGGAGATTTTCCATGTTTTTAGCAAATCACCCCCTACTTCTACCCCTAGCTTAGGGGTTGATGGTATCCTAATATATTTTTCCGTAATCTATATCCCATTTACTACAATTTAATGTGACGGTGTATCGATTTAATATTTTCGAAAGCAAAAAAATCATCGGAATTTTAGACATTCTCAAATTCATCCTTTTCTTCAAACCCTACAATAAGGGATGTTGGTATTCTTACATATTGTTATTTAATCTGCATAACTTAAAATGTATTTAAAAAACTAGTCGAGTTATCTTTATGCCTTCTTGATATATTAGATTTTAAATCAGAAAAATGCAATTTCGCCTAGATTTCAAGAGATCTCTTGAGAATGTCAGACTAAAATTGGACTCGAGGTTGGTTTCTCAAGGGACTCGCCAAACTCATTAAATGGGGGCCACTCATTAGCTTTGGAACCCTCTCAAAAGAATTACACATAGCTATTCGATGTACTAATATTGTTATTAATGTGGTTTCATGCGAGTCCTATTACTAAATATCACACAAATAGAAATAATTAAATGGACAAAAAAGTGTATACAGAATATCTCCCGCCATACGTTAAACGTAATTACCGCCACTGGTTTTATTTTATAAATATAATTTGGACCAACGAAAAAGTAGAATATTTTTATATTTTATACCTCTTATGTGCGTTTTGCAAGGCAATAGAAACATACATTTTGATAAGATTTTGATGCTTTTTAGCCTTATTTCTATATGTATGCAGTACATATTTCTATAGAAATAAAGGCTATTGCGGAGGTACGCATGTCACGAATTTGTAAAAATTTCACGGCATTTGTTCGTTTTGGGGCCCCTAGATGCCAAAACCACCCTCCATTCAAAAGATTATATATAAGTATAAGTTTATATATGTAATATAACGAAATTTTTTAGCACGATAGAGGGCGCAATTTTTTACGTATCGCATTCAAACTCGGAGCAAAAATCAATTGGGTAAATAAGTTTGATGAGTTCGTTAACGAGCCAAATCCGCCGAATATAAACAAAATGGCGGCCTGTCAAACCTTAAAAAAAATTTGTATTTTTTTTTTAGTTTTCATAAACAAAAATGTTACTTAGATTTTTTATAGGTCTTCGAAAGCTCTACAACTTCGTACCTCTTCATTTTTTCCTAAAACGTAAAGGAAAAAAGTTATTTATGAAAAATCGAAAATTTCCTATAACGACAGTTGAAATTTATTCAACATTTTTCTCTAAAACGTACAGCAAAAAAATTACTTACGAAAAATCAGAAATTTCCTATATATGATTTAACTACATAGTCGAGGAACTCAAAGGGTCAGGAGAGGTGGCGGGCCCGTTGGGGCTCTCCACATCTATAAACTACCCTCATTTCTCGACTGTGATATTGAGTAATACATGGGATATAGTGCTACGTTCGTGGGTTCTTAATAATTAATAACACTATGACTAATTAAGAGTAATTTATTTAACTACCACTAACACTATACGGAATTACTCTAATTCATTTAAACGTAAATTTATATTCGAGCGTGTTTTTACGATAGGACGTTTTTGCTTAATCACACAAACACCTGTTTTTCGACTGACTCGCTTATCTCTTCTCGGACTTAGCGGCGCCGCGTCGTCGTCGAGGAACACATCGAGATCATTCCAGTACCTTCGAGTGTCGATAATGAGTGGAGAATAATGGAAATAAGGCTATCCAATAAACGTGCCATCGGGAACTTTTTAAAATATGATGTATGTTCAGCGCCAATTTGACGAACCCTTCATGGCCTTTGCCAGTCATGTTTATAAATTCTCCATACTATTGCCTCACATTAATATTATCGTCAATCATGTGGCCGTTGAGGTATCCCCACGTGTTGTCGCTGAGGAAAATGGTGACTAGTCTCACTCCGGACCTCGCCTGGCACACCGTTTTGAAGTTGTACTTGCAGGTGAAATACTCCCTCTGGTGGTCCCATTTGATATAAGGCGAGATCATCTCGGTCCCGTTGGACACCGGGAAGGACACCTCCGGGTAGAGTTTCCACAGTTGGGAGTTGTAACCGTTGCAATACAAACTGTGAAGCGATAACACATCAAATTATAACACCAACTAGGGATGAATTTACTCACTTTCCCATGTACTTCAGGAAGTTTTCCAGATGGTTTTTCTTGTCCTGGCGGAATAACGACACGAACTTCACCTCATCAATCTCCTCGTCTATAGGAACGTTATCGATCTTCAGTACCAATTAATTGGGAGCAATAGTGTTGAGGTTGATGCTCGTGTAGGACTTGAGGAGGAATTTATAGAAGCACTCGGCACTGGCGCGCTGTTCCCACTTGTTCCTGTGCCATACTTTCGGCTCCTTGATTACCCCGTTATTTTTTTAGAATCAAGATTTGGGAAAAAGCTTTGTACGCATATGCTTCAGCAGCATGTTGGGTAACAACATGATTGGTTACGTAATAACTTGGAAAGCCAGTTGCAGTAATTAACTGAGGGTCATGAATGAAATCTTGAAAATGAAATCTTGAAATCTCTTATTGAACATCCTATACTCACTGATTTCTGCCAGGTCGTCGCCTGAGGACCTGACCACCCTCTTCTCCTTCTGTTGCAGTTTCTGCTTCTCGATGATCGCCTTGATGCTGTTGAGCGTGTCGTTGAAGGCAAGAGCGTAGCTGACGGCCCCCTGGAGGTCGAGGACGCCGTTGAAGTAGGCGACAATGAACTCGCCGTAAGAGTGGCCGAATAGACAGAACGGCCTCACGTCGGTTGTCCTGAGAAGATCGAAGAGCGTGATGCCTATGGTAACACCACAGAGGACGTGGTGCTGGAGGTGGTCACCGTCGCATGGCTTTCCGGAGAAGGCGGCCACCACGTCGATCTCCTTGCCTGGGAGGCACCGTTGGACTCTGGAAAAGGAAAAGGTGTGATCGTATTAGCCATAGCGGTTTCAAGGGAAATTGGAATAGGCCAGGAGGATTACGACGAAATCTTTCAAATATGGCCGTAACGTGACGTATCTTAAACAACTATTATTAAACAACCTCGATAATATCGAGGTGCGCCAGCTTAAAAAGGTGTGCTATTTACATAAACAACGACAAGGTGAAAAAAAAATGCGATAATCGCGGTTTTTTCCCGGAAACAATAGCCTATAACTCGGTAAGTATGCATTTTAGAGAAAAAATGTATACTTATAAATTTATTCATTATGAAATTTTCTATAAAACAGAGTTGGTCCGATATCCGTAGATTTGAAATGTTCGCTGCAAAATTCTCGAAAGTGCAAAAAAAGTAGGTAAAAAAACAAGTTGATTTTAAATTATTTATTTAACAATAAAAAAATTACCCAATAAATTTAGAGAAAAGTACTTGACTGCAATACAAAACGAGAGCCGTAAGATCGATTAAGATCGGATCGACAGTTTTTTCAAAATGCAATTGCTAATTAAGCTACCTGGAAAAAAAACCCTTTTTTAAATTTTGTACAAGGCTCAAAGTTATGGATTTTTTTGCTCCCACGCTTTAACACCTTCTTGGACCCTTAAACAATTTTATATAATTGTTAGCTTAACCAGAATTTTGGCTTTTAAGTAAATAAGCTTGTGAAGCAGGATTTGCGAGTGGGAAAATCCGGAAAGTATACATATTGAAAATCCGGGAAATATGCAAAATGCATATAAAATGCGTATTAGCATATTCCGATAAAATCCTATAAATGCATATGTACTTAGCAAAAATGAATATTGTCATCGATTTTCGGAGTGCAATCTTAAGAAAATTAAAATTTTTATTTTATAAACCTCTGTGTAAATAAGTATGCTGCTTCATCACCTTCAGCTTAGCATTGAGCCGACTGACTTCTAAAAATAGCATTAAGGGTTGTTGTTGAAAGGCTGCTAATACTTAAGGCTGGTACCGTCTTGTCAAGAAAAGTCATCGAAAGGCTCCTCGAAGACAGGGGGTTTCATCTTCCTCCCAACAGAACATTCCCAATTAGTCTCCTTTCAGCCCCATATTGTTCATCCAGTGTCTGGTCAGGGCTCCCTTTACCCTACGTATATGCTTCCTGTTTAAACTGAGTAGATCTCCCGCCTTCCTCTAGTCTGGTTCTCAATGAATGCCTTGGATTGACGGAGGTAGTCCTGTTGATTCCATCGACCAGTTCCCTTCGATGCCACTATGCTCTGGAACTCATATCAGACGAACCCTGTTTCGCTTAGCTCCTCTAAGCTCTGACGCTCTAGTGCAAGCTTGGATGAGGTTCTGTGGGACCCCAGAGCCTTTAGCGTCCCCTGACTCTTAGAGCATAAGCTTGAATTCTAGTGTGTCTTAAAATTCATGAGTTCATTGATGCAGATGGATAATTTCGGTGAAGCTTCTATGCAGCTATTGCCTGGCACCCTTATCAGGCGAATCCCTTTTCGCTTTGCCACCTCCTCTAAGCTCCTCTGACGCTCTAGGGTAAGCTTGGATGAGATTCTATGCTAACCCAGAGCCTTTAGCGCCCCCTGATTATCAGACAATAAGTTTGAATTCTAGTGTGTCTGGACATTCATGAGTTCATTCATGCAGATGTAGGATTTCGGTGATGCCTCTATGCAAGAATCGCCTGGCACCCATATCAGGCGAATCCTGTTCCGTTAGCCAGCTCCTCTAAGCTTCTCTGACGCTCTAGGGTAAGCTTGGACGTGGTTTTATGCGACCCCAAAGCTTGTAGCGCCTCCTGAATATCAGAGCATAAGCTTGAATTCTGGTGTGTCATTGACATTAATTTATCCTCCCAAAAATAAGTACTGACTATAATTAGACACTTCCTTATAGTAGTGGCCAATGATTAATATATTTCGAACGAAATTTTCTCATTCTACTTTTAATATAATGATTATTGGCTTTAAACCATTAAAATGGATGTATGAGTGCATTCTATATCCTCGTGGAATACATTTTTCTATTCTTTGTTTGCCTTTAAATGAAAACCTGAAAGAGAAATAATGTATTTAGTCAAACGAATAAGTTTGCCTAAATGTTCAGTTTATATTGCCCAAATGTATATACTAGTTGATAGTAGTGCGCACCGGATAAACAGAGAGTCGTTGGTACAGAGCACCAGGTTAATAGTCAGCGGTAAGTCTTCTGTACAGCTTACAGCTTAAATACAGCTTAAATACAGCTAAATACAGCTTAAATTTATTGACATGACATGACATTGAGGCAGACATCCGCCAAACAAATGGCTGTCTCTAGGCACTGCTTTCAAACATATCATCTCCACACTTAACCCCTTTCTTTTTCCAACCGAATTGAATTAAATGTAAGGGAAAAATTCTCCTAAAAACTTTCTAAGTTGGAGTTTCCGTTGGCTTAGTGCGGATATTGCACTTTAGTCTGTAGACGGCTCTATTGAGTTCTCCAATGTGGACTTAAGATCAAAAATCCCTCAAGAGCCTTTAGTTGCGATTTTCTTGCTTTCATTTTTGTTTGCGTCGTAGTTGTAGTTGATTGTGGTTGATCGTCCATCATCGCCCTTAAAAGCATGTATAGCAACGTGTCCATACGTGTGTCAGAACTCCACTGAGATCATCCAAGAATTTTGAGGAGAAAATTGATGCCCATCAGGATAGTGTCATTAGTCCTACTATTTAATACTGTTGGAAGACAACTTTCAAGTGATGCAAGATAATTTAGAATAATGGAAAGGATCGTTGGAAGAAAATGGTTTATGCATTACGAGAGCTAAGACGAATACAAGGAGGATGTATCAATTGAAGCAAATGATACCCATAAAATAATAGACAATGAGTCGAAAGCTCCCTAGGACCGAAATGCGCATGCTCCGATGGACAGGATGTGCAACAATCATATAGAGCCCTTCAAAATGAACCCTTCCTTAGCTACGAAGAAGAAGGGAGGAGGAAAACTCAAACCACCTGGATTACGATTGTACAGAAGGATATAAAATAGCTGGGCGGTGGTTTATACCATTCTTCATATTTATTCATAAGTAGTTTCTAAAATCACCTGTATATTTTACGAAAACACGTAAATAACAATGTTAAATATGTTTAATTTACAGTTAGTGTCATTTACCTGAATAAAGTATTCTGAAATTAAAATCGCATTAGCATCGATAATGTCACCGCCCGGATCATTTAAATATTAATAACGTATTGTTACCTTCCGTTATAGAATCACGATTAATGATTAATGGCGGAAAAATTCTTTTGATATGTAGAATTTCAAAACAAAACGTATTATCTAAAGTCAATCAGTTCGGGAATATCCGGTGAATATTGAACGCGGTGAGGTGAATTTCCATAAGAAAATTCGGAAAATCTGCTCATTAGATCGGTGTTGGTTTGGTATGGAATTCCCTCAAAGAAGTCAAAGGAATAAATAATTAGATTAGGGTAAGGTATGCCAAAGATTAAGGGCGCACTTTAGGTGGATGATGGGGAGCTTAGTAGGTACATTCACAAAAATATTTATCATCTTGTCGTTATTTGAGATAATTTTCGTCTGTGCGTCGGTATTATGCGTAGTTCAACTTGGTCAGCTAAAACCTTATAATTAAAGGGCGGAAGAAATACATGAGATCTTGAATAAAATGCGCATTATAATGCGAAGAATATTGAAAAAAGTGCAGTGTTTCGGACAAATAAATGCTAAAAATGCTATAGAAAATTAAAAATCTTATATAGACATGTAATACCTACCTTTTTATAGTATTCATTAATAGGGTGTACAAAATCTTCAAGGCACTTAAGTATATTAAAAAAAACCTAAATTTTATACATCAACATACTTCAATTAATATAAACATTTAAAAACATTGTATATTGGCAATTGTATCTTGATAGACTTAACGCTTGACTTCCTTAAATTTGGCTCACTGGGAATATAGTTGCAATATTTTTTAAGAAATAATTGTAATTATCTTAACTTTTTCAAAGGTACATTGGCTGCGAGCAGGGCTTTACAGAGCTCTTCATTGAATTGTTTTTGCGGATCACTTCGCTCTCTCCTCCCTAAACAAAGTGACAAATTTTACTGCTTTGCTCCTTTTTCCAATTTCTGCAATCACATGACATGTTTTGTAGTTTCCACGTGTTGATCGATGATGAATTTCCAATCAGCATATATTTGAAATAGAATAATATTCCAGGTGTATTCCATATATCTTAATGAAAAATAAATATATAAAAAAATGAACAGTGTTAACATTTAAAATTAGGGTATTCAAATAGAAGTTGAACTAAACTTAAATACTTACTGTAATTTTTCTACTTTAATATTTATATAAATAAGTTCGTAAATTAATATGTTGAATTAAAGTGGTAGTTACTATTTTTATATTTTTAAACATGCAACGCAAAACAATTTGAATTAGGCTCGCACAACTCGTTGATCTATTCAACAATAATGCCAAAAGGATGGTGGTTCGTAAATATATCTAAACCTAACATACCTAACCTACCTAACCTAAAAATGAATGCAAAAAATGCATATCTTGCGCAAAAATGCAAAAATTTCCAAAATCTAGAGAAACATGCACAAATAAGTAATTTGCATTTTTTCCTCTCTTTACTCATAATATTAGGTAAGACGATTTTCTTGTAATAAAAATGGCACTTCTGTTACGAAATCTAAACCGGTGCCTTTAATTTTCACTACCGACGGTTCAAAAATGTGAGCTCAGGAACAGATTTCTCACGCACTTTTCGTATGAACAACGCCACATCATCTAATAATCTTTATTTTCTCTATCTTCATTCATTACATCGTTTAGATATGCAAAATAACTGGAACAACGCGCTTTGATCTGATAAACTAGAAATGGCAGATACTTTCTCACATTTAAAATTCACCATACGCGACCATGTAACAGTAAGCAACCTAACCTAACCTAACATAACCTAACCTAGCCTGACCTAACACTTTTTTTCAATATAATAATCGCAAAAGATGTCTAAGTTACAAGCAAAAGTATAATGTTTTTCTCAAAATTCTAGCAAAATCAAATATTAATGACCAAGCGAAATGGGACAAATTTGCACTTTTTAATTTATAATCAGGCGAATCAGCGGCTCCTCGATACGACCCGTCGTGTTTACCGCAGTTTTCGAGTGTTTCAGGTCCTCGAATCTTTTATAGCGCTGCAGAATTTTTATTAATTAAATACTACTCGACGATCAATTTCAATTCTATTCCCGTATCATCTCATATAGCATAGCAAAATAAACCACGGGTTCGCCATCAGCGATATCGAAAACTAAATGTACTGTGGTTGGTTTTCCGGCAAACCTTTACCTTTTTCCAGGTGGTATTTCGATAAAAGCTAAAGTATATGAAATAAGTAGTTCGAAAACATTCATTATAATTTTAGGAAATGATCCGTTCAAAAGTTATAACTTTTTGGAAATGCGATTTTCCATGAAGTTAACTGAATGAAAATTAAAAACTCGCTAAAAAATCACCACTGATCAATAAAAAAATCATAGAAAACGATGCGCACATTCAATTTTCGCCTTTCCGTTTACTTTTTGAGAAAAATTTTTTTTTTCATCTAACCTCACTTTTCCGCGAACCGCCATTTCGTCGACTTCTACCCGATATGGCAAGTATAAAGGGACCCTAATTTCTCCTTCTGCTACATCCATGGAATATCTTCTACACGTGTCGTACTAATTTACACACGATATTTCACAATAACACATATAAATTAATAAATTTTTATCGACATGTCCATTTTCATCGAATTTTCCATTCATTTCACATGGAACATCAAAATAGTCACAGAGTTGCCACACGACGATAATGCTTAAATGGTAGTGGTTAATCGACCGAGGGGAGCGCATTGAATCAATATTAATTTGCAATTCTACTTCTTTTTCCTTTTAGAAATATTATAAAGTACCAGTTTCTGTGTAAAATCGTCCGAAAAGCAGACTTAGGTTAGGTTAGGATAGGTTCTGTTTGGTTTTTTTTATAGAAACATTATAAGGTATGACATAAACCACATACGGTATAAACGACGACGGTCGTTTAGCCACTACCGTATATCTGCTAAGCACACCTGCATTAAAAGTGTCAAAATGGCGAAGGCGCGAAAACCGCGTCGTTTATAATCTTTTTCTACGTATTTCTCCATACCCTTTTCACGATAGTTGAATAATGAAACTTCATTATTATTCGTTTGACCCATGAGAATAACATGAAAACATTTAATAGTTTCGCTTTGTAAACAGGGGAATTTGTCAAAACTATTTTCACATTTTAATTTTTTCCTCAAATACAACTGGCTTCCTAAGATTAAAATTACTTTTTCCATCACTCCAATACTGTCATTTTTTACTGAAAAAAATTCCCATTTCTGAGATCGCCCTGGAAGAAGGAAAAACAGGTTTTCTATTGAAGCCTGTGGTATTATATTATTTAAATTTTAATCTACTTTGAACAGTTATTTTCCTGGTAAGTCTCGTTTCCCCCATCGGACCAGTTTAAAACCTTCTTCCTAGCTTCCGCACGCGGCGTTTTGCATCCCTCATGTCACCGGGAGTCTCTCCTGGAGAAAAAGTATCGAAACCATACAAACAAGCGCTTTATGTGCGCAGGCGCCGCGACGACCGGGGCTCCTCCGGTTCCGGAACAGTTCAACCGACGCCGCCGTCTCGTCGACAGGGGAGGTGCATACGTACGCGTCGCGACGCCCTCGATGGACCCCCGCAGAGGCTGTGCGGCGTTCGAGTGAGTGCGGGTGAATGTAGGACCTCCGAGCAAGAAAAGGGAAGATTAAGGTAGGAAGAGTTCGTTCTTTCCCGAGAAAATAAGGGGGGACCGGCGAGGGCTCCCCCATGTTCTTGTTAGCTTTACGTAGTACACGAGGCATTGATTCGTCCGTTTGTACAAATAAAAAATTGATGAACGTGAGATGCCAGGGGAAGATTTTTAGATCAATTCGATGCGATCAACCAGTTGTGAAGGGTTAACCGTTAACAGGTAGATGTGACCCCATTTCGCTTAATCGAATAATGGATTGGCTACGTGTATACTCTAATTAATCGGTAAATAACGCATTACCGGTTTGAGGCTATGCGTGGAACGTACATTAACGAAACGGATTCGTTAATAAATTTTCACTCGCTCTCTTTGTTAAAGTGCATTGACTATAAAATGAATAGAAAAGCAGCGGCATCTAACCTAACTTCTACTAGTTATCATGAAAGTTTTTACCTCCTAATGTAAGAAACGAAACAATTTGTCACGTGACGTATTCAAAAAGATGAACACAATAACAACAACAAAGAGCTATTAGACAACATAACGACCCTCTCTCGCATTCCATCAGCTTTTTATCGCTTAATAATTTACGACGAAAAATCTGCCTCACCACCCTTAATTCCACTCTGTCTACTTTGCGAATTAACCTTCGATTCCATGGAGCGGAAACTTCATCCCCTAACAAAACGTTATTTAATAATTCCCACTCCTAAATTTTAAAAATGGGAGTCCTATTTCTTCTCGTTCTGCTTCCCCTACTTCAGACTTTCCCTCCTCCTAGCCGAGTCCCCGACGATTTATCATTCGGGCATCGGAACGAAAGGGACAGAAATGGGTCAAAGGGTACAATAATATAATTTTATGCTTTCTTTCGTCGAGCCGGTCAGTAAGTCATTTAAGGGCTGTTCATTCGCGATATATTAGTTCATTCAGAAAGCGAAATGTTAAGGCGAGAACACGGTATCTTTTTAGCCGAGACATTTTTAATAGAGGATCGTTTATAATGGGGGTTTGTATGCTATACTAGGATTCACGATATTACAGAGGTATGAAATGGCGGAATTTTATTATGTTCGCCAAAAGTTAGAAAATTTTCGTAGGGTTGTGTTGCAGGGCCGACGCCCGATTATTTTGATTTATTTGATAACGTTATACATGCCTAATTTTCCCGAAAGTATTGATCACTAACAACCGGGAAACTATTTTTCCAGTAAATTTCCAGTCCAGTAACAAAGAACCTAATTTTTAAATTTACAATCTTTTTCATAAACGCATTTTAATCTTAAAATGTATTTTAGCTTAAAATGCGTTTCAATTAGGTAACTATAGTTGCCTTCATGTTAAGAAGACACGGAATAGAACACTGTAGTTGCATATGTGAAACACATTTTTTAGGTTAAAATGGGTTTATGAATAAGAGGGGTAGAGTTTAAACCAGTTCAGTATTTCTGCTATGAAAAATGAAATCAATTATTCAGAAAATATCACACGCTTTTGTCCAAAAAAAGATTAATATTGTAGCCAACTGCTCCAAGAATTGTTCTTCTACGTAAAATTCAGCAACTTTCTGAAAACTTTAACGATTATATTCAACATTCCAAGAATGAACCTGTGTATAAATCAAAAATCGGATCTGGATGTTGCCTTTTTAACTAAATTTACCCAATTAACCAAGTATCTAATTATTTCCTATCTGTCATTCAGAAATTAAATATAACTTTCAAGCTTTTGTACATAATGCAATAGTTTTAAAAATTTTTCATTAATTCTAGTCAATTTTCTACAGGCAAGATTTTAATCAAACAATTCATCCATAAATTTGTACTTTTTTTAAGTAAGCTTCTAATCTACAAATTTTCTAAAAAAAAACAATTAAATGAAATCACTTATTTAGAAAAATTTACTTGGCTTCAGTGCAAGAAGTTTAGATTCTAATCAGTTTGTAGTAACTGAGATTTAAATTATGCAACTGAAATAAGAATCCCAACCTCAATTCAAAAAATAATTCTCGAACACCATTACCACAGATTCGGCAAAGAAGGTATATATTTCAAAAATTTGGTGGCGAGGCCAATGCGTAATGGTGTCACGCCATTTAATACTCCATAGCTTCGTGACTCCTACTGTAACCATTAGTAAAGGCATATATACTCATTTATTTATAATGTGTGTGTGTGTGTGGAAATACGTAGCCATAAAATAAAAGAGAGAGTGAAAGAAGGACAAGTATATTCTCCTTCAAAATATTTACAGAAAAGTCATTATTAAATTATCGATAAAACTTTGAGGTATTGCTTCTCAACTAGCTGGCAGTCCTTTATCCAACTTTTGCAAAATGTGTGGGAGCTGTAGCACTCGGTTCAAATGCACGTGCATTTCATCTCAGAAGTACTCAGTGCAAATCATGTCCGGTGAACACGGTGGTCATTTCACTTTTGCAATCCAATGTGAGTCTATACGGTCATAGTTTATAGTTCTCGCACGGCAAGGAAGGGCATTGTCATCGATAAAAACAAATCTGTCACCTGTTGCATGAGCAATTGACAAAATTATCGGCTCTATAATCCTCTCGCGATATCTCACTGCCGTCAATGTATCATAAATTAAAACTAATAAGTCAGTGCGTCCATTATAACATAGGCCTTCTCAGACATAAATCGATCCGCCGCTAAAAAGAATGCTTGAGGCCATTTAATGTTCGTTATACCGTTGTTCTCTTTTTATCTAATAATATTCCACCATCAGAAGTATATAAATAGAAACGTGATTCATTGGAAAAGAGGTAATGACTTCAGTCTTGAAAGTTCTACCATTTAGCTAGGGTATGTTTCACCATTGAAATTTAAATAGGGAAAAGGGGTCAAGTCATATCCCATGTTAAAGCTTATTAAATTCTCAATTCGATGGTTTTTTGTTTTTTAAATTTGGTTTAGTAATTTTCCAGAAAATGGACAACAGGTTTCCCTTACATAAAGAATTAAGTTATAATTTAGAAGATTTCGAAGTTAATTTTTTATTTCTCTATTGATTTTTTTGTATACTTTGGTTGTTTTTAATCGTATTTATTTTTTGTAAAACAAAGATACGAAAAGTGAAAAATATGGTTTTGAGGACGATAACAGTACAGTTCCAAGTGTGGATCGGTTCGATATACCAAACGATCTTTCCAGTTATTGTGTTACTTTCCCAAAAATCATTTCCAATTTAGTATTAATCCGCTTTAGGGTGGTTTACAATATAGCAGAACGAGTTGAAATAATTTTTATCCATGGCTCCCAAAATAGTTTTTGCCTAAGTGCAGCTACAGTTTTCAACGAGATACATCCAGGGAAACACGTAAGCCATATTTACATTCGTCAGTTCGTTACCAAATTTGAGGAAACAGGATCTGTCACTAATAAAAAAGAGTTACACCAAAAGAGTTGTTGAACGAATGCGCTCAGATTAAATTTCTTAGACAAATCGCCATTAATCCAGTTTTGTCAACTCTTAAGCAGCCACAGAGACTGGCCTATCGCGTGAATCCGTAAGAAAAGTTCTGAAACTCCACAAATTCCATCCTTATAAGATGAAATTTCTCCAGGAACTTGGAGATGATGGTCCAATTTTGTGAATTAATGACTGCCCGAATTATTGATGAGCCCAGACCCTTAAAAAATATTTGTTTTACTGATCAAACCACCTTTTACCTTAACAGATCTTAACATTTTTGGAGAAGGAATTTTCAGTATTCTGAAAATGTGAATGTATGGTACTTTGGGATATTCCATAATTGGTCCGTTATCCATAGATGGAAATTTGTTTGAACAAACGTGTGCTGAAATGTTAGACACAACAGTAGAATCATTAATAATTCAAGAATTAGAAAATCAAATGGCCTTAGACTGAAATTTTTCTTTAACAGAAGAGTTACTCCATTTGCGACAAGCTAGAGCACCTCCCCACTACGTATTCTCTGTTAGACAATGATTGCATGAATACTATCAAAATCAGTGGATTGGTAGACAAGGAGCAGTGGAATGGCCACCAGGTTCACCCGTCCTAACCCCTATGGATTTCTTCCCCTGGGGTTATTTAAAATCTACGGTCATTCGTTTCCAATCTGATTAAGTTGAAGAACTAAAAAATAGAAATACTCAAGAATATCGTTATTTTTGCGAAATTTCGAGGAGTGTTTAACAATAGGCTTTATTATTGTCTTGAAAACAACGGAAACCATATTAAACATCTTTTATAAGAACCTCTTTTCAAATAAATTCATTAGTTCTTTAATAATGATCAATATTTTATTTCAAACTCTCGTAAAACTTTTTTTTTAATGAGATACGATTAAAATTACCTAAAGCATACTAAGAAATCAATACTTAAGTAAAAAATTACCTGGGAAATCTAAATTATCACTTTATTTTTTTCTTCTAAGAACTACTTGTTACTCATTATCTCGCAAATTATTGAACCAAATTTAAATTCAGAATTTGACAAGTTTAAAACGAGATATCACTCGACCCCTCTTCCTTATTTAAATTTTAGGGGTGGAACTCACCCTGGCTAAAGGTCTGAAGCGTCAAGGTTGAAAATATGCGCAAATTATCTCACCCTCGAAATAAAAATCGACGTTTCCCCAATTTTTTAATTGTAGTTCTTTCTAAATTTAAACCCGATTGAAATTTTCTAAATTGTCAACTGGTATAATGGTAGTTTTACAATTTTTGGCAAATTTTGAAAAAATTGTAAACTGCTGCAGTATTAACGTAGGTTTCTTGATGTAACCGTTTATAATCGATATTAGAAAGTATATTTAACAAAAAATAAGTCGTTAACATTATGAAGAGGATTGTTCATTATGAGTAATTATATTAGATAGATTTTAGGGATCGTAACGTTAGTTGTGTCTCTCATTTATTCATTAATGAGACACGTGCACAGTAAGAATAAACTAGTGTTGATGAAGGTTGTAAATTCAGTATTTCTCAGGCACATTTCCAGTTTAATTCATTGTGGATAAAGTGTTATCCGTAGCTTTTAATGAATAGTGTAAAAGTGCTTGCAAGGCTTGTGCAAAATTTGTGAGTAACTTTGATATTTTTTCTTTTATACTTCGAAAGAAATGTTAAGCGGTTTCTAATTTTTAATAAGAAACTTAATATAATATCCCCGGACAAGGTCTTACGTATTTTTAATTTGTATTATCATGTAGGCACAGATTCGGGGTAACTAAGGGCCGCCACTGTTGGCCAGACCATTCGTCATTAGTCTGTAGTGAATTAAAAAGAAGAAAAAATCCGAAACCTACCATTAAAGTTAGCGATAAAACTTGTTGGGTCCCATCGACCCCAAAAACGCATTTGGGGACAAGCGATAAATCCGAAACGAACAAATTTCGTGAGCTGCGTGTCAGCTTCGGTTCTATCAAGATTTTATGGTAGCGGACGACCGTAAATATAACCGCTAATCAAATACAACGAATGTTGAGCCCCGAGGGTTGGAAAAGCCGTAAATATATGGGACGTGCATGTATGTATTTTATACGTCGAAGGGAGTGAAATGGAGAAATCATCCCTAAGATCATAGGGGTTGACTTAGGGGTGATTTATTGAAATCGTATTTTATTAAGTGCATTAGGTAATGCGACGGCTTATGATGCATGAGCTATAACGTTTGTAATGATCATTAAAACAGTTGATTTACCTAAACCAAGGAGGATGCTACTGAGACACCAGAAATTACTATTTTACAAATTAAGGCAATTAGGAATTCGTATTTTTGCGTAAAACATTCCGTTTGTAAATACAAAAACCAAGATTTTATTGTGAAAAATCCCATATTATCCAACAAATTGTTTCACTTTTTAGCGACAATGCCCTTTTTATGTTTCGATCCCGGCATTAATCCCATGAAATTTTTAATACACCTCATTCGATAAAACCATACGTCGCTTTAGTCGGTCACGCGAACGAAATAAACGTAACGCGCCTGTAAACTTTTATCATTCACCAGTGGCCGCCGCAATTTCCGTCTATTTGAATAATTAATTTCAGCGCATAAATGCCACGAATTAAACTTTCAATCATATCAAACCGTAATAAACGTTACATGTACCTACGTTTATTATTTATTGCTGTAGTGCTGCGCAATCAGCTGGCTTACAAAACAATGCAAGTGTATTATGTCTGTTATTCACAGTGCATTCTAGCTACAAGATCCATTGGAGCTCAGAGAGACTAATGGCCCTAGGGACCTGAGGTGTGCTATGGGCTGCGCACTAGAGTAAAAATAAGCATTTATCTACCGGCACAACTGCTAAACTACTCATTGAAAAATACTAATAAATTTTAATTGGGCTCCCAATAATACAACTGAAGATGTCACAAGAGTTTGAGATTGCATTGAAGCGAGAACAAATAAAATTTATTGAGGATACTAACATTAAATTTATGTTAACTGTATCACATACATTTGATATGTTCTGTCTGCTATATTTCCTTGGAGAAAAGAAATTGATCTGATTAAGTGATTCAGGGCAATCCATCCAAATCCACTAGTTGATTTTGTACCCTTCTTCTGTGAATTAATTGAATCCGAATACTATTGACATAACACCCAAAAAAGGCAAATTCAGTGGTAATAATATTTAAAATAATTGATTGCTTGCAATTCAATTACTCAGTTCATACAAATAATTGATCATTTTTCACTCAGCTATCCTCCAATTTATTTTCTATTCTCGGTACATTATCAGCAAGTAAATAAGTCAGGATGATTACGAAAAATATTATTTATATACAACGAACGAGAGAGGCCCAAGGACAGTTCCTTGTGGAACACCAAGGTGAATTTTAGTTGCTTGACTAAAAATATTCCAAAATCTGACAGTTTGCATACATTTTCATTAGTTGTAAGGCAATACCCGTAGTACCAGCAACAATAAGATATGATTTACTGTATTGAAAGCTTCAGTTAAATCAATGAAAATGGTCTGATGCTTATGTTTCTATCCATACCTTTATTATTAAGTGAAATACATCATAGAGAGCATTTGTAGTGCTTTTACTTTTAAGAGAACAATACTGCTTCTGATCAGGCCGTACTATATTTAATTAAATTTTTATAGAATCAATTATGA
Organism: Cryptocephalus primarius; assembly: GCA_963576515.1. Lineage (NCBI taxonomy): Eukaryota > Metazoa > Arthropoda > Insecta > Coleoptera > Chrysomelidae > Cryptocephalus > Cryptocephalus primarius. The sequence goes on along the minus strand of OY754940.1, from coordinate 16,130,936 downwards.
ATTATCTTCCCAAATATTGAAATGTCAATTATCATTTAGATTTATAATAATTCTTAAGAGAATCTTAGGAGGGTAGTAGGAAGAATAATACAAATATATTTTGTTAAGGCAGTCTATTAAAGGTAAGAACGTTAATTGTCCACATGAATAAAATACAAATTAATATAATACAAGCAATTCTTCACTAGCTCGAGCCGCAAGAAATTAAGATACTCATGAGACGAACGTATCTCCCTTCCTAAGCAAACCTAACTTCCGAGAAATAAACCTTTGCTCTCTAACAAGACAGCCTTGCTTAATGCTCTTTAAACAAAGTTCGTAAAAATTCTACAGGTTATACGATTGCCCCTCTCGAGGTGATTGATCTGCCTTAAAGAGTCTAGGTGATATCTTTGTGTAAATATAAATGGGGTCACGTGTGGTACGTAGCTGCGAATTTTACGGGCGAATTTTGGCACATCCCGCTACCCCAGCGTGTACCCGTCTTCCCGGACTTGTCCCCAAGTTGTAACGAACGCCCGCGGAGTGAAGCACAAGGACTTAATTCTTACAAATTATCTGTGACGGATGGATCAAAGCTCTAATAATCTTGATATTTATCTTTGATAAAACTAATCTAACTTAACCTAACTAGTTTTTTTTTACAAAATAATAATACTGGTGGCATAGCAACTATACTGATACAGGCGTGGTCGTTATATAATATTTGTTGCATAATTGATTTATAATTCTACTACGATTGAATTAACTATTTCTAGCCAATTAAACTTTTTCTCTTCCATCTAATTGGCTATGGTATATAGGTCAGTTGCCTGTATGGTAGTAAATATAAATATTTCGTAAGTGACCATTTTTGAGTCCTACCCAATTTAGTGTTAATATATAACCACATTTTTTTTTGAACTTTATAGGAATTATTTTTAATATGTTAATATCTTTAGCACTTCTCTTAGATACTTTTCATATTTTCCTTAAGATTATCATAATTATTATGACATGATGATATGACATACAAATTGTTTATGATACATTAATTCCAAAATGGCAAATGTCAATCAAGGCTTTTTTCGCATAACACTTTTAAAATTTCATTAACGATTGCCAGCTTAACACATTGTTCTTCTATCACGGATTAATTAATCATTTCCTTCCTGAGAGTTAGTAATTGTCACACACACACACATATATATATATATATATATATATATATAAAAATTAATTAGTTTTGGTGAATCAATTAACCATTTTCATTAAGGATTATATTTTCACTATTTAAAGCACAGAGGAGGGGATGGTGGTTTGGTAAGATTTGAGTATTTTTGAAAGCAGTCAGTCTAAAATCCCTTATGACGTCAATACACTTACACTATATACGTACAATACACTTATAAATATAAGTAATTATTGTATTATTTCATTCTTTTCTTCTAGCTTTCCAGGGCAATTAAGAACTTTGAATCTATCTATTTTTATACATTCACATTTTCGCCCTAAATCAATAAAAATGTGCAATAATCTGCAATTTTTTGGAAATTTCAATCATAAAAAATACTTTTCATCTTTTTAAGCAGTTTTCGCTGAAACTTCGAACATCGAAACGACCTGGGCGAAGACGAAAACAGAAAGATAATGGAAGTACGAAAGTGAGGAGAACGAGGGAAACCCGAAGAGAAGATGTTGGAGGCCTTCGAGTGCTCTCGTCGGTGAAACCCGACACGGCTCTTAATTAAAGATGGCCGATCGTGATCCCTTCGACGACGAGGTAAGTACTCCTAAACACTTCAGGATACTCCAAGAGAAAAACAAATGGAACGAAAACAAACAACAACGACAATTATGATAACAGCTTTATTATCATACCAAAAAGAGTCACGAAGGTGTTTTCCGCGCCAAAATAACGTAGCAAAGTTATATTGCGATTGAATGGGATTGCGGCACAGAACGCAAATAATTTATAGATGTAAACTCTATATAACTTGAGTAGATTGTTGCGACATTTCGTTCGTTAATAGCAACACATAGTCAAGTGGCAAGCAAAAAATTTCTCCCACCATTTTGTTGGGAAATTTAAATGAGATTTCATATTTACTTTTCCTTCGTAATTAATTTTTAAAGGAAAGAAAATACTAAATTCGTTATAATTTAAAAATGAAAACAACCTTTAATTTTCCCAGGCAATTCCCTCTTTCTGCTCAAATGGAGAATATTGCATAGAAATGCATGGATTAAAACGCAAATTAAATAATAAACAGTAATAATTAAGAATTAAAGTAACGATAAATACTTTAAAGATTTGACAGAGGTTCAACCAAAATTAGACGTCAGTATTTATGTACAGGTTAACGCAGAACATTATAATTAGTTCATTAATGATTTCTTGAATACTTCGAAAACAATGGTATTTTATATACTGATTTTTATGTAAGTATAAGAACCTCTATCAAAAACAGAACAGATATGCATGTTTCCTGAGTCAATTTAAACTCCCATAAAAATTTGACAAACACGAGTACAGTCATTTCTTTTGCACTATACTATACTTTTGCACTAAGGCCGCGATCTGCGTAGGTTTAGTCCTAACATTTCGTCCACAAATACGGTGGACATCTTCAGAGGTGATGTACACGAGGCGACTGTCCCCAATAAAAGTTTTAACCATCACCCAAGGGAAAAAATCGGTATGATCATCAGTTTGATATGAACAATTTCAAGATTTCTGAAACTAAACAAGATGCTTCATTGATAAGAATGACTGTAGAAGAAGTGAAAAAAATTACCTCATTAAATCATTTTTATTGGACCATCTACTTTTGTTACGATTACTACGAAAATAATTCAATTATTAATTGATTTAACATTAAAAAATAATTATCTAATTGATGAGAGTAGGTTCTTTAAAGGACCATTTAGCAGCTATGAATTTATAATAAAAAATTTGATACGTGTAATAAAAGTATCTTCGTTTCTGATATTTATCAGCAGGATACTTCTTCTATCGCTCCCCTTTCATTCGTCCTTTTAATTTTTTAAGAAAATCGTTAGTCGACTAGGCAGTCATTAATTATCCTTTGATAAATAAAATTCGAAAATAGTAATGAATTTTAGAGATTTGAGACTAAGCGAAGGATTATTAAAGGATGATCAGGAGATTTTCGGTAAAACTCCTATGAACCATTCAACAACAATTAAATAGAAATAAAATATGCCATCCAGACAATTCATGGATTTTTTAATTTGACTCCTGAAGGATGGTGTGTTAATAATGTAACGAAACTTTATCTATTTTCCAAATAGGACAACAATAAAAAGGACTTCTCGTCTGAATTCCCCGGCTTCTGGGCTGTTCTGCTGTCACCGGAAGACCTCTGACGTTTTTTTTTTTTTTCGTTGCTATGGAAATTATTCCCAGCCTCCTTGGAAAGGGTTCCGGAGATCGCCAGTCCCCGTCGCGCCACCCTGTTGGCCCACTTTTTGGGTTCAAGGTGCGGTACAATAAAAATGGTTATTAGAAATATGGCGTGAACCATTCAGTTCATCAATAAATTGTATGCCCTGGATTTTATCAAAATTTCAATACCAGGGAATGTTCACTAGGGAATGAAAGGGGTGGTTTTAAGAAATCTGGTATGAACCATTTTACAGTAATTAATTAGCTAGAAAATCTATCACTAGGATCACACCGATATCTCTTTTCGTTCCAGAGTGATAGCTATATGTTGAGGTCAATGATCTAAGAGTAATTGGATCAAATCGATAGAAGATATTTTATGGAGTTTATAATTTTCTGCCTGAAGGACGAAAAAGGTGGTCTCAGGGAATCTCTCAAGGAAAATTCGACAACAAATCAGCATTAAAATATACAGTCTACATCAAGTCGATACGAGCTATTTCAGGGAGTTAAGAAATTTCAATTTTAGGGGATGATTGGTATGGGATAATGGGATGATTTTGATAAAGTTCGATAGGGGATGAAGGAGGTGGATTTGAGAAATTTCACCTACACTACTCGACAGCAATGAATGCGCACTTAATTATACCGCGCGGGCCTCTCGATATCTCTTTTGGTTCCAGAGATATAGCTATGTACAGGGCAGCTTAAATTCAAGCTGTCCTATCATGCATTTTTAGTGTAGGGGTGGAGCAATAAATTTTATTTCCCGGTGATTCATTGGCAATAAAATAAAGTAATATCTCAGGTCTGGTTTTGGGCGTATGGCATCGCTGTGCAAGCTTGACAAACCTAAAAAAAAACGTTGTTTTATAACATTAGGTACTTATTTGAAGGTACATCTGCTCCCTATGTGTAAAATAAGTTAATGTAAGCTTACAGCTTACACTCTCAAATTATTCATGAAAAACAATGCAAACTTCACTTCTTCATTATATTCCCCTTCTGTATTTCATTATATTCTTCAGCTGGTGTCCACGAACACGACCCAGCGGAACTGGAGGGGCATCTTCATCGCCCTCCTGGTGATTGTCGTCGTGCTTGCGCTGATCGTAACATCGGTCGTTCTCCTTACGCCCCCCGACGAGGGTCCGAGGGTGAGGGGCGCCAGGTTCGAGCTCAACGACATCCTCGGCCACGAGTTCCAGCCCCTCAGGTTCAACGGCACCTGGATCTCGGGTAAGGGACCATTATCATTCGGATGGAAGGTTACTCGTATAGCGGTAAATCCTCGGAGGATTTTTCGTCTCTGACGGAACGTAAAGGCAGTGAAGTAAATCCGATGACTCTAACCGGGTATCGATAGAAAGAATTTCCTGCCATAATCCATGCATCGAAATAGGGAGTGTTGTGTTAGAAGTCTTAAATATGCAGGAAGTAAGGTGAACAAGCAAATTTATAATCGCGCCTTGAGGATCCCTCAAACCCTAAGGCGTACTTACTGTACCATCTGTATTTTACAGTCAACTATGACATGACGATTATTATGAGTACGTCAATCGAATTATTTAAAATATAAGTCGATTACCTAAACGGTATTTGAGAGACGGACAAAATCCGTTAGATTTATACGGTGAACGTTTAAGGAGAGTTTAAAAGGAGGTATCGTTTTCTAAAAATACAACTGTACATATTAGTTTGACTCTGATTAATGACGCTCTTCATAAACCCAATACTAGAGGTTTGTAAGTGGTTCCCCTGATCAAATTATTAATCAGTTTACGATACTATGGTAGAGGAAATTTCCAGGCAAGTTGTATTTTTATATACGTATTTATATGTAGAAAAAGAATGATTATTTATGCTTTATTCAAATTTTTGAACTTTATTTATCTATTCAACTATTTCATATTTATTTTAGAATGTTGCTGGTTATCTTAGGGGAATTTTACAACCTACAATGTCTCTAATAATAAAAAGGATTTCAGAGTCATCAGCAGAAAAAAATGAGGAATTTCGTTAAATTCCCAAAAGACCCTTTTCTTTATCAAGTTTTTATGAATGAATTTAATCAAATTGCCAACTTTCAACCCGTACCTACATCCCATTAAAACAACCCTGGAAGTGCTGTAGGTGAAATCTACAGAAATAGAAAGAGAATTTTCTCCATTATTTTACGGATACTTATATTATCTCAATAATGATTGATGAAATCGTGTAAAAAGTGTCATTTACACGTGGTATGTGGCACAAGAATACAAATATTAGATATTGTCGCTAGGTATCCAGGGTCCACTCATGATAACACAATATTTCAGAGAAGTGGGGTTCGTGTCAAATATGAAAATAATGAAGTGCCAGGTCAGCCTACAATTATTTGTTTAACATAAAATTTGCAATATGAATTTGTTATAAATTATGTGTTGTTACAGGTAAAATGTTGGGTGACAATGGCTATGCATGTAAAAGGTATCTACTAACATCAGTTGTACATCCTAATGCACATAAAGAAAAAAATTATAACAGAGCTCATAGAGGTACCAGATATATCTTCGAAAGATATTTGGGAACCTGAAAAGAACCATTTAGGTGCTTAAAAAAGAGGGTTAAGGGTTTAAATTTACTCTCTTACAGTTTAATTACAAATTTTAATTTGTTGTAGTTGATAACCTCACTTTGACGCGATCGTAGAACCATAGAAATAGAAATAATACTACATAGACCGGTTCGTTATTCAAGATTTGTGCTGTTATCAGAACTTTTACCTTCTTAAGTGCTCCTTGGCGGATGCAAGAACATTTTATAACTATCGAACAGCTTATTTGAGGTTCAACCAAGGTTTCCTGCACCAATGCCTCTTTGAGTAGTCCTCAAGTGATGGACTACAAATTTGCCCCTAAAATAATTATTCACGGTCCATTAATTGTGATATCGTTTAATGACTAACTAGTGTCGTGACAGTTCACAGGGGGAGGGACGTAACGTACGCTCGTTCATCAATGTGGTCATATTAATATTTTCGTCTCACAAAATAACACTCCCACTTACCTGAATAATATTAAATTTTCCAAACTTAAATTAATGCTCGATTGGGCATGACTGAAAGTACTTAACATGATACATTGCTTTTGTAAGTACATCAACCAATGCTTCTTTCGTATCCATAAACCAACGTTTATGACATAGGGCTCATGGCTACTGGAACACTTTAGCTGTCATTACATACGGTGATTGTTTTCTGTCAACTTCAGTCAGCAAAATTCGGAGATATTTATCGTCTCTTGAAGCTTCGGTGTTGACCAATTTACTTTATTTCTGTACTGTTTAATGCTACAATATTATGTTGTTTGTTCTCCCAAAAAATCCCAAAGCATTATATAAAACTATTAGTGGTTTAAATTGCGATAATAGAAAGCACCACCCTTTTATAAAATTAAGTTAACCAATCACCAAGGATTACGTGATTAGTGTGGAGGTAAAATAGTAATTTGGGATGGAATATTGTGCTGAAATTTCGAACAGAAGTAATATTCTTTAATATCTTCAAGTCATTAAATTACTGACGATATTACAATTTCTGGTAAAAGTTAAGCAACAGCATTTCTCCACTTTGATAAAGAGGCTATTCAGTTGATACCTAACAAATCTAAAGACTCATATTAAAAAGTCCCCAGAAAATGGATTCTATCCAATTATAATATAGACTATTATTTAAATACACTCAGGTCAGCATGATTATATATACATGAAAAATTCTATTGTGCTTCCACACACAAAATCATTGAAAAGTTTGGTATTTCTGTCCATTTTGAATTCACATCAATTCACTTGTTTTTTAACAGTTTATGGTGGCCTTCAAAATGTTGTGTAACGTTAAAGTGTTAAGCCTATAGTAAGTCATTTTTGTAAACTATTGCCACGACCACGAGATTTCCACAGTTCTCAACAAAACAAGAAACGCAATCACGGCCCGGCAGTGAAGTTATGTAAATTTTCAACAGGGGTGGGACTATCAGGGTGTGAAATGCTTTGATAAACGATACTCTTTACCAACAAGCGTGGAGAACACAAAACACATATGAATAAAAATAGAAGGTGAAAAATAGAAGACATTCTGCCGATGAGAAGACCGAGTGAAACCTACCTCTTCGAAGATGCTCTCCGACCCACCGCGCACTACGGGACTCTAAAGGTCCAGAAAACAGCCCTATATTATATAAGTCGCCAACCTCGCATCTCACGCTGCAGCCCTCAGGATTCGCTTTGCTCGAATGTCTTTTTCTCTTTTTTGAGCACATGTGAACGTATGTGCATTCAATTGTCACTTTTTTGAAACATTTAATAAAATTCCTTATGGTAAGGTAACGCTCTCATATTTCTTTGAACCTTAGCACGTTCTAACAACTTCGGTTAAGTACATTTCGCGAATGAAAATCGTATTTGTTTTCCGTGTCGTTGCGGCTCGTAGCCTTTGTTTCGTCCAATGGAGATAAGACGTAGGAACGAGTACATTCGACGTGTTCTCCATAAGCCCCGATCGATGCTGAAAGTATGCTTTATGAGGAGCGGATGCGGAGTAAACAATGCGGATTTTGTATAAATCTTTGCTTTTCCTACGAGAGAAGGAGCGACGAACAGGAACCTCCTCGCCATTTTCCGATAAATTCCCGCTCGCTTTACGTTTTTAAACGCTGATTTAGAGGCATTTATCACAGTGAGAAACGTATGTGTGCATCTATGAACAAAAGAAATGCTTTCCAGGTTTTAAACTGGCATTGCGCTCATTCGACAAGATAACACAAGCAAAGTGTCACATTAAATGGAAGCTATAAGACTTAAGACATGCCCATATAAATTTAATGTCTGTTTGTTCTCGTTATCGGCACATAAAATCGTTAAGTATTGAAATCGGACCAATAATGCTTCTTATCTTGTTAGCCGCGTACTACTTTGATTAGTTGCTGAATAAATATGGGAAACAGGGATTTCAGTTAATGGGACTATTTTTTTGCAAAAACAGAGGTGATTGAAATATTTTCTCCCAGTAATTTTTATTACTGTTGTTGTGTGAAAGCGATGTAAAAATTTTAATTTTTTTATTTTTCTTATGTCATTAATAAAAACAAAAGTGTGCTATTGTCTTAAAAAAATACAAACTGGAAAATTAATTATATGATATAAAAATTAAGTAAAAAAGGAGGCCACATACCACTAACTTTATTCTTGTATATTTCCCAAATTTAATAAACACAATAAAAATTAGAGGGTTCCTCAACATATGTATAGAAAATCGATTTTTATTGAAAGTCACCTTATCTTTCCCCCCCTTCACAGGCAACACCATGTGCAAATAAGACTGACTTAGGTATTTCTTTCAAGTAAATTTTCTACGGTCTTATTGATGTTATTTTAGGTTAAACGGGGAAGTTGGAAGCTCCTCCACTTCAAGAGCTTTCAAGTGTCGGCCATTCGGTAGATCAATCCCCAATTTCTTCCCCCAATATGCCCTCGTTGTCCTTCGATAAACTCCTTACATTTCCATAACTGGCACGTTCCGCGCTCGTGAGTCGAAACTTCTTTCCCTTCAGGACAACTTTAATAGAAAATTCTGCGAAAAATTTCCCTCGCTATAGTGAAGGGAACCAACGGAGCGTAAAGTTACATTTTATGGGAGTTTCGGGAAAGTTCATAACTTAATCATTGAATTAATCGGGTCATTATGGCATAACGGTGCGGTTTTGTATTAATGATGAACAGAGCGTAATAACAGATGACAATCGAGGTTACTGGAACTAATGGGAATGGAATGGGACTAATGGGAACTAACGTACTTTACATGATTTGCCCTATATCATAGTTGCCATGTACTTCTGACTAGGGCTTGGATGTGTTGTAAATTACAACTTTTGTATTGTTTGGGATAGACGGTTTAAATTTAATATATTAGCGAAGAAAGGTAAGAAAAACGTTCATATTAATTACATATTTTTGGCCATTCAACGCATATTTTGCTCATTTTGCGCTTAAATTTGATTTTTGACGTTGAATTTTGCAGACAAATATACTAATCTACAATTGAATGAAGCTTTAATTCAGTGCGAACATGTAATTGAATTATAAGTTTTCTGATGGGTGATAATTATTTCCGTTAAACGCTAAGCGGAGAAAAAAATATTAGCGCCTTGTTTTTGCCGTTAACCTATATTAAAATATACAGTTAAGAATGTTACTTGTTCAAATTAATTTTTCTCGCAACTGCTGTTATCACCGATTTTCAGTCTCTCATCAGATCCTTAAGTATTTCGTACTTTGTGATGAAATTGCAATCACCTGGCCTCTGCCTACCTAGCAACAATAAAACAAATTCTATTTTGTGAATATTGTTTCGCAACGATTCTTGTGGAATTTAGTATTTTACACCTAGTATCTAACATCCTTAAGAGATAGTGTACTAAATTCAACAAGAAAGTTTTATCACCAAGGAAACATTATATTGACGATAACTGACCAAGGGCTGGAGAATGAGGCTGGCGACTTACATAATAGAGCGCTGCTGCCTGGATTTTCAGATTTCCACAGTGCGAGGTGGGTAAGAGAGCATCTTCGGGCTATAGGTTCTCGGTTTTCTCGCCGGCAGAGTATCTTCTCAAACCGGCCACTCTCTCTCCCCACCGTCCGTGACTCTCTCGCCTTTCCTCTTTCTATTAATATTCGTATTTGTTTTGTGTTCTCTATGCTTGTTGCGCTATGCACACATACGTTCCTCACTGTGAACAACGCCTCTAAATCAGCGTTTAAAAACGTAAAGCGAGCGGTAATTCATGGGAAAACGGCACGAAGGTTCCTGTTCGTCGCTCTTTCTCTCGTAGGAAAAGCAAAGATTTACACAAAAGCCGCATGGTTTACTCCGCATCCGCTCCTCATAAAGCATACTTTCAGTATCGATCGCGGCTTATGGAAAACACGTCGAATGTACTCGTTCCTACGGTTTATCTCCACTACACGAAACAAACGCTACGAGCCGCAACGACACTGAAGAAAAATACGATTTTAATTCGCCAAATTTACTTAACCGAAGTTGTTAGAACGTGCCAAGCTTCAAAGAAAGCGCTGAGAGCGTTACCGTACCATAAGGAATTTTATTAAATATTTCAAAAAAGTGATAATTGAATGCACTTAATTTCACATCGAGAACGCATGGTCGCTTAATACCGTCTTGGTTAGGAAGATTGGAATTGACGAATTACTAAAGAAGATACAAATGAAAAAAGAGGAAAAGGGCAAAGCGAATCCTAAAGGCTGGAGCGTGAGAGACGAGGTTGGCGACTTACATAATAGAGGGTGTTGTCTGGACCTTCGGATTCCCATAGTGCGCAGCGGGTCGGAGAGCATCTTCGAAGAGGTAGGTTTCTTCGGTCTTCTCATGTCATCTCTGGCCGGCCACTCTCTCTCTCTCGCCTTTCTACTCTCTATTTATATTCGTATTTATTTTATGTTCTCTGCGCTTGTTGGTGTGTCGTTTATCAAAACATTTCGCACGTGAATAGTCAGTTCGTTTTTAAAAGTTTACATAGCTTCACCTTGGCTAGGCAGTGGTCCCGTTTTTTGTTGTATTGGGAATTGTGGGAATCTCGTGGTCGTGACACTATAGAAATTACCATACAATTACCAGTACTAGAAGAGCCCGGTATAATTCTAGTAGAAAAATAGTCTCGTTCTTTAAAGTCTTGTATTAATTTTAATAGTTTCGGGAATATAATTTTGCAAGGAATTTATGATCGTTAAAAACTTAATCAAGTATACGTAGTCTTCGGTAGTAAACTGTAAATTCGCTACACCCCAAGAAAGTGAAAAGGGACCGTAAGGGTAAGGTTAAGGGTGGTAAGCCCATAAAAATTCATGGAAATTGGTTACTTGAAAGACTGTCAGAAAATCTCCCAGATTATGAAAATAATTCCAATGGAACTAGTTTCCTATGTCGATACCTGCAAGAATCATTGCCTTTTGCTGCAAGAATCATTGCCTCGTGATACCGTACCATGGAAAATTGTATTCGTTATAAACCGGCAAGGGTCATAAATTGATTCAGATTATTGCTGTAATCATATAGATCCAGATAGACATATGCTCTTTCATGTGCGTAATCCAGGGAAAATTAATGCCAATTGGACATTTAGCTTTTGATTAATGTGAAGGGTGGCATAAATTCTAAATTAACATGCTGTGATATTTGTTCATGTACTGACTCTTGTACGAATTTGGAAGAAGTAATTTTTAACAACGCTTCAACATATATATAAATAATATCAGTAAATTGATAAATTTTATTCTGTTTAAGTATTTTATTAATATTACAAATATAAATAATGGAAGTATAAATACATATTTAAACTAAAGGAAATTAGGGGGAAACATATGTACAAATTATTCAAACGTTGAGATGAAAATCACTATAAAACATTGCATCTCTGTTTCTAAATGATATGAAAAGCTATAGTGTTGACATTATATGTTCCATTATATGTTCACTTTTCAGCAAAATGCTCCACGAGCTTTCAGCATATCGCACTATAATGTAAATAATTCAAACAATTAATGGTCAGAGCTTCAAAAACAAATATTAAGAAAATACACGGAGTTAAGTAGGAAAAATTAACACATCTATTTATCTTTTAAAGATTGCAATACCTAAAATAAATATTGATAGAACCACAAGGTCGTCAACAGTGAATATATTATTATATTTGATGCCTTGGAAAAATTTCGTGGAAAAATCTAAGTCCAACATAATAGAAATAGCGATGATATCAATTTTTAGACAGGAAATAAAAATAAATGCGTGGGTCGTAAACGTTTCACATTCGTTGCGGTATCTTTGGTTCGTCGTTGGAAAAACAATCGATCTCCGATATTATTTTTATCTGCAATAGCTGTAGAGCTTGTGAGGGTCCTCCGGCCCACGCTTTTATTTTTAGCTACTTGTTGACGCTACTTTTTTACTCGTTACGACATTTAATATGGTTCTAACTACATATAGCGTTCGCAAAATATTTATCATCATTTTATTTGTCTTATTATATCTCCGAAACAAATTAGGAAAATAAATTTTCATTCTTCGTCAACCGAAGGTTATTTTATATTTTTTTTATAATAACTGTTATAACTTTAATTCACTTATTTATAATAAGCCGAAGGGTGACAGGCTTATATTTTATCTAACGAAACATGAAATGAATCATAAATGCCCATATAAATCTTTGGGTAAAAAGTACCATAAAAGAATGTACCTTTTTTTGACGAAGCCTGTTACCTGTTTCGTACCTGTTTAGAGGCCATATTCAATAGCCGGAATTTGTGAAGACTTGTCGATATCTTTTACGACTCCTCTTGGGTCACAATCGGTAACAATTATCATTTAAGACCTGAAAAATCATATCATTTTTACCTGTAGAGAGTATATCAGAAGTACGACACGTTGATACCTATTTTCGCTAGATGGATAAGTGCATCCACTGCCTGGAACCAAAAACTGCACGATAAATACAAGAGACAACCATGTCAAATCAAATGTGTAACTGCGAAGGAAATCACCCAGAAAACTACCGAGGATTCAGAGCCTCAAAAAGTTGCAAAAAATTCATGACACCCTATTGCTTCATTTTGACTCTAAAACTAAAAGAGACTTTCTCTGGTATAAAAAGAACTTAATTCCATAAAGTGCGCGTTTATCCCTCACCATAAAGCATGAGCAGACATGAGGTCTGGCCCTAGTTAAGAGGGGATTAACAAGGGTAAATTAGGAAGGTCACGAGCCAACTAAAATATTCATTCGATCTTGACTTTCCTGACGGAATTAGAGGGTTGGACCGTTCTTGTTTCGGGTAACCTAATATAAAGTTGTAATAGCGAAAAACGTTTATTATTTTCCCTGCTTTTATGGGAATCACTTCGGGTGGACGAGCGAGATGTTTTACGGTGGTTTTGAGTAGAGAAAGTAATGTAGCAACACAAAAATTTCGAAATAAATCCGTGTTCAAAACTTGAAAGACGGTTGCATAGCCTTCATTTAGATCTGCAGAGTGAACAGCTACGTTTGACGTGCATGGTGTTAAAAATTACAGAAAGAACGTAGGTGTGAAATCAACAATCGCGTTTACAGCGTAATAAGCCTTTGGGTTCCTATTCGCCACGTTTGCCTATCTTGCAGTTTTCCACACAGAATCCATACTAACGCCCCTTGAGTTGAAAGTTATTCTTCTTGCATTCACCATAAGCATCCATACCAAATCAGATGATGCTTCTCTATTTTTTATTGGTGATCTTCATACTTTTATATGTCTTCTGATTTTTTCTTTTCTTGCGTGTTACAATCTAGATCTTCTTGCTGCTCTCCTTCTAAGTATACTTAGAAGATCAGAAGCCACGTGTAACCACTAGTCTCAATGTGGTATTACAGATTCTCTTTCTTGTTTCTGGTCTAATATTCTTGTGCCATAATACCAAGCTCTATAGGTTTTATAAACATATCCTCTATATCTTGTTTCTCCTGTATAATTATCGTTTGTTCATTTACATGGCGTATGGTCTATTATGTTGTATCTCCAACACTTCCATACCTTTCTCCTACATTCTTAGGGCTCCGTCGAAATACATGTTGAATAGAACTGGGGAAACCAGCAACTTTGTCTTAAACCTTTTGTTGTAATTTTGTGTTTCCTATTTTTATTACCATCGTTGCAGTTTTCTGTCCTTTTCCCTTATTTGGTACGTTTGTTGAAATGATTGACGACGTAACTTGAGAATATTTCCTATTTTTCCTCACCCACCCTGAGTTATTGCTATTTTCACAACAGTATCATCGTTTCTTGAATGTTCTAGATACTTGACCATCCTATTTCCTACCGATCAGTAGATAGCGCTAGGGTGCACGGTGTGTTGCCTATCCTATATATGCGTAGTAAATGAAGTAAATTCAAAATGCCACCAATTCCTGAGTAGTATTTGAACCTATAACCTCAGGCCTTACATGCTAGCACGAATTCTATTTGAGTTGATGGTACAAATGATATTGAAGAGGGCAAAGCAAGCTTGTTTCTGGTATTATAATGAAAAACTAAGCACTATGAGTGTTTTTGCTTGATAAAATAATTATCACAGGATTTATATAAAGTCTTATTAACCCGTTTGTAGTCACAGCACCTTGACCTAAGCTGAAATATCACAAAACACATTAAAACAGAGTATTAACCATTCTCTTGTAATAAAACAAGGAATCCAGAATTGGCGTTAAACTTGTAATAAATCAGTGAGAACTGTTTCACAAAACTTACGGTATTTCTTTAAGATATATTATTTTTGTTTCTGTCGCACCCTGTATATTGCGTCGTGGTAATTCACTCTCTTTTTGTGCCCTAAACCTGTGGTAATTCCACGAAAAATAATTAATGTTTTACAAATTAATATACAAAAATCTCGCTGCTAGCTCTCCCTTCTCCTCTCCCTTCTCCTCCCCTTTCTTAAAAGTCCTTCGCTTTTAATAGGCGGCATCCCGCTTCAAATATTTAGCTCTAATTAGACGAGCAATTCTTAACGCAATGGCTCAGAAATAATAAAAGATTGCGTTTCTCGCCCCGCCAGTAAAATTTAAAAGGAGGAAGAAACTTTTTTAAACCTTTCGAAGTAATTTATTTTTGTTTAATTCGGGGAATATTCTAACGTTTCCTACTGTTATCGTTACGTAATTGGTAGATTCCAGCTGGAGATCCAGGAATTTTTCTTAAGCTGCTTCACATTAATTCTCTTCTGAGTTACGCTCCCCCCCTAAGTGAGAGAACATCATCCTGGAGTAAAACTTGTTTTATTGTCCACAGCATGCAGATAAAGGGGTTGAAAATCCAATTGAATTTTTCTGAATATTAAATATGTGATACGACCCAACACATCAACTGCCTTAATGTCTTAACTTCCTACTATGTAACCTGCAGATGTTTAGATTTGATGGCATCTTATCTCTCTATCTACACTAAATTCCTGCAAATCATTAGCTTCATCTTCATCAAATCAATTGGAATGATGGACAATTATTCATTTTCCCAAAACTAATTCTCACTATCTTAAATTTACTCAAATGTGAGGCAATTTTTATAATAATTTAGGGCATTGTTACACCCTGCAACCCATAACTAAACCATTACCATCTCTTGAAATCAAATGTGATTGATGTGATGTGAAAGATGTATGTGTGTATTGTGGATTGCATAGCTTTAGAGACGAATAACAAATCGAGACGTCACGGAGACAAAGGGGATACGTGTTACGCGTTTTTGTTCCAGCTCGACATGGCGCCGCCTCTCTGTCAGAACAGTAAGCTTGGGTCCACTAAGTTGAAGAGTATTTTCAGGTTCCTGAAAACCGTAAAGGTACTCTTTTGCATTACTTGGGCGCCAGCTTTTAAGAGTGTAATTTCTATTTTGTAATTTAGCTAATTTAAACTCAGGAGGGATATTATGAATTCGTGCGAATTAAATGCAGAGATTCAGAATTATTTATATTATTTCATATCTTATATCACCCGAATCGCATCTTACGTTAAGCTTTCGATAAGGTATTAAAAGAGTTTCTGAAGTTTGGTTCGTTTCCTTTGTTTCAGATGAGGAACTCCTCTTCAGAGATCAATGGGGCGGAATCAGCGTTCTAAACGCTTCCAACTTGACACTTAGGACGCTTATGTCGAACCAAACTTTCGTAAGTACACTCTATTTACTATAGAAACTGTATACTTTCCGAATAATAAATTAGAGTTGGAATATTCCATCGACCTTCGATCAACTTCTTTATTCTGGCACTATAGACGTCTTATGGATGGAAACTTTACGTAAAGGGCGCTCGAAGGAAAAGCGGCAGCCAATATAATTAGCGATATCTATGTATAGATAATGTAATTAGCGAGGGGAGATGAAAAGGTGATGCGATTTATCTTACGGCAACGGTTCCGGTTAATTTCATAATTAATTTAAGTTTTTCGATAAGGGAGGAAAGGTCGTTATTAAATTTTACGACATGCAAAAAACATGATGACGAGACCATCTTCCCCCAAAAAATATTAATTAGATATTCGGAAAGGCTCTACAAAATTAAATGAACCAAAACGAGTGGTTGTCTTGTTTTCCTTTGATTACAGAGGGTGTCATGGGACACTTAAACCTTCGCGTAGTTTATACGAAAATCGTTTAAATAATTTTAAATTCCTTGCCTATATACAAGTCATAAGACCACAACTGAAACCTTGCAGCTTATAACACATGTACTGAAAAGTCCCGGGAGTAACACATAGATGGCGCTAGTTTTATTGCAGTACCACCTTTTTTTCAGTTAGTACTAACCTTCAAAAAACAGCTGTTAAAATTTCATGATATTCTATTCATTAGTTTATAAGTTATTGTGCTAAGAGTGACGCTACTTTTGTTATTTTCAAAACAATGGATCAAAAACAATTTCGTATTTTAATTTTACACTGCTTCTTGATGGGCAAAAATACAGTTCAAGCGAAGCAATGGTTTGAAAAGTGTTATGGGGACTCCGCTCCATCAGAAACAACAATAAAACGTTGGTTTGCTGACTTGAAACGTGGTCGTAGAGACACTGATGATGCAGAACACAGTGGACGTCCAAATGAGGCGGTAGCACCAGAAAACATCAAAAAAATCCACAAAATCGTTTTGAATGATCGAAAAGTGAAGTTGCATGAGTTAGCTGACATCGTAAAGTTATCAAAAGAACGTGTTGGCTTTATATTGCATGAGCATTTGACTATGAGAAAGCTCTGCTCAAAGTGGGTGCGACGTTTGCTCACTGTTGACCAAAAACAAGAACGTGTTGGTGATTCTGAGCAGTGTTTGGCCATGTTTAAACGTAACAAACTGGAATTTTTGCGTCGATATGTGACAATGGATGAAACATGGATCCATTACTTCACTCCGGAATCAAAACGGTCGTCATCTGAGTGGACAGCAAGTGGCGAGCCTCGTCCGGCTGGAAAGTTTATGGCCTAGGTATTTTGGGATGTGCGTGGTGTAATATTCATCGACTATCTTGAGAAGGGAAATACCATCAATAGTGAATATTATATAGCGTTATCGGAGCGTTTGAAGGCCGAAATTGCAAAGAATCGACCGCATATGGCAAAGAAAAAAAATTTTGTTTCATCAAGACAACGCACCGTGTCACTAGTCACTCAAAACAATGGCAAAACTACATGAATTAAACTTCGAGTTGCACCCACATCCAGCGTATTCGCCAGATTTGGCTCCCAGCGACTACTGACTGTTTGCAGACCTCAAAAAAATGCTCGCCGGTAAGAAATTTCGCACGAATGAAGAGGTTATCGCTGAAACAGATGCCTACTTTGAGGCAAAAAATAAATCGTTCTACAAAAGTGGTATTGAAATGTTAGAGCGGCGCTGGAATGATTGCGTTACTCTTGATGGAGATTACGTTGATGAATAAAGCTCATTTTGAACCAAAAAAAAACGTGTTTTCTTTATTAGGCCCGGGACTTTTCAGCTCATGTGTTAAAAGGTGTTCGCAAGAAGAGATTCACATCGAAATAGTTTTTCTGCATTACCATATTTTTCATTTTTATTTTAATTAAGGATAATGGTAAAGAGAAATAATATTTAATTAAAAACGTACGTAATTTCATTTTTTGTGTGGATAACTTATTAAAAGTTCGGTGAGCGTTATTTGAAATAAATTTTTCAAAACAATTATTAGAGGTTATTAAAAAGTATTGATTAATGAAATACAAGATTTGGAGCATAGGTACATGATAAACGTTACCACAATTCCCTATATCCCCAAAATACCCTAACTAAATAAATATAAGAAATATAAAACGAATTTCACAGGGCACCTCTTTCGTAGCATGGTGGTCCCTTCACAAGCTGCCGTCACAGTTCTCTGCATGTCAATTGTGGAGGCTTGATGGAATACTTTCACCCTTTTCTTCCTTGAGAAATTCAAGTACAAATGGTCTCAATTTTTTCATTGGTTTTTAACAGTAACGACCCTTACTAGGTAGGTTTCTCTTTGTGTACTTCCACAACACACACCAGTAACCGTCTGATTGGATTCGTCTCATATTCCATAACAAAATTCCCAAGTTTAGGATTTTCTGGGGGATATGTCAATTCCTGCTATTCATCGTTTATAGTAGCTAGAACTTTTTTAATTTTTATAAGAATGTCATTGTAATGCAGAATTTGTCGTTGCTTTGGAGGTTTTGGTAGGGATGAGGCATGGGAAATGTTTTGCCTCGGAGTAGTGCCTTGTAAGAGAACTGCAATGAAACACCTTCGTTACGTGAATTTGTTTCTGGTCTGCATATTGATTTAAGCTTCTTTCTACATGAATTTTTGCTTTGTGAAGATTGATTACTATTTGAAATGTCCTAAATTTGGGTATTTTTTTTAATTACATCTCCAATTTAATGTTCTCGTTCAGTTTCTTTAGTGTTTGTCCATTGGACTTAGTGTAGGCCAACAAAATAAATGGTGCTTAAAAAAGAATGTTAATATATTTCTTACTATAACATACCAAAGTAAAGGTTAGGTGAACGTTAATGCCTTGATTGCTTAACAGACTGATTCTTGTTAAAATTTACCCCAACAGTAATTCCTATTTGTTTGATATATTACGAGCTAAGTGCGATTTAGTAAAAATAAAGAAGTTGGTTTACATGTTTTAAAGAACTAACAAAAGTCAATTTCCAAAACTGATAAAAGAAAATTCAGATATTTAATAACATACATCGTATTTATTGTGTAGTAAGAAGGAACGAGGCTAAACCAATTTTATACAACTTATATTACAGCCTCTGGAGCGAGTAAAATCTTTCAACTCAAATGTACGTGATTAGATGTACATATAAGATATTTTTTCAAGAGCAAATTAGTACCTCGTGAACTTATTATGCTTCTTTAAACATAGATAAATTTATAAGTTAGGGAGTTTTTGGCTAATTGAGTCAACCAAGAGGCTCCGATTATTGTATTGCCTTTTGTGGTAGTAGACTTGTCCTTCATATCAAAGGATGTCTCGTGGCCTGGGGTATGTCTTTGCCAAATCGTCGATGCGAAATGAAATGATTAAAAAAGGTGACGAAACATTAAATATGGGTACTCGAAAAGAAATACGCATGGAACAGCAATAGTCACTTATCCAAAACAATATGGAGGAACGATGATCTTTCTCCCACATCACCCCAATATACCCGAATGCACATGAATATTAATAATACAGCGTCGACAGGCAACTCACTGTATCAAATTTTTCAATTTTTCTTCGAACACCTTTTGTAAATATATGTCTAACAAAAGTATCCAACTAGCATTTATACTTACAACGTAGCTGTAGCATTAGCCTCACCTGCCGTACTCGGTTGTAAACATGTTTGATTCGGTTACTAATTTTGTTCTGATTTCTATTCCAGTTACGTCTAAACCCATCACGTTTCCAGCTCTCGGCGGACCAGAGGTACCTTCTGCTAGCGCAAAATGTACAAAAGCTGTTCAGACACTCTTATCTGGCTCAGTACACCATTTTTGACATACAAACTGGGTAAGTAGCAATAGAATATTAGCATTATTAGCGATGAGGTATTTCAACACCTTCTTGTAATCTGCGCTGTAGTTCGTAAAGGGCGCCTTTGTCAAAGTACATTTGTATATCAATAAAAAAATTAGAGGTTACAGTGTTTCTAGTCATTGTGAGATGTTTCCACAAAACTTTTTTAGTGGTAATAAAAAAATTTTAGTGGTAATTGCTTTCACCAGCTAAACATTAACACCTTATTACACCTAACAACGACTTACAATAAATGGCGAATGCCCGTAGACATAATATTTACCTTTTTTATCCTGATGATCCTGGTCAGACCATTAGGACAAAGTTATTCAATTATTCTATTGCCATAGGACCTTAATACATGTGCAAATTACGATGAAACATTCCATTATATACACATGCATTCAGGTCAAATTAATAGAAGCATTTTAACAAACACATATCACATTCGTACGTCAGTAGAACATAATAAGGACTATATCCATGTAATTATGAAACAATTACTATTCTTTTATCAAAATAATTGACCAATTAATTAATAATCCCGAACTAATTCCAAACACCCTTCTAGTTAATTCCTCGTGTTTCATTTCTGTCAACTTAAAAATGTAACTCTGTTCCAACTAATACATGGTAAATTTCGATTGCTACCAATCAAATTCAACCAGGACCATTTTTTTACCTAAACCTGTTTTTGTGTCTGCCTTTTTAAACTAATAATATATATTTAATTACCAGGATATTTCTCAGGATATTGACCGTCTCTTTTTTGTCAAAAGAATGACAGGTCGTAAAAACCCCATTAATTTTTGGTATTGAAAGTATTGAACCCTCCCTCCATGTATATCAGCCCTAGCCTTCATACCTTTGGTGTCAAATTTTCAGGAGTGATGAATTTTGTGTCAAACTATCCGTCATTCTTTGGCTTTGATTCATTGAGCTGATTGGGAGTTATTACAGATCAACTTCATTACAGATGTAAATTACTGGATTGCACTCTAATTCTCGGAATTTTCGAAACGTCTAAAGAAGCTATTTGAGAATTAATTGATTTTTGACATGCCCAAGGCATTCTATCAGGTATAAGCAAGCTACTAAGCGTTAAAATCCCCTGCGGAATGCCCCGTGCGAATGTCAGGTGTGGAAGAGTGACAAATTAACGTGGATATCCTCAAAGCGAGGGAAACTGTAGTAATTAATTAACGCGTGACCGAAAGCAACCGTGAACTCTCCTCTAATACATACATTCACATACAGGGTGTTCACAGGAAGTGGCAGAATTGGACGTCAACGCCAAAGGAATTTAGATAATTTTAATCATGTGTTTATAAAATTATTGGAGTGCATTTGATCGATTCAACAACTCAAAGATTGTACAATGATACAGATTTGATAGGGATACCATTAGGCATTTACTTGTGGGTGAAATAGGGGTGGAAACTCTCATTCTGATAAGAAATTCTAATTAGTTCTAAAAAATTGTAACGAGCAACAAGTTAATTTTTTTTCAACGCCACCGAAATTGTGATAAACTAGGTTGCCATTTTATAATACTGCCCACTTACATGGGGCGACTGATTGCACTGATGAAATGTATATGTGCGATTACATGTCAACTATCGCAAGGTTGGTGCATCATGTTTTTTCCCCAATCCAAACTATTTCGTTCTATTGTAGGTTCAAATACAAGTATGATCCCAAATTTTCAGCCAGAAATACTACTCTTAGAGTTTTTTACGGCGAATTTTCGTTTTTTTTTCGCGTTTTTCGTTTTAGGTGACAAATTTTCTCTAGGACGTTACCAGAAACGCGTCGCAGGCTGGAAAAATTTAGACCTACAATCGATGTAGAATTGTCCAAGGAATCCATTCCCGCTCTCAGAAATGCGCCGAAAATTTTCCATTTGCCAGAAATCGCAAAAGACCAACTTTTTTTAAATTTACTGTATTTCGCGTGTGGAAATTTTTGAATTTTTCTGCAGGCGCGCAAAATGTTCGTTTTTGAGTGTACTTTTAACTTTTCCGTGTTTATTTGGGTTTTAAGGGTTCAAACACGTGAAAAATGGTAGAAAATAGACAAATCAGGCTGAAACGGTACATTAAGCAGGAGAACTAAGTTGCAAAAGTTGAAAATATTCTTGTGGACAGTACAAGAACTCAGAATTGTTTGCTTATTTGCTAGCTTGTCAAGCGAAATTCAGTTTCGAGTTGAAATGGAATTTTTTCGCCACACCACATGGGAAGTCCGCTTGTGATGGAATTGGTGGGATGATAAAGCGTCTAGCAGCGATTGAAATTTTGAAAAGACCCTACAACAATCAGATTATTTTACTCAGCGAACTCTTAAAATTTTGTAGGGAAAATATAAAATCTGTCTTTTGTCAGGAAGTACCCAGTCAAGAAGTCGCCTTTCTGCGAGAAACGCATATGAGAACTAGTAAGACTATTCCTGGAACGAGAGGTTACCACCAATTCTTTTTGCATAATGATCAGATAATCAAATGCAAACCTACCAGTTTAGATGACAAGTGTGCTCTAGCCTTTGACTTGACCGGGAAAGTTATGAGATCTTGGTGATGTAGTCAATACGCAGCGCTTACTTTTGGTGACATGTGGCATCTAGGGCTAGTAACGATTTCGGATGATGTAAATTTGGAAGCAGAGTTTTCAGTACTTTCCTCCAATAAAGTGGGCCAAACATATTCATTCCTGGATCCACCAGTATGCTTGATCGTTTCGTTTCCCCAAATACCCTGCGAAGTTAAGCTCAACGAGATAAAGAAGGCCCCCGAACTCATTCAAGTTGAACAGTGCTCAGCACGAAAAAATTGTAAAATATTTTGAGAAATTTATGGCGGGGGTAGTCTAAATACGAAAATAATTGATAATAGCAATAAAGAAAATTCCTTGAAAACTTAATGTATATATTATTTTATAGATCTGCTACTTTGTAATTAACTATATTTAGTTGTATTACTATATTTAGTTGTATATCATGTAGGAGTATTTTTTAGAAAAAGGATTTATACCTTAATAAAACCTTAATAGAAGAAAATGTTCGGTGTTGTCCTATAATATCCTAATCATTTCATTTTTCGTCATCCAGCGTCATTTGCCTTCATAGTTCCTCGATAACCGAGTCCGATATTGTACCTCTTGATGGTCGAGTATTCAATGAAAACGACCGTGCTGAATTCAAAAAGTGCAAGACCGCGTGAATTGAGCAAAATACCTGTAAGCTTGATTGGTATGCCTTTATGCGTGCACACCTTTCGTGCTGCAATTTTTGAGTGGCTGTGGCAATATTAGAACTCTAGATGGTCTGGTATTCAATGCAAATGAACTGACTTCATCGTCGAGGGTTAAGCTTCAGATCCACAAGAATATTTTCAACTTTTGCCACTTGGTTCTCTTGTTTAAGGCACCGTTTCAGGCTGATTTGTCTATTTTCTGCCATTTTTCAAGTGTTTGAACCCTTAAAACCCAAATACACACGGGAAAGTTAAAAGTACACTAATAAACGAACATTTTGCGCGCCTGCAGAAATATTCAAAAATTTCCACACGCCAGATACAATAAATTTAAAAAAAAATTGTTGTTTTTTTTACGATTTCTAGCAAATGGGAAATTTTTGGCGCATTTCTGAGAGCGGGAATGGATTCCTTGGATAACTTTACATTGATTGTAGGTCTTCCAGAATTTTTCCAGCCTGCGACGCGTTTCTGGTAACGTTCTAGAGATAATTTGTCACCTAAAACGAGAAATGCGAAAAAAACGAAAATTGGCCGTAAAAAACTCTAGGAGTAGTATTTCTGGCTGAAAATTTGGGATAATACTTGCATTCGAACCTACAACAGAAAGAAATAGTTTTGGTTTGGGAAAAAACACGATGCACCAACCTTGCGACAGTTGACATGTAATCGCACGTATAGAACTGCGTGATCCAGGTTGTCCATGCCCTAAAAATAGTGTAAGGTATCCTTAAATGTCCAAGCAAAGTTTTTCAAGTGACAAATTAAAAGTATTTAACTAGGGGATAGTGCATATGCGCAGTTGAAGTACTTATACCTGTTTTGAACCCTAATTCACCAGGCCATATAGCCAAAATCTAATGCAAAGGAACTCATAGGTTTTAACCAATTTGTACACATTAACAGATAATTTGCGACGTTGCCAAATATAATTTCCTTGAATTGAAATATTCGAGTAACTTGATTTGCTCGATTCTGAATCCCAAAATTATGGAGGATACGTACTTATTCCCATTTCGAGTACCAAATGAGTGTAGGAGGACCCTTCTTATTTTTTTCTGGTGATTATGTTTTACATCCCCTATTTCAATCGAACACCCGTTAGATGTCAGCCCCATATTCAGCGTCCCGCTCGCTCATTTGCGAACTTTTTAAATTTTCATCGCTCGCAATTTCATCTCGTTATCTCGTCGTCGTTTTGTAGCCGGGGCCACTTCATATCTCTGCCCATATTTCCAAGAGGAAATTATCCAGAAGTTTCCTCACAACTTACTGGGAGACATTTTACGATTGAAGTTACCGAGAGAGGGAACTTAGATGCGCTACGGTGTGAGTTTCCATTTATTTATTTTCAGTCTTTTGCTGTTCCATATATGTACGCGAATAATTATGCAGGGGAAGGGAAATGGTAATGATGATGTATATGTAAAATTTCTATAATTTAAATGAACGAAGCTAATTAGAGATGAATTATTGTTATTATTAGACATTTTTTCTAATTGGGTCACTATGAATCAATAGCATATTGTTGCGCCTATGGACCTGATGGGTTCGATAGTGTAAGAAAACTTTGATTTAGACAAAATAAATTATGTCATTATCCTAATCATGATCATAATTTTAAACGACAAACACTAAGTTATGGGGGAGAGAGATGACCACAACAATTACTTATGTGAACTAAGGCTGTACTGAGCAGGCGGTTTTAGGTACTCACAATTTCTAAAATTTCCTGCTTTTAAACAAACAGATCCACTTGTTTGTTTTGTGGCGACCTTCCGTCGCCATATTTTTATTTATAAATTATTATATTCATTTATTTATTTATTACCGACCATCTTCTTTCTATAGCTTTTATCTTCTCCAAACTATCGCCTTCCTTATATTTCTCTAAATTCTTTACAGCCTCTATTCTTTCGCTTTTCAACCTAACGATAGTTTGAACCTATTTCTATTTAATCTTTTACAGTGCTATTTCTTAATCTATCCCTCATTACCATTTAACAACCTTTCCGCCATTATAATTATATTTTTCTGGGAACCGTGCCTGCGGCTCAACACACCCTCGTTCGGAGAAGAATTCCTCCATTAAGGGATGGAATTTCCGAACGGGGGAAAACCAGCAATTGGTGCCTGACGTCAGGTCAATTCTTGACCTGGCAATTTTGGCATGCAGTTAGTTCACTTCTATTTGCAACGTGCTGCGGTACGGTTCCCACCTCATAACTTTTTCCTTCGGTCGGTAATTCCTATTGTACATATTTCTCCCGTGTATCTATGTAAATAATTTGGTTCTGTATATAATAGAGTGTAAATAGTGTAAAGTACCCAGACCTTTTTATTCACAAATTTCTCGACACATCGAATCGCCAAAGTTTAAATCTTTCAAATTTAAATTCATGGTTAAAGTTTTAATATTGTCACGGCTACGTGTGGTAAGGGGTTGGTAGCCACGGGGGGTAGAGTTTGCTGTGAATAAAACAAAAATGATCGAACACCAAAAAGAAGGAAAGGTTTTATTCTCGTCTGGGGGCGCAGAGCCAATAAATCTGCGCACTAAAAAAGATATGACAGATGAAAAAAGGGAGAAAATAGGTTCGTGCACAGGGAACCATAAGGGCCGGAGCGTGAGAGATGAAAGTAGCGATTAACATAATAGAGGGTTGTTGTCTGGACCTTCGGATTACCACAGACCAAGGCGGGTCGGAGAACATTTGCGAGGCGGTAAGTTTTTCTCGGTCTCCTCGCCGGCATAGTATCTTCTCAGGCCGGCCATTCTCTGTCTGCCAGCCATCCGACCAACTGTGAAGCCGACCGACACTTTCCCGCCTTTCCTCTGTCTATTTATCAAAACATTTCGCATCTTGATAGTCAGCGCCTTTACCAAAGTTTACATAATTCACCTTGTAGCGGAATAGTTGTGGAAATCCCGTCATCGTGACAATATCGATGGCTCTTACTGGATTAAGATACGAAGTTTGTGATGTACTGTGTAATCTTTCTCATAGCTAGCTAAAACTGTTTAAGCTGTCCAATCCTGTTATTGCTTGCAAGAAGGGGCTAGTAACTCTCTCAAAATGGCCGTCTTCTTGAATTATCGTTCGTTGGTACTTAGGTGTCTTTAAAGTTTTATAATTCGATATAATTCGAGTTCGATTATTCGAAAACTTATTAAAACTTAGGTTACAGCCATATCAACAATATCATTTAAAAGATACGAGGTTGAATCCAGACGGATATCCCCCCCTCTTAATGAAAGCCGTTAAAATGCTAAACCCTCCCCGCAATATCATGAGTAAGTAATAACCGTTAAAAATTTCCATACCGGAACGATTTGCGATGTTCTCTGCTGGTAGAATGTTGTAACTGAAATTTATATTCCATCGGCTCACCAACTTCATGAATGTCTTGTGAAAATTTCTCTTCAAACAATTTTATTTAGGTGCTTCTATTCGGGCGCTAAAACAAAACGACCCTCGTTTTCCCATTAACAGGGGCGGCTCTGAGTCAACAAGAGAGGGGGATTATCCAGATTGCCTCTGTCGATCCATTATTCTATAGAATTTGGAATTAGCGAAACAATTACCTACGTACACATTGGCACGAAGATTATGTATAATACCGCCGTAGATTTTTCCCCTCTTCCATAATCACTTTGCCATTACTTTTAACGGATTTATCATGTATTAATATATTTTGGGTAAGATGACGCCCCTAATACATTCACAGCTTATTTCCATCGCGAAACGCATTAACACCTAATATAACCGCCATCGATCGTACATATGATATCCAAATCCCGAAATGGATTTACCTTATTAAGTTATCGCGAAAGGGGGAGATTGATCGAGCACGTGGTACATCCGTTTTCCTTTCCTGGGGGAGAGACGCTGATATCGTTAGGGATCATGTTTAGGGAACGCTAGATAAATGGGAAGCGTAAATCACACTAGATTTTGCTATATGGACAGATCGATGCCCAACATCGAAAAAAATTAAGGACATAATTCAAACGTGAGTTAAAAGTATAAAATTGGTCTTGACACGTAGACGTAAACGGTCAGCTTTGTTTGATTTATTGTTATAACTGCGTTAGAAAGAGGTATATTCATGGAAATACTTTGAATATATATGTATTTCTTTTTAAATCTGTCATAATAAAGGGGTCACTAGAAATACGCATTATTTTCCATAGGTATTAAATACTTTGTATAGGCTGTATAGGCGTTTTGGAATGCACTCCATATTTTGAAAATTATAACTGTCTAAAAAATTCGCAGGGAAATATTTTAAAACAAAAGCTATGTGTATTAAATCCGGGGAAAGTTTAATATTCAGAAAACAAAGTACAATGGGTACCTATACCACCCACATTTCCTCGAAATTCCTTTGTTCCTTTAAATTTTAGTGCAAGGAAATCACCTTTCGAGAGCTCCTTGATTTGAACTCTTCATCACTTTCCTTTTCTTTATGTGCTTCTTCTGACTTTTGAAGCTTCTCTACAATCAATTCAACTTCTGAACTTCTTTAACTATCGTTCTCTGTTACGGTTTCATGTAGTTTTCCGTCGTCCGGAAATCATAAAATTTCCATCTAAATCTGAGCTTCTGAAGCTTAAGTTATTACTGACTAAAGAAAATCCTTAATAACCCTGACTCCTGCTATCTGATTCCAGCCAAATTATACAGCAGTTAGATACTAACAATCAATAATTAATTCTGGAAAGTATGAACTAGGAGCGATTAAAGGTTTAAACGTAATCGCAATGAAGAATTCTCGGCAAGAAACGGTCACATCATAATGCCTTAACTGTGGTCAACACGACGACGACGGGGAAAACCGCACTCTCGGCGAGAGATGAACTTTAGGCAGGCAAGAGGGGGCGAGGAAAGGCGAACGTCGTCGGGCCAACTGCAAATCCGAGAAATGAAAATCGGGCAGCGTGCCTTTAGAGAGGCAATCGACAAAAAGCAAATAGTTAGAGGGGAAGTTCGATAAAAATTAGAAAGGGGAGTCCGCTAAGTGGTGTAAAAATCGAAAGCAAGAAAGGTAACGAGGTATCCTAAAACTTAAGAGGATATGATTTGTTGTAACAATACTTAAGCGTTTAATTATGCTGTGACTTCAATATGTAGATTTAATATCTGTCCGGTCATATTTCGAAGATGTCTTGTTAAGATTTTATTCCGTGTGTCGGTATTATTATAATTTGTTCCGTAGTATTTTTTAAGGTGCTTAATTAAATTTGTCTATTGTTGTTAAGTGCATTTAAGTTAGGATGAGAAATAAGTTATCAAGCGCATAATCTGTTTTGTATTACTTTATTCTACCTTGGTCTAATTTGGGATGCAGTAACCCATGCTCTATTAGTCTAGCCAGGACAGATTAATTCTGGGGGAATTAAAGCGTATCATCTCTTCTGAATTGATTTCCCTATCAATTTCCACTTGTTTCATAGATTTTCTGTGTACCATAGCCTTAGGCATAACCAATGAAATGCATCATCATCATCATCATCAGTACTTTTCGAGCGTTATAAAAAATATTTCGTTAAAAAAAAATATATAAATCGCTACTGCCATTTAAGAGAAAATTAAAAAAAAAGTTAAAATTCTATAAGACAAGGGTCCTCTTTGGCAGTTTTAGAACGAAAATGTTTCTCACATAATAAATCACTAAGGCAGCTTATGAGAAATTTATGAAAAACTGAAAATACTTCACAGAAAAGTACCCTTTAGAGGGCGTGTGGAAAAAAAATGTTGCGAATTAAAATTATAGGTATTTAATGTAGCAGTTTCGGTGTAACATTTAGTGAGAATATATAAAGCCGATTACGTACATACATATACAAGCACCACGTTTTACCTATAACATGTTTTTCGCACGCTATGGACCTCAACGACTAAATATGAGTCACTTTCTCCTTATATAAGTATCTCTGAATGAAAATAACTTGGAATTATGTTCAACGAACCGTTACGTTGCCCTAGTGCCCCTTTTTTACGACAGCGCGAAGTCAAAAGCTAGTTATAAATAAATGCATAGGCGTACGAGCGAACATGTTTCCATTCTCAGTATCATTTGTCCTGTTATCCATTACTCTATGTTTCAACACTTATCACACCCTTCGGGGCCCTTCAGGGCTCTAGGTATGATATTTTTTGCCATCACTTACCTAAAATTATTAGAATCAATTACCCTCTTTAATTG
Organism: Cryptocephalus primarius; assembly: GCA_963576515.1. Taxonomy (NCBI): domain Eukaryota; kingdom Metazoa; phylum Arthropoda; class Insecta; order Coleoptera; family Chrysomelidae; genus Cryptocephalus; species Cryptocephalus primarius. The sequence goes on along the minus strand of OY754940.1, from coordinate 16,101,465 downwards.
CCTTGCATAATTCCATATTATTTGCTCAGATCGTGAATGAAAAATCGCTTGCGTCCCATATCGTTGGGACATTCAACGTTAAAACACTTGTAGCATTCAAGCGGTCCTTGGAATAACTTTTAAAGTATAAAATCGACTCAGGGGTAACCTAGTTAAGTAAGGATTAACGTATCTTTCTAACATTTTAACGTACTCTAAGTTCCAACACCTACCACACCCCTCGGGACCCCTCAGATCATGAATAAGAAAAACACCTGCATACCATCTCTTTGAGACATTCAATGTTAAAACACTTGTCGCTTTATAAACGGTCTTTGGAATACCTTTTAAACTATAAAATCGACTCAGAATTAAGTTTGGATTAACGTATCGTTTGATACCCTCAAGAAATAAGACGTAAATTAACCCAATTCATTATTCTTCACTTTAAGAAACTGACAGAACCAATTACTCCAAGCGTCTGTCGGTGTAGTTCAGTGGCAGCAAAGTTTCGCTTCTTAAAAATTATTTCAAACTTCTTTATCAATTCCCTTAATCTGGATCGTCTCATCCAGTTATCTAATGTTTCTCTCGAGACCTCGCTGCAGGGTTTTCTTGAAACGCCGTCGTGATTCCTCTGCTCTCCTCACCTGCATCGCATCTATCTAAGGGATAATCAATAAACGATTTGATTAAGTTTATAACGCGAGGTAATGGACTGCCAGGACGTTCGCTCTGGCAAATATTGATTCTGGCTGGCGAGAATCGAATCGGTCTCCTGTCTGGATTGTTCTTTTTTTCGTGGGCAGAGAGAAATACAGACCGCAGGAAAGTGTGGGCGAACGGTTAATAATTTTTTCTCGCGGACAAAGGAGACTCCCGAGGGACCGAAATAGCGGGATAAATGCGATAACTATGAGTTATTCGTTTTCGAGGGAGCGTCGACGAATAAATCTCGCGAGGAGGTACAGGAAAACATTTTTCTATTGAACGACGGAGGGGTGCATATTTTACTCTACGCGCTTTATAGTTCGAATCCGTTTCCAGACGAGAGTTTGACACGGGAATTTGGAATAAACATTCGAAATACATTTCAATTTATCGACAAGTAAATTTCTGTTGTCGACGAGGATTTATTCATCAATAATCCACAGTATAGAGATTGAAGTGACTACCAAAATTTCTACACAGCAAATTTTTGGGTTAACTGCCATATAAAGATAGTTCTGCTAAAAAGCATTAATACTAATACATAGAGTGAATATAGATCATCCGCTTCCTTTTTGTTTCCGATTACTGGTCATCCAACATCCCATCTTTAATTCCCTCACACCAACTTCTTTTTAAATCACCAAGATCTAATCTAGAAGATTTTCGAAAATTCCCCAAAAACCACAGAAAACTAATTGGTCTCAAGTGGAATCTCACGACGTTTTCGTATTGATTTCATATGCTAGAAAATTTTATTCATGCCGAAAATGATCCTAGAGGTTGTTTTAGCGTTTTGGAAGAAAATAATTTCTTTTAAATTAAATTTAGAAGTTCAAAAGAAGCTACAAATTACTTCAGTTTAATAATAAATGTTACAGCTATTCTGAGACAAAGAGTGCAGACGTTATTCAATAATTTTAAATTTAATTCAAGGTTCTAAGTATTTCACTCTCCGAGGACCACAGAAATAATTCAAACTTTTTTTACTTGGTTTCAGGTAGGTTCTAGATGTTTTGTGGTTATAATTTTTCACCGTCTTTTTCATCCCTAACTTTAAACTGAAGACAACGAAAAGGGGTTTAAAATGTATATAAATCACCCTAAGCTAAGCCGCCGGTAACCAGTACAACGAGCCCTTTTCGGGTCTAGATATTTCGTTTACTAAAGATCTAAATACGATTAAAGTTATGAGAATGAAATATAGTTGCCAACCCATTTACTTTCGTTATTCTTAGCTGTCTCGTTTAATTCTAGAGCATTAGCATGAAGAGTAAGGATTTGAAACCAATCGATGAATCATTTGTCACAAAAATTAGGATCGCACATAAAATACGAAAGACATAATTTCGTTAAATTATACTTCTCTACAACAAACTCGAGAAAAACAAAAGGAAATGAATTAACGATGTTAATATAACGAGAAAATTAGGGATGTCATACTTCTTCATATCTCCTATAGGTTAGTGAGGATATGGGCCTGCCGATTCTCCGGATTCCCTGGAGGGCGGTGAATTTCTCGAGAAAATGTGCCTGGACCTTCTGAGTCCCCTGGAGACTGATTAATTTCAGGGTATTTTTATATGAAGACCCTAATTCTAAAGGACAGGTGTAGAAAGTACCTATTGTACTCACAAATTTTAGATTGTGCACCTCATTTCCTCCTAAACTTAATTTCAACACACCCAACAGGAAAAGCGAAACCTACAGGGCTTCACTCATTCATAGTTTACTTGAAGGTTATCAAAATGTTTCTTCCCTTTTACGTTTAAAGATTGTAAGTGCCCGCGTAATCGATGGAGGTATTAGTTTTGAGGTTAGGTTATTTTAAGGGTGCTTTTTACCATTGAAAAGGACTATGAACTATGGAACTATGGACTATGAGGTATGGCCTGTAAGATATATTTTATTAGAAGATTTGAGAGTAGATTTTTTTCATAAAGTGTGCCAATCATAGTGGAATTAAAATGTATCGAACTACTGCTACACAATACATCAATAAATAGCCTATTTTATAGTGATTTCAAAATCACTACAATTATCAAAACGAGGACGTTTCTGTTAAACTATATTTCGATGGCTTTATTTAGTTAATTATTCTAAATTGTAATTATAACAACCCCAAAACAACTACTCCCATGGTTAATACCACTTAAGACATTGAATTATACCTAATGATTTGTATTTAAATTTCTCGCCTATACGGCCTTGGTCTTGGTTCAAGTCCCGGTCGCAGTCGTAAACACTTTTTTCCATAAATTCGTGTTCGTGTAATGTCACACATTTTAGGTTATTACTATTTTAAATGGCATTAAAATCATTAGAACATCATAGATGTTGAAAATGGCGACCTCTTTCACGTATAAAGGTCGTGCATATACTAGGAAAACACTTTTTCACTGTCCTAAAAACTCCTACGTATATATTTCCTTAATTCAGCTTCATCGCTTATGGATTGTGGATACACCTTTCCCTTTAAGAAACGCCAATGGTAGAAATCTAGAAGATTTAGGTCTGGTGAACGAGGGGGCCACAAAATTTCACCTTCTCTTCGGACCCACCGGTGGGGATAGGTTAAATTAAGGACATGTCAGCATATTCTCGCGACGTATACGAAACATCTGCTTCCCCCATTTTGAGCAAAACAAGTTTCAAAGTGATAAGTGATAGACAAATCAAAGTCCAGGTCTAAAGCAAGTAATGAATAATATTAATTATTGAGAAAACTAATTGTGTTAAACACGTTTTCTCACATCAAATAATGAGATGTTTCACTAGATAATTCAATATCAAAGATTTAAAAAGAATGGCAAATTAATTGTGTCCCAAAATACGATAAAAGGAGCAATTAATTCTTTTAATTCAAAATCAATACAATACATTCTCACACATACACACTCAATATATTTTGTTTTTATTACGATGGGCTAAACTTCATCAGAGAAAATCTACCATCAAAATTTCTAATAAAATATTCCACGCAGACCCCCTCTAAATTGCTGGGGGTATTTATGTAGAAGTTAGAATAATCATTTAAAAATATTTCACTGGAAAACGAATTAAAAAAATGAAGAATTTTAGCAACAGCACAGAGAAACTGCTAGAAGGGCCAAAAACACGAAAACAGTATGATTTGTAATAAGGATTTTTCATAGCATCCTTGATATGTTGTTAATTTGGGTCTCAAATATATTTTAGTCTTTAGTATTACTGATATTAACCATTTTTGTCCAAGCAATGACTTCCCGCTTCGACCGATCCCAGAAGAAGACGACCATCCCTACTTGCTGCTGGCCCAGTGGGTCCCGAAAGGGCACGGACTCATAATGGTGAAGGACTACGATCTGTACTACAAGAAGAGCCCCAGCTCGCACTCCGGATATAGGATAACCTACGATGCCGTCCCCGGCGTCGTCAGCCACGGCGTCCCAGATTGGCTGTACGAAGGTAAGCACGAACCAATCCAAAGTGCTCAAAGTCGCACATGCGCTGGAGAAGTCGGTCTCTGATTGGGCATTGCACGGAGCCTCGCATTACCCTGCGCCGGCATTGCGGATAACGCCGGTAAATCCCGAACTCTCATCTTTCCAAAGCCCGTATAGTTTCGCTTGGGGTTTAAGCGTAATGAAAATGTAATTTCGAGGCTCTTTCGGTAATTACGCGTCCCCTGCTCGCTAAACGGGATTTATCGTCGTGACCCGAATGCAAAGGTAATCAAAGGACGGTTACTAATGTGGCAAAATCCGTAATTAACTTCGGTAGGTGCTCTCGACAGCTTTCGACGCTGAAGTAAATTATACGACGCACTTAACAGTTCAAACAATGAAAATTGGGCGCTCGAAATAGGCTTATTTACAACGTAAGCTGTACGTGAAGCGGAAGCTGAAACACTCGAAGCTATATTTTATATATCATCAATTTTATTCGGTGCATTATTCATCAGCACTCGAATTTTATATACTTTTAAACGGATCTGCATCGATCAACCTTTACCGCTTCGAATAGACACCACCTCAGGTCTAAGCTCCTCTCCCCGTTATAAAAATTTAATATTCCCGCCCTTGACTTCTGACTCGTGAGCCGCGACAGGCGGAGCGAATCTCTCACGTACCGGAGAACTCCACTTTCTCTCTTCTTCTCGTCCTCATCTCCTCCGTTGTAATAAAATAACAATTCTCCCGCGGTACATTTAAGTGCCATCCGTATCGTTGTTACACGTCCCTTTCAAACAGTAAAAGTGTGGAGGGAATTTCGCTGGAAGGCAGGGAAGTAGTCGAAAGTAGTTTTTAACGAGATAGGAGGGAAAGTAAAAGAGAGGAAGAGAAGAAGAGGTAATTAATTAATTAATTAAAAGTTGGAGGAAGGTTCCTAATAAGAGGAATTAAAAGATTGATGAGTACTGCGTTGGACTGACCGACATCATTAGAGAAGCGTGTTATTTCCAGGCGATATGGAGGAAGGTTGCGGCCATTTGCTTTATTGAGCCCGACCACATAACATAGCGGGAAATTTGAAACGGGGGAATTTTAAAATTGGTGATGTCTTTTGTGACGTTTTATGATGTCGGTTGGTAGACCTTTACGTCTCGGAACTCGGAATTTTGACAGAAGCTATTGATGACCGCATGAAAATTAAAAACTCACTAAAAAATTACCACTGATCAATGAAAAATTTTAGAAAATGATGTGCGCATTTAATTTTCGCCATCTCTTTTACTATTTGAGAAAAACAAATATATTTCATCTAACCTCCCTTTTACGCGAACCTCTATTTCGTCGATTTCTAACCGATATGGCAAGTATGAGGGTACATCAGTTTATCTTTCTGCTACATCCATGAAATGTCTCTATACGTGTCGTACTAATTTTCACACTATATTTCACAATAACACTTATAAATTAACAAATTTTTATGACATGTCCATTTTCATCGGATTTTCCATTCATTTCACGTGGAACATCAAAATAATCGCAGGGGTGCCACACGACGATGACACTTAAATAGTAATGGTTAATAGACCGAGGGGAACACATTGAAACCGTATTAATTTGTAACTCTGCTTGTTTTTTATTTTAGAATTATTATAAAGTATCAGTTCCTGTGTAGAATCCTCCGGAAAGCAAAGATAAGTTAGGTGGTTTGATTATGTTTTTTTTTTATAGAAACGTTATAAAGTACGACATCAACGACATACGATATACACGACGACGGTCGTTTAGCCACTACCATATCTCCCCCAAGCACACCTGCATTTACAATTTCAAAATGGCGAAGGCGAGAAAACCGTGCCTTTTATAATAGTTTTTTCACTTGTTTCTCCACACTGTTTTCAAGAAATTTGAATATCGTAGTAAAGTTGAACAATCAAACTTTACTATCATCGTTTAACCGATGAGAGTAATATACGAAAACATTTAAAAGTTTCAAAGTGAAAACCGGCAAATTCGGCAAAACTTCTCACATTTTATTTTTTCTCTCATAAACTACTGGTCACCTAAAGTTAGAATTATTTTTTTCAAGCACCTTAATACGTCCTCTTTTTCTAAAAAAATTGCCATTCTTCAGCTCGGAGTTCCATAAGAAATGATTACCACCGTCAGTTGTTTTGGTATGTACCGATCTAAATCGTTTATTAGCATTAAGCATGTGCATCTACCATCTCTTCACTAAGTGTCAAACGTCCATTGTCAAGTATCAGGTGATCGACGAATATATGACAATCAAACAAATTCAGGTACCTACAGAAAAGTATCCTAAAGCTGTCATGCATTCTCCATAATATCGGAAAAATAAAATACCATTTTTACAAAGTAACTGCATAGTAAATGTGTCACTATAGAGTTTATCTCTGGAATCTGACAAAACCTGAAAAAATATTATCAAGATGTCAACCGCTGACACGAGATGTGTTGTGGTTGAAGACAACTTCTGTAAGGTATCAGCTGCCACGTGTTGGTCATATCATCACTAGCAAATCTCGTAAGCCACTACCATATTAAACCATGTTTTCACTGTTGCACTACTCATACGAATCGTATCGTTGCTATTCCTTTTTAACCAGATTCAAAAATCTCCCTACGATCACAACCATTCCCTTGAAACCTCTCTCTTTCTATCTTTACAAGGAAACACCGATTCGAAGTTTCCAGTCCCGACGTCTGGCGTCTCCTGTTGATATCCGCCTCATTTAACGCGACGTCCCGATCGAAACCAGCCGGGAGATTTATTTCAATCGGACCGGGGAGCAAAGCGAATGATACCTCGTTTTCGGCTCTTTTTGTCTCTCTCGTTTCGATTGGCTCCCGTGGTAACTCACCCTGATTACGCCTTTATTTACGACTGTAGAATCGCGATGCGAAGGGGGTCAACTTCGATGAAGGCGAATGAGTAGCTAAATAGGTTTGTTTCCAGCTACGTCGTCCTGTACAAATATGCGACGATTGTTTGTAGTAGGCGTGGTAAAGTAATTTTTTTAAGTGAAACTTTTCTTGGTAGCTTTAGCGAGAAGAGTTAAGGGAAGATAATTGTCACGAAAAAGTGTAACGGAAGTATTCCTGGCTTCCCTCTCGCTCTTTGACGCCACAGCCATGAGATATCTCATTGTATTATCATCACGACCAGATTTCCAAAAAAACAATACCACGGCCCAAGCCAAGGAGAAGCGATACAAACTTTTATAAACGCGCTGACCAAACAATGTGAGAGGTGTTTACATAAACGACATGCCTACACCAACAAGCGCACACAACACAAATCAAAGTATGAACATAAATAGAAAGAGAAAAAGGGCGAAGGGCACAGTGGGGTCCAGACAGTGTTGGCCAGTGGGGTCGGCCAGAGGGTCGTCCCTGGGGGCCGGCCGGACGGTAGGTTAGAAGAGAGAGAGAAGACTTGAGAAAATGGTTTGTCGACGAAGGGTATGAAGGAAAAACGACCGTCCCGAAAATGCCCTTCGCCCCGTCGCGTTCTGTGAAGGTCCGGAAGACAAACGTCTATTGTGGAGTGGAGAAAAGCCCATGGCTCTGTCCGACTGTACATATAATAGATATATGTTAAGCACTTTGACGTAGCAGTCGATGCACGAGCAGCTTGCCTCCTCTCCTCGCTACTCGTGCGCACGTCATGTACAGTGCATATGACAAGAAGCCACACTTACGATCAGATACGTTAAAATCGCTAAACCAATTTAGAACAATGCAGATGGCTTAACCGAAATTAACCAAAAATGTGACAGCCATCGCCACTCATTTTCTTCATTACGACTTATGGGATACTCAGTTCTACCTCCTTGCCTACATTGTTGCACCGAGTCTCCGCTATATAACGATGGCGTCGTCCAACGTCGTACAATTAAACTAATCCACTGACCATTCCCTTCCGTTGCAGAGGAGATCCTCGGTTCCAATGCGGCGGTGTGGTCGTCGCGTGACGGTCTCCTCGCAGTCTTCGCGACGTTCAACGACACTTTGGTCAAGGAGCTGAGGTTCCCGTGGTACGGAGCCGCAGGTGACGGCCGCCTCTACCCGGACGTCAGGTCGCTCAGGTACCCCAAACCGGGCACGAGGAACCCGCAGGTGACGCTTACGGTCGCCGACCTCGCAGACGCTTCTAATATCAAACTGAAGACGGTGCTGCCACCGATTACCCTCGCTAACAGGTAAAAATAGTGGATTCGGCTAGTGGAACCTCTTTTTGAAATCTCTCAGATAATTTCAGCTCTCTCCCTCTGGGCTGACCTTTACCTTATGGCATGTCAAATTTTGATAAATGCTCTATATGAATAGGAAGTACATTAAATGACTAGTTCGAAAACATTAATTATAATTTTAGGAAATGATCCGTTCAAAAGTTATGGCCTTTTGAATTTGACATTTTCCATAAGAGTTTGACACCGTGAAAATTAAAAACTCACCAAAAAATCACCAATGATCAATAAGACAGCGTAGATAACGATGTGTGTATTCAATTTTCACATTTCCCTTTACTTTTTTAGAAAAAAATATTTTCCATCTAACCTCACTTTTCCGCGAACCGCTATTTCATCATCTTCTCATCGATAAGGCAAGTATGAAGGAACTCCAATTTCTCTTTCTGCGACCTCCTTGGGATGAGTTCTACACATATCGATATTCCACAATAATACATATAAATTAAGAAATTTATATGAACATGTCCATTTTCATTACATTTTTCATCCATTTCACTTAAGTGAAAAATAAGTGCCAAGACATAGACATGTAATGGTAGTTAATCGACCGAATGGAATCCATTGCAACTCACTACATAGCGTTCAGATTTACCGTTTTCAAACGTCTGATTCTTTTAAAATACTTTCCAACTGAATGATGGCTTTGGGAGATGCCATGGCTTTCTTGAAATACATTGTACTCATATATTTACAGCGAATAGCTCATCATCTGCAAGAGAATGAATCAAATGCAACCCACCATACATTTAATGTGTATTGATGGCTACAGCCTTCTTGTATCATTTAAAACATTAGGTTAGATAGTTTGGTTTTGTTTTTTTTTATAGAAACGTTATAGAGTACTAGTTCCTGTGCAGGATCCTCACGAAAGCACTGTTACGTTTGGTAGTTTGGTTTTGTTTGTTTTATAAAACCCCACGAGGCTACAGTAAGAAAAATTCTGTTAAATTTTATTTAATCACTCGTAACATTTCTTACATATATGCAACATCCGTGACGACGGTTGTTTAGCCACTACCACATCTCGGCTAAGTATACCCGCGTTTAAAATTTCAAAATGGCGAAGGCGCGAAAACCCCACCGTTGTAGTCGTTTTTTTCATTTATTTCTCCACATTCTTTTCACGAAATTTGAATAGCAGCGTAAAGTAGAATAATCAAACTTTATTATTATCGTTTAATCCATGGGAATAACGTATTGAAACATTTAAAAATTTCACTTTGAAAACCGGCAAATTTCGCGAAATTTCTCACATTTTATTTACTTTTTTTTTTCTCAAAAACTAGTGGTTTCCTAAAGTTAAAATTATTTTTCCCAGCACCCTATTATAGTTCTCTTTTAGTATAAAAATTGTCATTTTTGAGCTCTTAGTGCCATAAGAAAATCGTTTACCTCCTTCTGATATCAAATTTTCTGGAATGATGGATTTTATATCAATCTATCCGAAGTACAAATTTGGTTAAAATTGATTGAGTAGATCGATGGTTATTACGGATTTAATAAACTAGTTACACAAAATGGCGACTGGCTGGCGCTGATAAGACAAGAAATGAAACACGAGAGACTTTTAATTTCGCACGAATCTAACATAAAGTAACGTAACAAATCCTGAACCTGAAATAATTTGTCCTGCTAAGAATAGTAATAGCAATTAATTGACCGCTCATGCTGAAAAACCGGTCGATGAATCACGCTTTGGAAAAGATTAAAGTTGGAATTCCAATCGATTACGCACAAGATGAGTTTCCCTGTGAACACAATCCGTCTCCACCTCTACGTATGTAACTCCTGCTTTGTCCCCATGTTCACGCCTTGTACTCCCTTTTTTCCCTTTGTGTATATTTGAGTATTCCACAAGGCGATTAAACCGCAGCGGGATTCATACGTAATATGTACTTTGTTGCAGCGACCATTACTTTACTGCAGTATCGTGGATCAGCTTGACTGAGATCTCCGTCGTGTGGCTAAACAGACCGCAGAATTTGTCCATCGTCACGATTTGCTCCAGCCCCAAATGGGACTGTAGAGAGGTAAATTTTATACTATATTACAGCATAGTCGGGTTGGGGGATTAACTTGTGCTAAATAGGATAAATCAACTGAAAATTTTGTCATTAATGTTCACAGAGTAATTCAGGATTCAGGCTCTGTTGGAAATAAAACCTTCCAATTAAAATTATCGTTTGATCGTGTCGAGAGACAACAGCGCTTTAGTACTGTTTACACTCGAGATCAGTGATTAATTACTAAAAAGATAATAATGAATATCTCATTAGTCTAGTGACGTCACTGTACAAAGAATTCACCAAACTATGGAGTAACAAAATGCGAACCCACAACATATTCGCCAAAAGTACCAAAAAATTACAATGTGTATGTTGCAGTGGCGGACGCCATTATACAGTGCACCATACACAGAAAAAATTCATGGGGACTAGGGCAATATCCAATATTGCAGAATAAAAACTATGGACAGTTCCATGGCGTAAAGACTATTTCATGGTCCATGTCACTACGCTAGAACACATAGAAATACCATGGTGGAGTTTTCGATTGTTGTCTGATCAATGCTCTAAAGTAGGCAACTGGTGAAGCATGAACCAGCCTATTTTACCAAGCAAAGCGATATTTAGAGATATTGCAATATATATATATATATATATATATATATATATATATATATATATATATATATAGTATTATATATATTATATATTAGTAATATATATAATATATTAATATATAATATATTAATATACTAATATATAATATTAGTATATTATATATATATAGTATATATATAGTGTATATATATATATAAGTATAGCTACATTTGGTGTCTATTATAGATATTTTCTGGCTGACATATTATGTCAGATCGACTCAATTTATTAATATTAACGGAATTTAGAAAAATGAACGAATAGAAATAAAGAAAAAATGACAGGTACGTGGGCTCTTTTCCGGAAGCATAAGATTGGTTGTCCAGCACTTTACCAGTCGACCACTATTACATCAGTAGCTGAAGTACTAAAGTTTATATTTTTGCTGCGCCAAAATTGATACATCAGCGCCACTAATGGCTGGACAACAAACTTTGACGTTTACAATCCGCAGATACAAAAACCAAAGGACCTTTCCTCTTGATTTCTCAGAAAATCCCCTTGACACGTTAAGCCATTGAAATTACATACCTAAAAAATTCTAGACCCCCTAAATCCCTAGTAAATTTCTTTACACCCTTCCACTGAGTATCGCACTTAATTTGTGTTAAATTATTTTATATATAGGTGTGTATATAGGGTGTTCTGTTTCTCGATCCTTCGATAATCCGCCAAAAGACACGAGACACATCTGGAAGTTTCCAGAATTCTGGACATCAAAATAAAAGTATTAATAGATTTTTTTTGAAAAAGGACTACTCAAAATTATTAATGCACAATACCCAATAACTGCAATGCTTTATAAATTCAATAATGTCAAAATTTCGAATCCTACAGCAAATCAAAAAATTACATTTCATTAGAATTCTATAAAACATCTAAATTGCTTGTCGAACACATGATTCTTATCCCTCTTCGCTCTTTCATTTAGGCTCAACGTATAAGCTGCGACTCCCGCGGCTGGGTCGACATGGGTGACAGCCCCCTCTTCGGACTAGACAGCTCAAACTACATCACCGTCGCCCCCATAAGGGACAACCCTTCGGGGACCTTCAGGCACGCGGTTGCCGTCAACATCCCCAAGAGGAGGATAGTGCCGTTGACGCACGGCAGGTTCGAAGTAACGAGGCTGCTCAAGTGGGACAAGGCGGAGGATGTTATGTAAGTTATTGCTTTACTCGAAGGGTGGCGTCGTCTGTCACTAGCAACTCCATACTGACAGTAAATGGAGTTAAGTGACGCATGCGCCGAGGTTCAGAGTAGACTTACTGTGTTATATATTTTGTGGTACTGGGTGAGGTTCAGTGATAGGGAGGTTTCATATTAGGACTAATGTTTTTATTTTTTACACATATTTCTTTACATATTTTTGTTTATAGGAAGGGTTCAAAAGAGAGCTTTGCCAACTTTACAAAAATAAATTCAATCATTTTAAGATTATAAGACACCTTACCTTCCTTATGCTTTACTCTCCGATTCTTAAAAGAATAGAAGAATAAAAGACTAGAAAACATCACGATAACTTTTTAGTATGAAACAGGTGATGAATATGGAGGCATTCACATGTTGATTTTGTAACTGCGAAATTGGGGCCGGAATCAAGGCCCAACAGGTCCAACGCACTTCCTTCCTTGGTCGAAGTTGAACAGAGAGGGAAACTGGAATAATCTCATCTCCTACCGGAAGATACTTAGGGCAACCACAGCTCCAACGGTAGGATACTCAGAACAATCACAATTCCAAAGGGAAGACACTCAGTAAAAACCTTAGGTTTCTCCTAACTTAGCTCCAAAAGGAAGATGTTTTGAGTACGGCAAAATCGCCTGGGAGAACGTCACAAGTCGTCTCGTTCAATGCTCGTACTCGACTATCCCATTCTCGTTTCAAGACTGTCTTTTTACGTTGGGCAGCCTTGGCTTCGCCATCTTCTCTTTCATGTCTCTGCGTTTCCAATCGTCCCAACGTTAACACCCAACGTTTTTATATTGAAAATAATTTTGGGGGCTTTGAAGATAGGATGAATGAATGTCCTTTGAGTTGTGAGTAGTGAACATAAACGACCTCTCAGGTAGCTACTGTGGAGAGTGATAGACGTTTTCATTACTGTTCTTTCTGTTACCTATTGGTAAAATTAATTGGTAAAGTTGAAAACTGCGTAAAATATTCTGCAGTCAATCATAAATAAGTCGCAATAGGTGCCAACACTGATGCCGCTGAACAGCGGAGAATCTCTAGAACCCCATTCGAGTGGAAGGGTCGTGTTTTTGTTAATTTACTCCAGCCTGATTCGAAATAGCGGCCGGTATAAGAAGTCTTCTAATTGTTTTCCGAGCTCGTTTAATTAAAGGATCCGATTTCATTCCAGTTAAGAAACTGGAATCTGAATTGCAGATCGTTTTTGATTATTTTTTCGATGGAGTCGTTTTAGGGTATGTTGGTGTAATTATTCCGGTTCGATTTCATAAATCCGATTGGACACGTGAGATAAACTATCATTAAAAATTCCGCTGAACTCGCTGCACAATACTATTAATTATTATTTGTTGCGGATGTTTTCACCGGTTCTATATTTACTTTTCCACTTTCCGGCAAAATGGCCATTTTAATTGGAATAGTATGGTATTATTTTCTATGCAAGCTGGTAGGGGACGAAGTGGAGGAGGGTGATACCGTTTGATATGTAAACGCTACATGCAGATGAAATATTTGAAAACAGTTTCATGTGGAATTTGAATTATTGAAACATAAAATGTAGTTCTAGTTAGTCGATATTAAATATTATATTTATCTCTCGTTTAATTAACAACATATGCCTGTTTGTTATTTAAATGTGCAATATCTTCAAGTTATATTGCTATAATTAATAATTAAGGCTGGGCAAAAGCATAATCGCATATTTTTTATTTATGGGTATATTAAGATGAAAACGATATATTTACGTATTACATGGCTTTTTTAGCTAAAACAACATAAACAAAAACATAAACGCAAACAGGTTTCATATTTAAACATGAAGGAGCATATCCGAGCATATTTTCGTCATTTTTGGTGCAAATCCCTAAAACACAACTCTTTTCTACCACGATCTATCCTAACTAGACGGGGAATATGGACTGAGGCAACGTTGTTTTATGCTGAGCATATTGGAAAATTCACAAGTGTAGTTTAAAGTTTGATACAACTTCTATTCAGTATATAGGAGATTGTAAACAACTTTTTGAAAAATCTGAATTGATTATTTAATTAAATTTCATTACAGTCAATTTTAGCAGAATTCCAATAATCTTAAAAAATTAGACGAACAAAATGTTCTATCAGAGTCACTCTCAATAGTGAAAGATTTTCATGATCATATAAAATTGTCAACTAATGTGGTATGTTCACGCATATCTGAAAAACTGAATTGGTTATTCACAAAAAATTGTGATTTGGCTTTATTACAATATGTCCGAAAAGTGATTGATGGAGAGAATCCATCAAATGATGTAATAATCAGAAACCAGATTGTTTTGGAAAAATCTTACCTATTTAAATATTGCCCCATTACGTCATGTGACGTTGAAAGGAGTTTTTCGCGATACAAAAATATCCTACAAGACAATAGAAGAAGTTTTCTTTCAGAAAATCTTAACAAGCACATGATTATTTATTGCCATAATTTTGTTTATTTAGGTTGTTAGGTATCGCTTTCATTTTTTTGTAAATATATTATTTCAAGTCAAATGTGTACCTATATTTTTTTTGTTTAGTAGTAAAAATAAATATTTAAAATTTTTTTTGGTTTGTTTTTAGTATTATACATTGTTGTTTCTAAATATTTCGGAAACAATTAGGCAAATCAAGTTGATGTCGTAAAGTGATCGCTGCTTGTGATTAGTTAAATACACCTTGTTGAACAGTTCCTACAGATTAATATCTCTATACCTCCTTTAATAAGAGACTGCGCTTTTTTTGCGTCAATAAAAAATAAGCAACGTAACATCATGTACGAGCTTTACAAGTTTAAGCATATAATGTACATAATAAGTCACAACAGCCATATTTGAGGCATATTTTAGAGCTATACATCATATTAAGTTCCATAAAATAGCTATGTTTTACGGCATAGAAAGTGCATATAATGACCAATTTTTACGGCATATTTGCCCAGCCTTACTAATAAGCATTAATAGTACTACCAATTAATTAACTATTAATATTGATTTATTACTAAATAAGTCATATTAGAAACGATGCGTATATGTAAAATGTCGTTCCGAAGACAAACAGCGGATAATACTCATAATAACGTTTGGTACAAGACACAGCAAGAAATACTTAGTCACAAACATTAGCTTTCAGTGAACATTCGCACGGTAACTATTTCATAGTGATGATGATCTTGTCTTACTAGGCATATTGTTTTCAATGAATAGTTATAACGTGCACAATGTTTCGGTTAAGGCAAACGACGGGGGGTATTATCTTAAATAGACCAAGTGCCTTCAAAATATTCACGTTTCGTAGGCACTAGTTTTTGTGTTTTGTGGAAGGGATTCCTGAGCAAAGCCTGGTAAAACCGTTAGCATTCACTAAAAGTTTACGTTGTAGTAGTTATTAATAATAGTTGAAGGCGTGGCGAGTTTTGTTTTAATTTTATATTAAATTATACGTTCATTGGTTTTATAGTACAACCAATGGTGGCGTTACACACGGTAAAATGCTTTTGGAACAAACAATATCAAATTTTTCATAAGTACTTGATTTCTAATTTTAGACAAAAGGTACCGTAGGTACACAAAAAACCCGATGGCACGCCAATCGGATAGCCTTATTTCTATTTCCCATGTATTATTCCCGACGGACTCGCAACCTTTCCTGGCCCTTTGAGTTCCTCGACTATGTCGTTAAATCATATACACGAAATTTCTGATTTTTCATAAATAACTTTTTTGCTGTACATTTTAGAGAAAATTATTAAATAAACTTCAACTGTCGTTCTAGAAAATTTTCGATTTTTCATAAATAACTTTTTTCCTTTACGTTTTGAAGGCCTACAAAAAAATCTAAGTAGTATTTTCGTTTCCGAAAACAAAAATAAAGATACGAATTTTTTTAGGTTTGACAGGCCGCCATTTTGTTTCTATTCGGCAGATTTGGCTCGTTAACGAACTTTTCCAAGATATTTACCCAATAGATTTTTGCTCCAAGTTTGAATGCGATACGTAAAAATTGCGCCCTCTATCGTTCTAACAAGCACGATATATATCGTGCTTGCTAGCCATATATATATATATATATATATATATATATATATATATATATATATATATATATATATATATATATATATATGCAACCAATATATATATATATAAAAATTTTTGAACGAAGGGTGGTTGTAGCATCTAGAGACCCCAAAATGAATAACTGCAGTGAAATTTTTCCAAAGTCGTGTCATGCGTACCTTTGCAATAGCATATATTTCTAAAGAAATATTTACTGCGTATATATAGAAATAAGACTAAAATTTGTAATAATCGATGGATGGGCGACATACCTAAAATTATTTTGAAAGACTTTACCGCTCAATTTCCACCATTCCACAGATACTTCCTAGGCATCCCCGAGTCGAAACCTGGACAACTCCACCTATACCGCGTCACCTCGGTCCCCCCGCGGACGGGCGCGAACGTCCCGCCCCCCGTCTGCCTGACATGCGCCAAGGAGACGACTGCGACAGTGACGCCGCCCTTCATCATGCTCGACGAGAACGTCTACAGGGTGCGCACCTCCGACTGGGACGAAGAGGAAGAGGATGACACCGTCGCGACGACGCCCTCGCCGAGGCGCAGGAGGCGGAGACAGAAGACGGCCTCCTCCGACGGCGAGAAGGAGGAGCCGCCTTGCCTCTACCACAACGCCATCTTCAGCCCGGACGCGAGGTACTACGTGCTCGAGTGCCTCGGACCTTCGGTGCCCTACAACGGGCTGTACAGGACCGGGAGGCCCGCGCCGAAAATCGTGACTTGGCTGCAAAATAACACAGCGTTGAGGGAGAGGGTGGCTAGGATGGCCATGCCGCAGATCAAAACGTTCCCGGTGCACATCTCCGGAGGGTAAGTACTCCTCAAAAGGAAATCTCGAAACCAGACCCGATAAATATATGAAATAGCACGACGCATTGCAGCTACCATGTCAAAGAGAAGGCCACCTCGACTAACCCCTTAACCTGTTATGGTCACTAGGGATCAAAATGACCCCAGGGTAACTCTAGGGCTGTACATTTTTATATAGGCTATTCAAAGTCTATATTGTGGTGCCATCTGTCTTTGTTTTGTCAGTTGGTCGGATTACATCACTTTATGCGGACGTAATTTTTGCTGGGGACAGTGTGACCCCATATGACCATAGTGTTGCTAAATTAAAAAAAATTACCAATCTAAATGCTTGTATCTTGTGTATTAAATTCCAGTTAAAAACGTAAGTATTAGTGCACATACTCAAACAATTTATTTATTACTAGTAATTGTTAGTTATAATGTGTATATGTAGTAGGTGTAGATGGCTTATAATATTCGACCTCGAAATACAGCGGTGCTTTCATGGATGAGGATGAAGTTTATGAAAACATCTATGGGGAGGGATCTATCTATCTCATCAATTTTGGGCATTACCTCGGAGTCAGTCGTAAAAGAAAAAATCCAGTTAGAAAATAGGCAAAGATGTATACTTTGTAAGAGAAGACGGGATAAAAAACGACCATGCAGTGTCCCTCATGCCAACGTTCCATGTGCGACAATCATAGGATGTGTGTATCGACTGTGGTGATCAGGATTGAACATTGAGCATATATTACTTTCTTTCGTTCTTTATGAAATACTTGTATTTTTTATTGTGAAGCATTAAATATATGATTTTTTTGGTGAAAACAGCGTTCTTTGACTTTATTTTGCATGTTCAACCTTACTTTTCCATTATACGGTTTTTTCTATACTTGGTAATTTCATATTTCAAAATATACTTTTTCCAAAGTTCGCTAAAACTAATTTTTCTTTTATTATATATTATTTTAGGAACACAATGTCACGATATTTTTGACATAATGTAAAAATTAGATTTTTTATGCATTTTTTTATAAAAAAAAGTCAAATTTTTCGAATTATTTTAGTTTCTCAAATCTTTACTATTTTAAAATTGAAAAATACTTACAAAATCTAGTGGATTACAAAGAACAGACATTGAACTAAAGTCTTTCACAAGGTATAGATTGATGGATGGGATAGAACGCTAATGGCAACTATTTTTCTGCATGAGGTCAGTTTGACCCCATATGACAAATACGTTATTATTAAAAGGTGTGACCATTACGGGTTAATGTTTACAATCGGCCTTACATATAACACGTTCTATTCCGGACTGTTTCAGGTTTTCCGACTAGGTCTCATCATAGAACGTATAGGTTAGAGAAGCGTCAGTACCATGTTATCTAAAGGCGACGCCAATGACGTTTGCCGCCATATGAATTCCTTGCTCTCCCTATCACTGACTATTGAAATTGGCGGGAAATTCGAAAATTGCCAGATTTTGAAATTGGCGGGAGATTCAAAATGCGATTATTATTGTATTTCTTGGTCCATTTACATCAAACAAAATATAAGCTCACATAAAATTACGTAATACTTGCAAGAAGGTTCTCTTTTGAAAGGGTTTCTATGTACAAATGCTCTATAATCTTAAGTAATCTTATATATTGCTTCGTGTAAACGATCCCAAGTTGTTATAAACCAATGAATAACTGCTGCCTCCATTTCACGTAATCTTACTAAATGACAAATAACAAAAAAAACACAAATTCAAACAAAACATTTATATTTAGTGATAGAGAATAGAAATAAAATTATCCTAACATTAGAGACCTTTTACTAAAATGTAATTTTGATAACAAGAATAGTTACCGATAACGTTAATTCTAACGCTTTTCTGTAAGATTTGTCATCCTCCGTCTTTAGTTTTGAACTGCATGATTCCTAAAACAAATTCCTGATTAGAGTAAAAATCATGGACATGTTATGAAATGAAGTTTATCTTCCTTTTTCTTCGTTTGATAGTTTCTCAAAACTAGATACAAATAGTTAAATAAACTTGAACCTACCCTCTTCATATAAATTTTTAAGTGTTGTATTTGCTGCTCTTATTACTTAATAAGCTCGCATTGTTTAGATAATTACCTGTATTTTTATGTATCTGATACATTTTACTTGGAAGACTTGATAAATATGATCAATTTAAATTTAATTGTTTCAAAAATCCTGCTTACAGAAATTAAATCTCATGTTGTTGATTAATATCAAGACTAGAACCACTTACAATAGGGATGTTCACCTCTAAAGAAGTGCATTTAGATACTGCTGCAAGCAGTTATTTTTAAATTGGGATTAGTATAGTCTGATGTAACAAAATGTCCTTTACAAATGTCTCTATAGAATCTATATACATTCTTCCATCTTAATATATGCGCAGCGCTCGTAAGAAAATTGTGAAACTTGTTTGATCTTTAAGCAAGGTTTACAACTGGTGAGCAGTATTTATTTGTGCGATAAGGAAAGTTGCGTAAATATGATTGCTTCCTTAATTAAATATTTGATGTTAATTATGGTACTACTAGTAATATTTGTAATATAAACTACAGCGATCAACAAAATTATTAAAGTGATATTATTCCAATTTTCCAGAGGGAAAAATCCCAATTTGTGCAAAATAATGCAACCGTATATTTGGTTATATTCTACACCCAACATTATTACACTGAAGTATGTTATACTCAACAATCTTACCACAAGTCTTACCTTTCAAAATTCATAATAACACTGATATTACATCAATTATCACACTAATTACAACGAACTATTGTTCCTAACCTCGTGGCGCGTCTTGTTTACAGCACATGAAATTCACATTAGTAAAAATTTAGCTTAGAACAAGAAAAGTTGTAAACGGCTGCGATCTTTATCCCTTGCTCCCGTTTGCCAGTGGACATAAAAGTCCCAAATTTACCGACAAAATTCAGCATAATTTCGTGTTTCGTGCTTGCGTTTTATGTAGATCAGCAAAAGTTTGGCAAAATCGATGTCGCCAGTTTTTCAATACTACTTTCATCCCCATGGTCGTCTGCGTTGCTAAGAAAATCCCCGTTTTAGGTATCAGGCGCACGTACGCCTCCACTTGCCACCAGGTCTACGTGAAGACGAGATTACGAGGTACCCCCTTATCGTGCAGGTCTACGGGGGTCCAGGGACTCAGCTAGTGACCGAGAGGTGGCGCGTCGACTGGAACACCTACCTAGCCGGCCATAAGGACTACATAGTGGCGCAGATCGACGGTAGGGGCTCAGGCGGGCAGGGGCACGAGTTGCTACACAAGGTCTACTACAAGCTGGGGTCGGTAGAGGTCGCTGACCAGCTCGAGGTCACCGAGTGAGTGGAACAGAGTTTAAACTTGCTTTCAGGCTAGATACTACCTCCTCAAGGACATTTTAGGAAAGGTACTACTATAATAAACGAGAGTTGAAGTGTTTACACACTATAACTCGATACAACAGATAGAAGATATTTTTCCTACTGCTCATCTGTTGATCCACCCCACTTTCCTTTAAGGCATTTCAGAAAATTTCCTCTCGCAGGTATTTGAGGGACACGCAACATTTTATCGACAAGAGGAGGGTTGCTGTCTGGGGTTGGAGCTACGGCGGCTTCGTGGCCACCATGGCTCTCGCTAGTCCAAAGAATGTGTTTCAGTGCGCCGTCGCTATCGCCCCGGTTACCAGTTGGAGGCTCTACGGTAAGTTGCCCAAAACTGTTGGAAACCCCACCACTTAGGAATTCAGATAATTTGCTATGAATGATTCCATCACCAGAAATTTTCCTAATGCTGAAGTTGAACTCTAAGCAATAAAACCCACAGATAAGATTTATGATTGCCTTACCTTAAAACAATGTGGTTAAAGTATAGAAAGAGGCCAGTGTCAAGAACTTGCTTAAACCTATAGAAGATAACATTCTTCGATGTTATAGTGGGAGATTTGATCTTGAGAAGTTTGTTGAAACTCTAAGGGGTACTGAACAGTTTTAGAACTGTTATCACCTACAGAAAATTGGTAAGAACGGTGTAGATTTAAGAAAAGTGTGCAGAATATTTCTACAAACGGACTACATATTCGGAATTCTTTACGCCTGTAGGAGTTTTTGGAGCGAAATTCGTTTGCTCGACTGAATAGTGATTTGGCTAGAATAGTTACACGAAAAGGCGAACAGGTGGGATGTCACTACATACCAAGGGACTACTTGGTACAACTTAAATCGATAGCTTGTTTTCATTGACTGGTTCGTAATTGGGTGAAAACCGCATATTATAAATTGAAGAAAATTTACTACGTCTTAAAAGTTGGTTCCACATTACAGTATTTCGCAAAGAAGCTTCGCTCCCACATCACATATACCTACAGCCTCATACATCGTGATATTTCGTCTCAAGAAAAGAGTATGAAAAATTAAGTAACTGTAGGGTGGTTGAGAATGTATGGGGCGCCACCCATGGGACGTTACTTATGAATGTTATGTTCCAAGTACGGATTTATAGGACTATCCCCTGGTTCCAGATTCAGCCTACACCGAGAGGTACATGGGGTTGCCTAACGTAACGGACAACTACAAGGGCTACGAAGAAGCGGACGTGAGCAAGAAGGCGGCTCTGCTGAAGGACAAGATGTTCTATCTGATCCACGGGACGGCCGACGATAACGTGCACCTCCAGCAGTCGATGATGTTGATCAAAGCGCTCAACGAGGCTGGGACGCTCTTCAGGCAACAGGTAAAACATAGTAGCATGGAACATTCCTATGGAACATTCAAACATTAATACAGGAGAAGTGTAAAGTATACGTACTGAGTGGCGTGTCAAGCCAACTACTTAAGTAAACCAATTAAGGTGCTATTTTAATTAACCATGTTAATATGCCGAGCAATTGTGATTTGACTTAAATTATCTGAAGGTTTAGTTTCATATGGTACGAGGTGTTAATAGATGTTTTGTGTCGAAGTTAAGTACTGCAAGGAGGCGGGTTGTGGTACGTTTACATCTGAGGGTTATTGCGTGTCAACAGAAATCATTGTTCTCAAAATCGAAGCTCTCGCTTCTCGCCACACAGCCATGGCTGCTCCTTAACAATTTGTATCGTAAAGAATTTATACAACCAGCAACACATGATGCTCGCAGGCATACAAGCATCACCCTAGTTATTTTTAGCCCTTTTTTCAATAAATGCACTGATGATGAGTGAAGGTCACAAAACGCTCCCTTCACAAGATCAAAGGGTGACCATCATCCAAGTATTTCTGTTTCCCTACTGTGTGGTTATACACTGTTGTATTTTTTGGCCGTAGATCTACCCGGACGAGAGCCACAGTCTAAGCGGAGTGAAGAGGCACCTCTACAGAAGCATGGAGCAGTTCCTAGGGGACTGTTTCAGGAAGCAGGTTCCGCCGGAATTCAAAGCCGGCCTGAGGGACGCGGAGGAATAATCTCGAACGCCCACCTTCCGGACCACCTTGTACATAATACAGTCCAGCAATACGTCGTACAATTCTGGAGAATATACGAGAATTTTAAATGTAAAAATAACAAAACAAATCCTATAGTGCTTTGAGGCATCCGAAGCGGATGTTAGTGATGAAAGTGCCAAATTTTGAAACAAAACAAAAATTAATACGATTGATGTTCTTATACGAGTAAATGTTTGTCGACGACGCGAGATTGGACTGTTATCGTTCAGGAAAACGCGAGATCCCACTAAAGAGGACATGAAAACGTGACGATGTCGAGTTACCTATTCGGTTATATAAAAAGTATTGACGTAAGGGTGTTCCGAACGGTTAAAATTAAGAAAAAGTACATTGAATTTGCTTTAAAAATTTTACTGGCAACAGTGTTGACCATCTGATCGGTGTCACGAAATTTCATTGGCTGTGAATGTGGGAATATATTAAATTCATCGGCAGTCGATAAGTCGAGCACCAATAAAAACTCATAGCGACACCACCAAAATGATTAGTGCGAATCAATTTTTCTCATCGGTAAGTTTTGGGAATTTTCGGTATGTGAGGAGGATAGATAAAAACATAATAGACATGTACGTTATATGGCGATAGAAACCGAAGGGTAAAAATTAAAATTTTCAGGTTTCCAGTATAAACCAGGTATAAAAATGAGAATTTAGTAAATTTATCTTCAGATTTTGCTTACCAATTGATGGTTAATGTAAAGCACAAAACATGGTTCAGTAAATTTACCTTCAGATTTTGCTTACTGTTTGATAATTAATGTAAAACACAAAACATGATGTTGATAAGAGTTTCGATGTATCGATGTCCCATGGTCCCATGATCGAACTGTGGGTTATATGGTAATATGAATTGGTCGTGCAATTTCTGACGCCTCAAGAAGCTAACTAAAAGCTCGTTATTTGCATTCTGTTCTTCTATTAACTTCCTTACAAAATAAAGGGATAATTCAAATCATTTATCGTTGGAGGATTTTTTAGTTCTCCAAAAGAAGGGTGTCCAAAAGATGGGAGACGATAGTATAGTAACTTCTTCATAGGAAATTTCATCAAGGCTTGACTCGAATGAAGTGGAACAGAATTTTCTGGATCAGAGCTCCCTCTAACTGCTTTTCCTGTTTTACCTCTTTAAATTACCCAATAGTTCTTCTTTCAATCTCGTCTTTCTAAGCGGTGCTTGTGCTACCGAGGCAGTTGAAACCACCATGACAGTTTTGTAGTTTCTTCTGTCACCTACTGGTTGTAATGCTGCCTCAGAGTCTCGAAAAATATTTCTATCATCCTCCCCAGTACTAGTCCAAAGGGTAGTTGGTATGATATTCATATTAGTTACGTCTCGATCATAACTCATTATTCCACATTTCCAAAATTTTGAAGGACCATGCTTCAAGAGTTCTGCAAAGAATCGTTGGAATGTCAAACTAGAAGATTTTTAAAGAATGAAAACTTGTCACGAATTTCTGTAATGCTAAATACAAAAGAGCATGCAAAACCAAACGCTGATAGTATAACTAGAATTGCAAGTGATAAGGGCTCTTAGAGGATATGCAAGAAAATGAAAATTAACGAGAGAATTGAATAGAATAGAAACTAAACCATCAGCTCTTAAGGAGCTACAGGAATTTAAATACACCTTTTGGGGAAGTAAAGCCAAGAAAGAATACAATGAAAGCTGAGAATAAATACTAATGCAGCAATGAGAGGCAGCGATATTGTATCTCAACTGCATCTAGATTAGATTCTGGGCTTGTACATGAGAAATTCAGTGAGAAATTTAAATTGCTTATTTTCTTTCAATCCCTGCTTCTGTTTCACTTTATACACTTCACTTTTCACTTACACTTTAAGGCAAGAAAATGCTTTTATGGTTAACTGATTCAGTACCAAACACCTGATTGAACCAAGCTCAAAGAATTAAAGTATTTTTATTTTAACGGTGTCTTAACTGGTGGAAGCGACTAACGGTAGTGCAGCTCTTCTTACGTTTAATGTGTTTTCCTCGTAAAGATTATGAATGAATGGAATCCAGTACAACTCAATATGTTTTATTTTCATCAACATATTCATCTTGTCACGCTAACTCAATGCTTATATCGAGCCCCTGCAGTTAAGCCTAATTTTGCTTCTTACCCAGACAAAGCAGCCCAAATAGTGATTAATAGGGGTTTAACTACCTTCTAGTATTGCTACTATACTCTGCCCTATTTTTCCCTATTCATCTCTTAATAGTGGTCATTGGTCATGGGATCAATCCATAGTATTTCTGTGGGACAAGGTTCAATAGATATTCTTCATTCTCCAGCAAAACTGTTAATGTCTCTAGTTACATATTTTATTACGTTAGCACACCTTAGTCCTTTTATTATATTTTTATTTTCGTTCTTATTTTTGAATAAATTTACATAATCAGTAAAACATTTACATACTTCACTTTTTGATTTGATAATAGCTGCCTTAATTTAATTATGGATAAACGCAAAAGATATTTCTCACCCATCAAACCTGCAGTAGCTACTATGTGGTTCATCATCAATCACTAGTTATTTAATAATTAATTACTAATCCCCTATTAATTATAAATCAATACGTACAACCCCTAATATAAGTTTAGCTCCTCTTCTTTCCCCTTTAAATTACAAGTTAATGCATTTTATTTTCCTAACGTAGCGAACCTTTAACATACTGACACTTTCTAGCACGTGCAAAGGTGGTTGCAAACTCATGTTTCCACTTTCGACTGATAATGGATGCTGGATAATGGATAATGGATTTGACATAAACAGTCTGCTTTTATTGACTATATGACTTCGAACACTATTGTTGGTGCTTTACATTTATACATACGTTCTCCATCGAAAGGTGAAATGACTTTTCAAATCGAAAAGACTAGTGGCCAAAATAACGGCCAATCCCCACAATATTTTAAGCTATTGAAAGCGAGTATATTCTTTTATGGTACTTACCTAGCTAAACATCCTCAAGGACAGTTGCATGTCACGTCATTTTTCGCTGGAAAAAGTATACGATACCTGTTTCTGCATTAGACAGCCAGTTACTGCTAGATTTCTGTACAAACCACCCACTAAATCTAAAAAATGCCTAATTTCCTTATGAGCCATTTAATGTTTTAATTTAAAAAAAAAAGAGAACACCCTAGCGTCGATTAACGAATACGCGACATATCGAGTATACTTCCTTCTCTCTCTCTCTCTCTTTCTCTCGGCGAGTGTCGCTCAGCAAAAATATTACTAATTTTAAATATACCCGGAGCGTTGCGATTAACCACTTGACTAATGTAATTATAAACTTATGAATAATAGTCCATATGAAATGACCAAGAAAGTTTGAAGAGAAATTTAACTCAAAACAATACGACAACCTTAAGTACGTTCTTATAACGTGAACTAAGTATATTATTATTTAAATTTTAAACGGTAGTCTATAGATAGAGGTTGAAAAAAATTTGGTACACCCGTTGGAAGACGCGTAAGGTGAAATGAGTACAAAAGCCATACCTGAAATAACGCTCGATTTACGACAGGAATAAGGAAAGGATTGTTTTTGGATTAGAAAGGTGTGATATGCCGACAGATTTTGATACCTTACGTGTTTTCGCAGCGCAGTTTAGTCGAGCTAATAGCGTAGTGATTTGAAATTCTAATTTCCCGCCTCATCCCTGAAAGGAAGGCAACTAAACTTAGGATATTGTTGAATTTTTTCGACTTGTACATAGTTTTTAAGCGAGTCTCTCCTCCGTGCAATCAAACGAGGCGTCGGGAAAAATTTTTCACCTAAAAAATAAAGTAACATACATAGAACATAACTATATAAATTGAATATATGAATATAACCGTTTCGTTCCTTCGTAGTTAGTTGTACAGATATGGGTCCAACGTCTGTTCTATTTTTTCAGAGATATATTATTCTTATAGATACACAAAGGAAAAGAAAACTCTGTGACTTATACGCACGTCCGAGTGGTACCCAGCGCCCCCTCTCGGAGATTCTAAAGAGCAATAAAAAGTTTGCGTGTGCGTGCGTGCGTGCCTGGTTGCGTGTCAGCGTGTGTATGTGTGGGTTTCTCCTCTTTTTAATATCGTACACGCCGGGTACGGACCCGGCCTCTGTTTGTTACATTTTCTCTGTTGGCGATACTTTTTACTTTTCACCGTGTTCACCTCCAGAGTTCGTAGATAGTGGAAATACATAATTAACTGAATTGCGCTCTTATAGCATTTTTCTCATCGAACATTTTGACGAATATCTTAACTCATTCAGCCATTAAATTGTTAAAGAGGTTAATAAATTTTAAAACTATAGATTGAAGCTGTGTAGTGTTATTTCACCCCTGCGGAATTTTTACACCTTGCAAGGTATTTTTAATACATAAGTGGTTTTTACCACTTTACTGATAATTTGAGTAATTGGAATATGAACCTTTTAAATGAGAGATTTTCCATAAATACACATTATCTTTGGACGCTGTTGTAATTCTAGACATTTTTAGGAAATCTCCTAAACTCATGTTAATAGCACTATAGATGTTTTTAACAGTTATACTGACTGGAAGTGACCCTGAAACGCCTTAAACCCCCCTTGGATTTAAATTGTCCCGGCTAGACAAACTGACCATGACTCACTCATTCTCCAATTGGGCCGGGTTAGGCCAATTAGATTTTTCGCGTGACGATCGACTTCTAATTTCAAAGTATCTATCATAAATAAACTTAATTAACAACAAAACTACAACCTATTAAATAGTAATAATACCAATCAATAGAGCCAAACCTTACCAAGGACTTTATTGGACTATTATTGGACTAATATTAAATCAACAGACCGAATTTACCGCATAATCAAACGGTTAATACTTAAACAGTGTGTTGGGAAACCGAGATCGCGGCATCCGTATGCGCCTAGAGCCGGACCTGGCTGTCGGCCTTCAAAGGAAGATGGTAGGATCCGCGGACACGACTGCGACCCGGGGAACTACCAGGGAATCTGAGAACAGGCCGCGAACCGGGGAATCCCAACAGGGGAATAACCGGAGGAGTGAGCGGAGAAAGAACGCAGGGAGAGAGATCATTCGAATAGGCGTAGCGAGAGGTGAAAGACGTGTCAGGCGGGGAATAAACGGACTTAGATTAGGAGCAATAGATTTTTTAATTCCTAACAAGTGTTTATTCTTGTCGATAAAATATTTTAAAAACGTACCTTAGGCCCTCACTAAATCACGCATCACACAGGGTGTTCGCCTTTCCCAGGCAAAAGGTGGATATACTAAGGGTAGACTCCAGCGAGGGTTATCCTTCTTGCTTTCGACTTTACACCACATTACAGACTCCTCTTTCAAATCTTTACTTAACTACCCCTTAAACTATTCGCCTTAAGTCGGCCGACTGTCTTACTCAAGATCCGCCGCGCCGATTCTCCTCAGATTTCTCGCTTCTCACCGTTCACCGGCTTCACAATCCTCTTGTCTACGAACCTTTTCATTTCTCCCCTGTTTAGTGTTTTCCCGGAATCGCCTTTATAATACTTAAGCCGACATCATAATGGGTTCTTCTCTGGGTGAAAGCCCATCATCGCCATTACGCTTTAACCCGTAATCCCTCACAGTTCAAACTTTCCAGAATTATTTATCAATTTATTATCCAACTGCTGTACAAATTTGACAGAAATCAGATCAGTGGAACGGGAGTTATTCATTAGTAATAAATTCGCCCACGAAGTTTAGACTGTAAAAGAATTATTATGACTTCTGGAGGGCAACCGACCCGCCGACCTCACGTGAAGACCCTATCTGGATATTAAAATTTCCTTTTTTACCCCGGTAACCTGATTCTTCGGTCCTCATCCTTGATATTAGGGCTCACAAAAAGGTGTGGGATTTCTTTAATTGTAGGTGGGATATTGACGAACTCGATAAACAACAAATCGTTTTGATACTAGCAGTAATAGCGGTGGTATTTATACGAATTTCAAAATCTGTCTTTTTTTTAACACTACATTACTAACAGGTTCATGTAAAAGTGGAAGAAATCTGGATTATTAAATAATTGTAGGTTTCAACCGTAATATTTTACAAAATCCTGTAATTTTATGACTTTACATCTCAAATGTATTTAAACACGTGTTGCAATTAAATTTGGAACTTTATTATTTCCACTTACAGATTTCTCATGTAGTAATGTTTAAAATTATATTGTCACGACGACGAGGTTTCCACAATCCTCAACAAAACAAGAAACGGAATAACGGCTCGGCTAAGGTGAAGTCATGTAAACTTTCATAAACGCGCTGACTACCAAGGTGCGAAATGTTTGGATAAACGACACACCTTGTACCAACGAGCGCAGAGAACATAATAAAGAAATATGTATATAAATAGGAAGAGAAAAGGCGGGAGACGTGTGGCCGACCAGAGAAGACACTCTGCCGGCGAGAAGATCGAGAAAACCTACGGCCCGAAGATGCTCTCTGACCCGCCTCGCACTGTGGAAATCTGAAGGTCCAGGCAGCAGCCCTCTATTATGTAGGTCCCCACTCACGCCTCTCACGTTCCAGCCCATAGGATTTGATGTGCCCGAAATCTCTTCCACACTTGCATCTTTTTTAGTGCTACGACTTATGGGTTCTCCGACCCAGGCGAGAATAAAACCTTTTCCTCTTTTGCTTCGATTTGCTACCAACCCCCTATCTCACGCAGCCGTGATAATATGAATACTGTTACTTGGACATACTATACGCATACTAATGTACCATAGTGAACTTTACGTAAAAAGATTACAATTTACAAATTTTTCCAACCAAAACCTTGTAATAATTGTTATTTATCTTAGCTTTGACCACGAGGAAGAATGGACGATCGACTTTGAATTCCTCAAGTGGTAACGGTTTTTGGTTTTCCTTAGCCACATCTTCCGCCCTTTCTCTTTCCTCCCGCAACTGCACATCCTCGTCGTGTTGTCGAATCAAATTGTAATATGGGTCATCTCGTTGAAGAACTAAAAGTTTAATGACATTAAAGATTACTTAAAATTTAAAATTCAGATACAAATTATAACGAATTATCGAGCTGTTAGGCATTGAGGGTATGTTATTGAGAATATTACATTATGATATTTAACAAAAGTTCTACTTAGCGGGGCAAAGTTTTAAATGTCGGGAAATGGAAACAAAGGTTTGAAAAATTTACAAGTGGCCGTGTTCCAGTGGCGGATGCCGCATTATCATGCATTTTTAGGTAACGTGTTGCACGTGTCTATTTCTTCAGAAAGTATTGGAGGACCGATGAAATTTAAACTTCTTGCAAAAAATGTACATAGGGACATCTGATGATTTCCTGTTGATAATTTGATCACGAAGCCTGCCACCGCTTTGCTCATGCAGCCAGCTTTATCGCGATCATATTTATGTTACCTTCTTTTGTATTAAGTACTTTAATTACACGACAATATAATTACTGGAGTTACGTGTAAATGTTTGTTATCGAATAAATCATATGCGCCAGAATCGCATTTTTATGCTTTTTATAACGACATCTCACACGATAGGTTTGAAACAACGATATAGCCTTATAATATGAAATGGATTGTTTCGTAGTCAATTATCAAAAAATGAGAGTGGAGTGTCGTAATATAGAGCCTAAAAGTGCCGTTCTAGTGCATATACTTCGTTTGATGATAAGCACTTTTGATTTCATTATGAGTGCATTTATTTCAACGATGTTATTACAATAACTGGCAGCATAGGCCGCAAAGGGAGTCGCCGGAGGCGGTCTTAAAGTGCAAAACTTTTTGCCGTCTACGTCACAATAACTTGAGACGAACTATAACAGTCATTCTAAACAGATTCATATACTTACCCACTTGAGGGAGTTGCGTGAGGTTTACTGTAGAGGTACCTGAAATGGAAATGATTTAATTGTTTCAAACTGTACGGAATTATATTATCGACTAATTGTTATTGAATATTTAGCAAATATTCTAAACAGATTTATATACATACTCATTGGAACGCAATGGTATCTAACTTCTTCAGCGGTATCTGAAATGGAAATAATTTTATTATTATAAGCTGTGCCAATCTTTAATATCAACTAATGTACTAAAATGGAAACGGTAAAGAACTGCAGGAAGCAAAACTTCAATAAATACAATTACCATGAAATACGAAAGAAAATTGAAAAGCCAGCAAGAGCAAAAAGTATTGATATTCAATTAGTCAATATAGAAACACATGCTATATTGGAGCCATCTATTAAAGATAAAATGCATTCTAGGAGATCAAACTTAAACTTCAATACGTAACTCAAAATATTCTTGGACTTGTCCATCTTTAGGGGATATTTTAAGGAAAAATACCCCTCACAGCACGATGAGTTTCTGAAACTTTTCGTTTTGTGTGGAACCCAACCTAACCTAACCTAAACTATTCTAACCTCTTGAAACGCTCCTTGATTCAGGTGTGAAAAATATTGGTACTCTATCTAGAACAAAAACCAGTAACAACATTAGGAAATTTTATATCGTATTTATAGGGCGATAATACAGCAACAGTATCACAAGTATATCTTCAACAACTAAAATTTAACAACTTACTTTCACTTTCCATGGAATTTCGGGTATTGACTATCGCTGAATCCTCATTTGGTTTCACGACTACTAGTGAGGTCACTTTAGTCACAAAAGAGTACTTCAAAGACAGCTTCAATGCTTTCTCCAGCTCTCCTTTATCCCGTGTCCATTCTTGTTCATCTAGAATCTGTTTCACAGTTAAATAAGCCCACAGCCTTTCTAGTGGTGTTGCAGATATTTTGACAACTGGACACACAGGATTACATCCTGCTAGTGTATTTATGACGAGGGATATATTTTCATCTGAAACGAAAACGAAATGCTTTAGTGATAATTTACTAGAAAAACTAATACAAATGTCGTTTATCGCATATAATACTGATCAAATAAGTAAAATTTTTAGCAAGTGAACTGAAATATTGTCACGACCACGAGATTTCCACAACTCTCAACAAAACAAGAAAACGGATCACTGCTCAAGCCAAGGTGAAATTATGTAAACTTTTATAAACGCGCTGTCTATCACGGTGCGAAATGTTTTGATAAACGAGACGCCTTACATCAACAAACGCGGAGAACACAGAACAAAATATGAATATAAATAGTAGAAAGGGAAAAGGCGGGAGAAGTGGCAGCCATGGAGAGTGGCCTACCAGAGAGACACTCTGCCGACGAGAAGACCGAGAAAACCTACCGCCCCGAAGATGCTCTCCGACCCGCCTCGCACCGTGGAAATCCGAAATTCCGGACAACAGCCTCTGTTATATCTCTCCTCTCACGCTTCAGCCCTTAGGATTCATTGTGCCCGAATCTCTTTTTTTCTCTTTTTTCATTTTGTATCTTTTTTTAGGGCCCACACTTATTGGTTCTCAGCCCCCAAGCGAGAATCAAACCTTTCCTTCTTTTTGTTTTCGTTCATTTGCTTTATTCACAGCAAGCTCTGTGTCTTGCAGCTACTAATCCCCTACCTCACGTAGCCGTGACAATATTTATAAAACAAAATAACCTGTATATCTTCCACTTGTTACTATGTGAGTACCATGGAAATAAATAGGAAAGGACGTTTTGGTTAGTTCGTTGACGCCGCTTTCATACTTAAAATTAAGATTTGACAGCAGAGGCAAGGATATATGTTGGTAGAATTGCTGCAGTTGCAAAGAGGCACCTGATGCTTCATAAATGTGTCTCAAGAAGCCAAAATTCTTCAACGACAATTGTCTCAAATAACATTTCGTAGCACTTTTCCCAAAAGATAAACTGAAAATTGGGGCCTTATGGTTCACGTTATTCAAGTTAGTGACCTGAAAATCGTTTTTGAGAAAATTGTATTACACTAGTATACTATTTCCTACCACTTTTATAATCTCTTCAAAATCGGTCATTCCAGCAGTTGGCTCGCCATCAGTTAAGAAAATAATCATAGGTTGGTATGTAGGGTACTTTGCTTGGCCCATATTTACAAGATATAATGCTGCCTCCAGACCCCCTATTATATTTGTAGATGAGGTTGCTACCAATTTGGATATAACCTCTTTAGCTTTGTCAATGATAAATTCATTAGCAGGTGGTGGTAGGATGTGGTAAATTCATTTGCTGAAAAAGTGCAATGAATATCAACATTTTACTAAGCACGTTCCTTTCTTGTCATTTCTTGAATTTGCAACTCACCTCGAATTTATAAAATGGTTCATAATAATTTTCTTTCAACCCATATGTTACTCTGATCGCAGTCATTTCATAGATTTGATGTATAACAATGTGGTCATTAAATTCTAATATGCTTAAAAGATCATTATTACATATCTGGCCCAAAACGCTTTGCATCGCTTCTCTAAGTTGATGAATTTTCTCTCCGTCCATACTATCACTAGTATCTAATGCGAACACAACATGTTTTGGGAGATGTGGTAGATTATCAGGACTATAAAAATTAATAAAGTAACCATCATTTAGAAGAACCTAAAAACATTAAACAATAAATTACATATGAACCCCAAAAGGAACAGAAGTAGTGTTCAAATCCCACATTTACATTTGTGTAACTGTTCAAGCTAAGTTTATTTTTAGTTTTCCTCTCTTTTCACTCGGGTAAAATTGTGCAGGACACGCGACATTCGAGACTCTCTCTTTGACCCCTGAGGTTGATACGCGCGTTCAGCGTGTACAGCCCACGTCGAATCCCTCTCTATTTTTCTTACTGTTCTTTTCCCTACTTTGGCCATGCTTCCCTAGGTTCCTGTTCGTGTTCCTCTCTTACCATTTGTCATTCCTAGTGCGGAAAACCTGAGGGTGGCACCTTCGATATAGGAGACTGGACCAAGAATTTGCTAATAACTAACGTTCCCTTCTCCTTTCCTTCATACAAACTATATTCGCCGACAAGTACAATGAAGAAGAAGTGTATCATTACTAATACATACATAACTCTACGTTGTTTGGGTCTAGTTCTACATCGTAATTAACTGTGAATTGTCCAGATAGACCAAGGACCTCTCGTTTCCCAAGCTTTTCAGCAAGTACTCTCTGAGCTTCTAAATTCGGTTCAAATTTTATAATCGCTTTAGAATCAGAAATTTATATGGTCGCTAGTGGATTCTTTTCTTGCGTTTCAGATATTTCATTTCCTGATCGAAACTCTGGAGTATCGACGTACTTTAACTTTTGACTTTCATCAATGTTGACCTAAAACATTGAGTGATTACAACGGTGTTAATTACCATCACTGTAATCTCTCACCACTACTCTAAAAACATCGACGAATTGACCTGGATGTAGGTTCAGTACTAACTGGTATCTCTGGTCTACACGTTGCAGTAACTCTTCGTAAGTTAAGTGAAAAGTAGCAGTAGATGATGGAGCGATATTTACATTGACAGTAAATATATTGGAATCTCTAGCGCTGATTGCTACATGTGCTGCGCTGTTTCCATCCAATACTGCCTGTAAGATGGAAATTATACTCATGAAATAATATTACTAACAAGGCTGAACTTCCTGTATTCTTCTTTCGCCTCCTTCTTCTCTTTGACGTAGGATTTGTAACTTATCCCATGGATTTCCATAACGAATTCGGAAATGAACGCGTCCTCTGGTAGTATCA
The DNA here is from genome assembly GCA_963576515.1 of Cryptocephalus primarius. Lineage (NCBI taxonomy): Eukaryota > Metazoa > Arthropoda > Insecta > Coleoptera > Chrysomelidae > Cryptocephalus > Cryptocephalus primarius. Next base: position 16,067,132 of record OY754940.1, on the reverse strand, counting down.
CGTTAATGATTGTTTCTTGGGACACATCTTCTAAATTTTCTATTTTATTAGTTACGAGAGTTTTTGCATATCTGTTAGATACATCTGATTGGACGAGAAATTCTTTTACTATTGGACTTTTGAATAGTTTAGCACCTAAAAATGTACATTATTTATTGAAATATTTTCAGCAACATATTGATTATATTATTGAATACTTACTGGTTAAAGACAAAGATTTTGCACCAAATTCGTCTATTTCCATGAGAGTTTTCGACACAATTCTCTTAGCGTTGTGTTCACGTGCAATTTCCATGGGCAATTTTCCATAGTCGCACTTAAACGTTACAAAAAATTAGTATGTTTCATTTCTGAGAATAAAGGTATTATTACATACTATTTCAGGAATCTCCATAATGCCTTCAACACTAAATTTAGGTAAATGAAGAGTTGTGGTATATTTCTGTCCAAATGGGCCAAAGACGTAACTGCCGATATTATCCATTATTTGTCCAATATCTATTTCATCATTCGGTAAGATAATAAGCATACTCAAACCTTCCTCTATGAAAGGGATTTCTAGTAACTCCACGTTCAGCGCTGAATTATTTTCGTAGTCGAACGTACCGTACATCGTCATCATATCTACTTCTACCGAGTGGTCATCATTAATACGAAATTTAGATTTGTAATTATTTTTGTTATCAAAATTAACGGCCCATTCGGAGGAAAAGTTAAAAACTGCGTTCAGACTAGGCCAGCTAAAAAACTCAAACTTCCCTTTATCCGTGTGTTGCCTTATCCACTTGCTAACGTTCTCTATAGAATTCGGATCGTTGCTGTTGACTCCTTCAATCTCACATCGATACGTCTCGGTGAAAGCCTTTTCGTCATCATTTTCCATGTTGTATTCCTTTCTCATGAACAATTTATTAATTACGTGAATATCACTGAAGGAATCCTGTATGATCCTCAAATTATTCCTAGATTTTGAGCTGTTAAAGGTGATTTGTATTCCGAAACACGATGTCTGGAGTTCTTTAAAGAATCCTAGTAAGGAGAAATCTCCATTGGTGAAGAAGCAGTTATCTGATGAACCTTTCAGAAGCTCGTGGACGTAGTAGTAGTGATTAAGGGTTTCCATGTTGTTTAAGTACTGTAAGTATAAGATTTTGCCAATAACAGAGGAGGAGGACACATGATAATCTGATAGGTAAAAGGAGAGGAGGAATTGTCTCTAACCTCTTCAGCTGAACGTGGCAGTGGTGTGACCGATATTGCGTGACAACTGTATTTTTGAGGCGAAAAAGTTTTAAACTGATAGTAAGGCGAGTATAATTAAGTAATCATATAATGACTGTTGGTTGGAATTGCGATTGTGAAAAGTGATTCGAGTGATAAATGTAGAAAAACTTTCGTGTAGGTATCTGATTAATAAGTGCGTAGGTATAGTTAATTTCTTATTTGTAAAGATGGCAATTCGAGTTGTTTTATTATAGATAAAGACTTAATTTTTTATTGTCGAAAATGGATTTTTGAAACCTTTCGAGGTAGACAATGAAACTTCTAACAACGATGTTTTGGAACCAGATGAGGCACAATCCAATCAAAATCTTGTTACGGTTCTATTTGTTCACCGCCTTATAAATAATTTTATTTCTAATTCCGATAAAATTTCAAATGAATTAAAGAGATACTAGAGACAAAAGAATAACAGACCCCTTCTGAAAATTTGAACCCTGAGCTTGAACCCAGTTGAGCGGGAAACCTTTTGCCTAAGCAATCTTATCCTAATCCCTTTTTAATGGGTTTGTTTTCGAGTTCTTAGAAGGTACCTTCAGGCAATTTATATTCTCCCTTGAGAACACTTGCTTACGGGTCGTGTGCAGCGACTAGCTAGGTCAGATAACTAGGAATTTATATTTAAGGTTGGTAATCTTAACTCGATTTAAGTTGGCGACAGGGCTGAACTTCAGGAATTGGACCCTGAAAGAGAGTCAATAAGCTAAGGGCATCGTCCACGACATATCACACAAAAATTAAATTCAGACCCTTGAAAACATCCATTCTTAATTTAAATAAAATTTTGACGAGTCTCAATGTACCAGTTTAGCACCATTAAGGCATATCCTGATTAAATGCCGTTTTAGATACAACATATTAGACATCAAACAGATTATCCAAGGAATATTTTGGCATGCCATCGTGATTATAGAAACATCGTAGATTTAGATGAGATCTGGTTCAATACTCGTGATACAATGAAATACGGTTGGGTGAATAATTCACAAAATTATGCCTCAGATGCTTCTAGTTCTAGAGGGAAAAGAGTAATCACGGTTTCATTGTGCATTCAGTGCTCTTTTCAGCAAAAAACGTAATTCAAAGTAACTTTGACCACCACCAAGATATGAATCTTGGTTCCTCTTTGGTTTTTGTGGAAAATGAAATTTTGTAAAGAGATACAAAGTAACGTTTGCGTGGATAGGCAATCCCTATTGACGTGGTTTCTTCTAATTTGCATTAAAAATTCATTAACTCACTTCATTGACGAAGTTGGTAAAATATACAACTGGTTATTTGAATGCAAATAAATTATATGCCCATGGAGCGAGCCGACTCACCTAATAGCGCTTAACCTCTGGTCACAATAGAAATATTGCTTCTACTATACCTACATTACTTGATCAATACGTTTCTTCCATTTGAACAAGAGGGAGTATTGCTCCGCTCACCTTTTATTTCCAGCCGAGTCATTAATATCCTCTTTAAAATTCTGTTACAAAAATAACAAACAATTTTACTTTCAATTAACGTCAACTTAATCGTATATAACTAATGAAATCTAAAATTAGCCTCAATATTTTGTGCCTGACGTGTATATATTCGAAATCGGATATATCGCGGGGATTAATGAACTGTTCTGAACGTCTTACCTGCAGATAACAATACACTCGATTAATGTGACGTCACCAGCAGCCAAACTGTAACTAGACAAATGCTATTTCTAACGTGTTAAACGTTGTATTGTAGATGTTAGTTACATGGCCACGAAGAAAAACAAACGAGAGTTTAACACTAGATGCTCATGCAACGTGTCTTGGGAGTTTTATTAATAGGGAGTGTGAATTAAACTAAAATCATGATACCACTAATGCCTACAACTTTATAATTACAATCCTGTTATTCGTTTCAAGCAGGCAGGAGCTCGTTAAATATTTTAAAACATATTTCTAATTCACTCACCTAATTGGGTATGCTGGCACAAAAACTGATCAAGTGCTTGTCATTACGTTCGATCACAACTTTTGGACCTTGTCGAATGGTGGCCCGCGACAGACTACCGATTATACATTCCTGTATTATACCATTCCGTATTTTAAATTCAGATTATGGTCTATTGTTAGATGAACTAACAGGTTTGTTTGATGTAGGTTGACTGTTTTAAGAAAGATTTGTTAACCGAAATTCTCGCAGCAATACAACATATTTCACAGAAAAAAAATTTGCAGTGCCAAGCTTCAATTTAATGTTAAGCTGCAACTCTAGACATCTAGACCTCTACCCTAAAAACTAGACCATATTGTTTCCATCAAACGCTTTCTAGATTTGTTTGGGTGAAACACTACTCAACGACTTTAATTTCCCATAAATTGTAACAAAGTAAAGGGCGCAAGTGCACGTGAACTCTTAAAAAATGCACATTAAAATGCAAGGAAAGTCCCCTCAACAAAATAGGAAACGCGACCACGGCCCGGCCAAGGTGAAGTTACGTAAACTTTTATAAACGCGCTGACTTTCAAGGTGCGAAATGTTTTGATAAACGACACACCCTATACCAACAAACGCAGAGAACACAAAACAAATACCAATATAACTGGAAAAAGCGGTGACAGAAGAATGGCGCACTAAATAACCACCAAAACCTCAAACACCCTAGCACTTAATGTGCAGGGGTACTAAGCACCCACCCATCTACATGTAAACAACCCCATATCATCTATGGTCCTATTCATAAAGACATATTAACGTTAATGTGGGTTTTCGCTTAAAATGCGTTTAAAATGTTTTTCACAAATCTCACTACAGTGTTTTGTTCCATGTATTCTTAATATGGAGGTAACTATAGTTACTTTGTTGATACACATTCTAAACGCATTTTAAGCGAAAACCCACATTAACGTCAATAAGCGTTTATGAATAAGACCATTAGGGTTTAGTGTGAGGTGAAACTAATGGAATATGTGAAGTACCGACTCGAACTCCTGGTAAACGTGGTAGCTAGCATCGAGCGTGCGATGGTACCAAGAAAATCGTGAAAATTGGAAATTGTGCAATCTCCTAGTAGCCGGTTCGTAATAGCATGAACTTATTCACATTGCAACATGCCTGGCCTACCACTAACTACTTTTTATTTGCTCTTTTCAAAATTTCAGTAAGTGGTACCTGAATTACACAATCATTATTTTAAAATGCTACTTTCGTTTTGTAATTTAAAATTTATTAACTACAAATTGGGGTTACATTGGAGAAAATTTTTCTTTAACTATTGCGGACCGTAGGGCTGTTTTCTCTTATCCACGTGATATACCTCTTGACGTTGGTATACACGCTTGGTACGCCAGGGGCGCCGCACTGGTCTGAGCCGAAGGATAGAATACCGACCTGAAACATTAATTTCAGTATGAAAAATTCAAGTCTTAGAAAAATTTAAAAGAACGAAGGCACCTAGCACTTGTAGCTATTGTTCATTTGATTGCCAGATATACCACTTATCCCTCTTGGATAATTTCTGATACAAACATGAATACTGGACAGAAAGATACTGGACTCTGTGTTATAAAAGACTAACTTTTTTCGGCTATTGATAGATATCACAGACATGAGCGACAGTGGCGCCCCCGCGCTTAGTAGCTGCCACAAGAAGTAAAGGAGTAAAAGTTTAATGGAAGAGTCAGCCACTTAGTCGCAGAACACTACTTGTAACGGTGTGTTCTGCCACAAAACGTGAGGAGGCGCCACCATCGCCCATGTCAGTGACGTCTATTTCTCGCCGGAAAAATATAAACATTTTCCTGCCTATTCTCTATAATATTCACGGTTACAAACCTGGTAGTGCGTGTCGCCGTGCTTGACCAACAGGGGCGCCCCTCCGAAGCCGCTGCAGGCATCGTTTCCCGCCTCTCCCCCTGCGCAGACCTGCTGGTCACTTATGGGAAGCGTTCGGCCGTAGACCTCTTCGCACTTGTAGATCGGCAGAATCGGCAGCCGCAGGACTTGCTGGCGAGGTGGCGCCACTAGTAAAATAAATTGGAAATTTTATATCCATAAGGTGATAACGAATCGTGGGATATTATTCAGAATTATTTTGGGAGTGAGGAAACGTTACGTTACGTTACGTTACGTTACGTTACGTTACGTTACATTACGTTACGTCGATGAATAGGATGATATCACACAAGGAGTAGGTGAGTAACAAAGAAGGTTACACCATTTCCAATTTTCTTTCCAACTAATCCCACTTTGTGTAGGTTTTTCATAATCAAGAAGCGATTTCTATGTAAAAAAAACAACTATATACACAGATGTAAAATCAATCATTCAAACAATCTGATCAAAGATAAAAGGGGGAAAGAGGTACGCAACTTAATTAGGGTCAGTTGTGGTAATTGTAGAACATTTTTGATTTATCACAATTGGCAACGCCTATTTTCATAGTCCCTCTACAAGAACAGCACGTGTTGATCTAGCTGATTTAATTTTAAAGTAATCAGGCATTTTCATGTTTCTCTGGATGTTTTTATGAATATGTTTGTACGCATCGTTTTTCTTTTGCGCATTCTGACGTTGGTTCATACTTACACAGGGATAAACAGTCCCCTCCTACCCACCAAGGGTTTAGTATTGATGAATTCATAAGAGTTAAGAGGACAACGTCTTGCTCTTAGATCTAGAAATCAGTACTTGAGGCGGATTAGGAAAAGAATACTCAGAAAGTATCCTTAGCGTAAAGGTCATGGCAGAAAAAGGGGTTTCAGTGTACGCCTATCAAATGTAATGAAATCCAAGGTCTTCTGATTTTTGTATCATCATTTGGTATGTCTAGGAGCTTAGGATTAATGAATTCATAAGAGTTAAGAGGACAACTCCTTGCTCTTAGATCTAGAAATCAGTACTAAAGGCGGATTAGGAAAAGAAGACTCATAAAATATCTCCAATGTAAATGTCATGGCAGAAAAAGGGATTTCAGTCTACGCCTATCAAATGTAACGAAATCAAAGGTCGTCTGATTTGTGGATCATCATTTGGTGTATATGACATGATTTGTATTTGAAGCATGTTTAAGGAACGGTGATGCCCAATATGTGCATGAGGTCTAGACCATATGCTCATGCTGACATCTGAGAGCAAACAGCGGCCATCTGCTAAGAGCCAGCCAGAACCTTAGCTTGTATATGCCACAAGGAGCACAGTGGGTTGATCCTGGGTCTTTGAAGACTGGCGCTCTACAACCTTGCAAAAGGTAAACGTTCTCTCCTTTTACCTTCGGGTTAAATCGATACGATAACGATGATTACCTGTCTGTCCGGCGGTCTTGCCCCATCCAATCAAAATTCCATTATCGCCTGTGACAGACCACGATTCCGGTAGGCAGATCGGTTGAGCGGTCACTGCAATAATAAATTTAAGACAATGTAATGACAAATTACAAAAAAATAGACCGTTTTCATAGCGACCGTTCATCCGTGAGAGTTTTTACGTAATGTAAACGAAAATCATCGTTTAGCGGGGTAACGAACCTAGACCGATCGGTCACGCTGGCGCTCCCGTGGGAAGAATTATTATACCTAAAGTTATCGTAGGTGTAATGATCTTCCCTTTAATCTTTTCGTAGCTGAGTTTAACAGGCTAAGTTAGATTGAACTAAGTTACTTGTCTATAATCTCCTTAATATTTTCGTAGCTGACTTTCACAGGCTAAGTTAGTTTGAACTAAGTTACTTGTGTATAAGTTGGCGAAGAAGATGATCTCTCTCTCTCGCATTGGACGTTATCACCAATAACTGGTTAGTTAGTGCACTAAAATTTATGGGAAAGTTAGTTTTAAACAGATTATTATTCCTGATGGTACTCATGAACTGGTTTTCATAAATTTAAAGCCTGACGATCGCAATAATCATACTATGAAACTTATTGTGATAAACCTATGCGATGAGGTTGTCGCCTATACCTATCTTTTACCCAATTGATCGCCTCTTTTATGGCATGTTTTACCTCCTTGAATGAAGTTAGACTGAGTTACGTTGTTTTTTCTTCCTTTTTCTTACCCGTGTAGTTGATCTTCTCTTTGAGTATCAACAGCGCGATGTTATGTTTATAGGTCTGCTTGTCATAACCGGGATGGATCACCACGTGACTGATCCTGATGTCCTGAGTTGGTAGGCCACAGAACTCCAGGCCGCAGTCTATTTCCAAATCTGTCCTCCACTCACCCACCCTAACGTTGTATCTAAAACAACATCCATATAGTAATGCGACAATATTATTAAAATATTAAATTCTATGTTCAAAAAGACGTGTCTTCTAGAATGTTTGCGCATTTTGTGGACAAAGGATGGTGCATTGTGTGTTATTTGAACCGTAATAGATCACCTAGACTGCTTGCACCTTTTGTATTGTAACACTTTTACATACAATTAGGTTTTACTCTTGATATAGATAAGTTGTAATGTTACAAATTAAATTGTTTGCAACCTAACTCAACTTATTCTATCCTCACACAATATAGTCGAACCTTTTTCTCCTGAGATTCTACTAAACAAGGAATTCGTCTTAACTTATAGAATAACATGTTGGAATTGCCCATATGCATACTTTGGTCAAATATCCAGAACACTCTTGGACAGAATAGATTCGTACTTGATATGTCCAATAATGAAAGGTCCTGTGTGTTGTCTCCCTTATTTGATTTAAATCACAGTTTTGATTTCGAAAATTTTAATAGGTTATACATGGAAAAGAATAGGTATAAGAGAAATTTCTTAGAAATAGCCCCATCAATATTGACACATCCTACATCAACTGACGTAGACCCTTATAGACGTGCACCCTTGTAAAAGACTATATTGTTGTATACCATTCTTGGTATTTCTTGTAATACTGTACTTACGTTACGATCCTAAGACATCTTAACACTTGGCATTTTTCTGTGTAAAATGATTCCTTCTTAAATGCAACAATTAGTTCATTTTAATGACTTATTCTATATGTTATCGAACACTCTCGTCCATCGTCTATTGGATATAATCTAAGTTCCAGAAAAGTCGCGTCGTCTCTCGAGCCATCTAGTAGAACACGCTTGAACGTTTCAAAACAGAACGCGCCATATATAAGGACGAAGGAACATAAGCAGAGAGACAGAGGGCCAAAGTCAGTCAGGGCCAAAAGGACAAGCAGCATTCTTCATTTAACCTTAACCTCTCTTAGGGGTCCATTGATCTATATGATATCTGTAATTTCCTTCTGAACTCTCCAGAGTTTTTCTTGCTTGCTGCTATATCTTCATTCCACTAGTATGCTACTTCCAGCTCTAGTACTTACTGCATTGTTAAGTACAATGCTCTTTTCATATGCTTCTTCTATTTTGTCGAAGATATTTCGTGTTTTCATCATCAGCTTTACCGTCGCTTCTTACAGGTTTCCTTCATATACCATGGTGAAGGTTACTTCTGTGTCCATACCTTCCTTTTCTGCACCAGGTTTGTCAGTACATCAGAATGGAATCGACAAAACGATATTCCCTTGTATTCCTCGTTTCAAAGGTTGGTTTCCCAATATCTAATACTGTAGTGGTTAAGTTCAGCTCTCCGGTGGGTATGCCAAATCATAAGCTGCTCTGGATCTTCTCAGATGAGTTTGCAATACATGTTTGGATATACATTTATCTTATAACCTAACCTCACTTAACATAGAGAGAATCACATATTCCAAGTTCTTGTTACCTTTTAAGTAGGTTAGTGGTTGTAATTTACTTACAGTTTGTAGTTATCAGCCTTGGCGAGGGCGCAATGTGCGGCAGTAAGGATCGCTTTGTTACTAATGACTGATCCACTGCAAGGATATTTTATCTCCCCTGTGAGTACGTCTGAAAACAAATATATATCAAAAAAAGGATGGAACCAACACAACCTCGTCAGTATAGCCCAAATATTTAGTTGCTAAAGTTTTGATTGATCCTAACTGTTCGTTATTGGGGTAGCTATGCTGTATTCAGTTAAACCTAGATTGAATGACACTAGCACAGTCTGGAAAAGTTGTGATTATAATTTTTCATTATTTATTTTCTAACTATAAGTATATTAGATATAGGTAATAGCTGTATACTTACTTAAATTACTAGGATACTTATTAAATAGGATACTTATTAGGATAATAAATAGGATACTTACTAAATTACTAGGATATTTCGTGGACTCAGTTATAACTTCTTTAAAGCAATGTTTTTTAACCTGTGGGTTGCGCTCCCATGGGATGGCAAAGTTTTGCACAGGAATTCGCAATTGCAAGCCAAGTAAAGGTAAAAAGAAACATTTCTAAACAGTTCCAGTGAGAAAGCTGGACCAGTTTATTTATTAATAGTCTGTTGAATCGTGGATCTATAATTGAAACTCAATAAGACATCATTTTCTTATGCTAAACATACGAAAATAGATCGCTCTTCATAGAACGCCCACGACTTCCATGTACACTGCAACTGATTTCTCGATCAATATGGTTTCAACAGTAGAAACCTAAGACATGCCAAAAATGCCCCAAAGTAGGTGAAGATCAGCTCATAGATCTAGGAGTGCCTCAAACACATCATCTCCACTATTAGTATAGCCTCACTGCCTGCCTTTCTCCTAGTGGTATTTTGAAGGCGTTGGAAAGCCAACCTAAGGTAGCTGTGACTAGAAAATCGCTACAAAGGTCTTCTCTAGGCTGGCAGAGAAGATTGGTAGCTAAGGAACGACTGGCGCGAACACAATAGACATGATAATAGCAAAAGTGCAAGTCATCACCCTGGTTAAGGTGTAATAACTTGTACCATAGTAAAAACACCTCGCCATGGGGCACTCATCCAAAAACCCTGAGTAGTGAGAAGTGCTCTTAATTGACTGAGAAGCGATAAGTGTTTCAGGGATCCAAAGGCTGAGAGAACAAGGAAGTGATTGTCTCTCAAATCTTGTCAAAGGAGATTGGGCCGTGTCATTACATGGTCTCTGCATTGGAGACTGGGTAACTATGTGGATATATATGGATCGGGTATGGTGATTGTTTTTCATCGAATTACATTCCGTACAAGGGCGAAAATGGATGTGCAATATGGGAACATCATCAACTTTCAGTAATGTCGTAAAGGTGTGGTATCGACATAGCAATCAGCTCCAGGGTCTCGTTTGGAAGGTCCCAAAGGGGAAGATGTAGATCATAGGCCCAAAAGGTCGCCAGATTTTTTAGGAAGCCAAGGCGCAACATACCCCAAAACATAAAATTTCTGGAGGACTCTCCCAGGGGACTCAGCAGAAGCCTCACCAAGGCTCCAGAAACAACTGCTAAGTTACCAAGGCTTGCTAAATGGATTGAGTTTACTAGTGGAACGACGGACTGTATCGCCTTGGGGCGAATTCCCGCTCAGTCCCACTGGGTCATTTTCCGCAAGGCTGAAGGCAGAATTTACAAAATATATGTGAGACCAATTCTGACAGATGGTGCAGAAACGGCAATAACCAAACGAATACTCAGAACAACGAAGATGACAGCAAGAGAAATTACAGGCAACATCCTATATGACAGGCAAAGGTACACAGCTGTTAGAGAGAAGTGCAAGACAGACTACGTGGTGTGGTGGGCAAGGAAAAGAAGAAGAGAGTGAGGCCAGCATGGGAGATGACAAGTAAGAAAACTTCCTAAAAGATGAAGCAATAACTAGCAATCGACATGACAAGAATTGCTACAAATACACCGGAACAGAACAGAAGGAACGCCTATCACAAGGGAAAATTTTGAAAACATTAGTACGGGTTTGACCCCTAGAAGGGTTTCGTTTACTTGCGAGGTGGTCACGTGTTCAAGGTTGAAAAACACTGATTCAAAGGAAATGAACTCTTGAACTCTGTTACGCCTAGTTGGATAATTTTAGCATTAGTTAACAACATTAGATTTACAAATAGTTACCTTGTGATAATTCCTTTCATTGTCATTTAATGTTACTAATTCCATATACCCTACTTTTCTTCAATGTACTCTGTCTGTAACTATATTAATTCTATACCCCATCCAGCGAGTCAGGAGAATAATAAAAGCTTGTGGTCAAGCGTTTTGGTGCATATTTGTTTAATTCGTTGTTGCTTATGATTAGTTATAACTTGAAATTGCACGAAAGCACGTAATTTTTTGAATATGGTATGTATCGATAATAATTTTGATAAATGAATACAGTATTAGTTTATGAAACATTACAGTAGAGACGACATAACTGACTTTTGACGATGACATCATTAGTAAACACGATAGAGGGCTCATTTTTTACCTGATTCAAATGAAACTCGGTATAAAAATAGTCTGGGCTAATGTCTCAGCATGGCTCTTTAACGTGTCATATTGGCAACGTAAAAACAAAATGGCGACTAGTGGAGTTAAATAAAAATTCATAATTCTTTTGTTTTCGATCTGATGCAGAAATGTTGTGAAGCTTTTTTGTAGATCTTAAAAAGTTCTATAACCTGTATATTAAATATTTTTATACAAGTCCCGCAACAAAATTATTTCGAAAAATTAAAAATTCCATATTACTTCTACTTTATATGTTATATAGCAGAGCTTACAAGCTATCGGTTGCGTAGGGTCAAAAGAAACACCTTGGTAAAGCCTACATTTAGACTCACGACTTTTATATTTTACGACAAAGCCACTTAAGGGCACGAAATAAGCCTCTCCAACTGTCCATTTCATCAGGATTTGCTTCTTTAGATGTCTGAGGTATAATATATTTTAATTATACAGACATTAGCTGAAGATGAACACTAGACCGTTTTTTAACACTTGTAGGTTAAGAACTGCCTAATATCCACGTGCCATGTTATAAAATTCGTTGGATAGGGTATAGCTACATAAAATGATTTTTATGCGATCTGTTGAATCACAAACGTTGATCCACGTATTTCTATTCATAAAGTAAGAAATGATAAAAGAATAACGACCACATAATTGTTCATAACAATTGCTGGCAACAAGTGTTGGTATATGTATACAGGTAGTTAGCTTGTGCTGTTTGATACGCTGATGAATTGAAATAAACGTATAGAAGTATTAGATAGATCAAAAATAGTAAAGAAATCCATTTTACAAATTCCAAAAGGTAGTTTCATCGCACACTAGTTATAGCTTACACTATGAGAATCTTATTTGTTCTTGCACGTACTTGTGAAGCCAACCCTCGCTGCCCAGGGGAAGGCGCCTACGCTGTCGTAGCCGTCCCCTTGGACTTCGGATATGCCGCACCTCTGCCCGTCGACGAGGTTCCCTGGGGAGATCGTTGAAGGTTCTGGCAGTTGGGGACAGCATATCAAACCAGAGCCTTGGTAACCACACGCCAGGCTACCGATGCTAATTTGGGAAATAAAGGAAAATTAGCTCGTTGCTTTGGATCGAAGTAGACTTCAATTATAATTTAAGAGGAGTGATTTTAAAAGACAATAATTGTGTAGTAAACAACGAAAGATGTTCGTTACGTTTATATTGAGTTATTAAATAACCAGAACCCTAGAAATATATCAACTGTTTTCTTCATGAATTTTTATATCAAATGAATTGAAGTGAACTAGGCACGTAATTCAGACCTATTTTGTAAACTTCCCTTCATAAGAATTGTTATGAAACATCACAATTGAAGGGATTCGAGTTGATATAAAAGTACAATAGTAATATTCTGCTTTCAAATAAATTGAAATAACCTAATAATTTGATATCCATGTAAATGTGAATGAAGAAAGTATTCAGTGCTATTTGCTACCTCTTTCGCTCAATGCATAGTTGAGCCCTATTTAGAGCAAAAGAAACACAGGGGAATCTCTTATACACCCCAAATATAATATATCTTTCTCGTTTTCACGTTCTCCATATTTCTTCTTTTCTTGCTATGCAAATGTGTAAACACTGAATGCTATCTCGAGCGCGCTATGTGTTAGTTAGCGCGCTATATAGCCCAATCAAATAAAAAAAATAGAGCAAAGTAATCCGTCTCAGGTTGAAACCATTTTAAAATCCAAGTTTAGGTAAAAAGAAAAGATATTTTTCAAAAAGTATCAGTACAAAATGACGGCGCCATTGTTTACATATAGTTTAAATGGTGAAAATTCCAAAAAATGAGTTTTTAAATGTATTAAAAGAACACATGTAAGAGGGGGGTATTAAAGTTTTTTTTCTTATAGCTGCTTGAAAAAGGCTCCATTTTAGACATGCTGGAAATATTATAAATAATTTATACAAATAATTTGCAAAAAAACCATCGAAATTTGAATTTGCAATAAACAAAGAAAACAAAACTTAAATTATTTGGAAACTTACACAGAAAGTGGCCTTTTGCTATTCTTAAGATTCGCTAAAAATTTAGTTAAAAAATATTAATTAGTTTATGAATTATTCTATTTGTTTTTTAAAAACTGTATTTTTACAACCTAAAAGACGCGGTTGTTGCTGCCACAGTAGATAAATTTATAAGAGCTCATTTTTCTCGCCTTGATCTATATTTTCAAAATATTCGATTGGAAATTTTTATTTCACAGATCCCCACCCCTAAAATGGAGTTTGAAAAATTGTCTAATCTGTTTATAAGGTTAATAACAGTACAAGGAATAAGTTTATTTTAATTTCGTTTTGATACTTGGTTTCCTGGTAATTTTTCACGAAATTTAAAAGAAAAAAGTTGACCTAGGACCATTTTCAACCGAGATAGCTATTTTTTTAAAAAAATCACCATTTATTTATTTATCAACATAAAGGATTGAAATTGCATGAGCAAATAAATCAATCCTTTAACTTAACAATGACCATTGTAAATATCGAAATACATCTATTTTATTTAGATACATAACAATTGAAAAAGCGTGTTCCAAAAAATTTTATATGTACCAAGTTAAACTGAATACTTTTTCAAGTAGCTATAAGAAAAAACTTTAATATACCTCCTACATGTGTTCTTTTAATACATTTAAAAAACTCATTTTTTGCAATTTTCATCATTTAAACGATGTTTAAACAATGGCGCCATCATTTTAAACTGAAACTTTTTGAAAAACACCTTCTTTTTAACTAAACTTGGATTTTAAAAAGGTTTCAACCTGAAACGGATTATTTTGAGATTTACGTAAATTAAGCTTTTATTTGATCGGGCTAATATGTCCGCGAAGAATGAAGATATCAATATTTCAGTACTTCAGTTAAAGTTAAATCGATGTACCTTATTAGAAAAATAGGAAAAATGGATGAAAAACGAACAATCTACTGCCTGGTAAACACGTATCTAATGTCAGAATTATCCATCTCCCGTTAGTCTTCAACAATGCACTGAAAAACCTTCAGAAAATTAAAGAATATCGATGGTGATACTCGTATTGGGAGCAAAAGGTTCTACCTTATGTGTTTGCCATTATAATTCAGCTTTCAGTCTTCAGCAAGTCACTAAACGGTTTTCAGAAAATAGAGAGTTAGGTTACGGTATTTATACATTAGCTGAAAATTGAGCTAGCTTTTCAGTCGTATGCATGATACTGAAGAAGCTTCAGGAAACTGAATAATTTCAAGAGTGACATTCATTTTGTGAGAATCAGTGACGATATAACCTATATTCTTCTAAGTTTTTGTGATGAGAGGTAGCTTTCACCTCTTTCAAAAGTTTCATCAAAATTGGTGTGTTTTAAAAAGGATCTGGAGCTTGAAAACTAATTTATAATGGATGGTTTTAACATAGTGTATACAGTAATAAGTGTAGTCACTCTCCGAATTGCCGGAAACCATCACTTCTTGTCATTTCTACCCCCTCACCCGGACGGATTACTCGCTGAGCAAGAGAAGCTTGTGGTCATTTTGTACACGGTGTCTTCGCGTAAGATTGTACAAGGTGCGACAAACGCACCGTCAACTACTAACGCCCAATTTAATGGAAGAAAGTATTTTTTTGCAGCACAACAAATCGTCATCGTGGAAACAAAAATCACTTTTAGCCATTGAAACTTCTAACGAAATTTACAAACTGTAGAAGATAACGCACTTCTATATGTTGGTGGATACTTTTTACGTAAGTGTATTTTAAAACACTCATGTGACATTTGTGTCAATTACAGCAACAATAAAAAATCCGATAGAAATACCAAATTTTGCGAGCTAAAGAAATATAAAGGCAGCCATAGTGGGATATTTGGAGGTTTAAACGACCCTCCGATTGATTTTATTAGTTATTTAGTAGCATTAGAAGAAATTTTTACATCCAAATTCAACGACCTCTGTATACATGAGGGCGTAGGAATGGCATTGCTAAATCTATTTAAAAATGTTAAATTTTCACATCCATGTCCCAATTTCCCTCATATTTATTTTATTTCTCTATACACAAGATTAAGAATCTACTGTATATTAAAGTTTGCGAATAGAGAAATAAAACATCAAAAAATAATAAGGAAGACTCTAAATTAAATGTATTAAAAAACATGTAAAAACTGGAGTAAGTATTTGCAAATACACAATAAACTTGTACTTCATTATATTTATACCTAATACGGTCATTACGTATGTTGGTTGCTATTACGTGTTTTCCTAGCAATGAAATATATGTATCTCTAAGTACTTTGTCTGTTTAGGGTGTACCTACTACGCGAACCTTTTTCAAGTCCTACAACTGATTTCAATCCTTATCCTTAACAATTCGCAAACAGCAATTACTTCAAGAAGTACCGATAAATTCCTGATTACAATTGTTTATGGTGTACTTCGGCCTTATACGTTTGTAAATAATCTTGCGCCGACAAAATTTCAACTAGTCTGAATCTTGGAATAGATTCTCCCGTATGTCGACGGTTTAATGAAATTATCGATTTCACAGTCGCTTTACCCCTGTACATTGCAGTTTCGGATCCTTTACGGGGACTATAAAATGATTTATGATAGGTAGCACAAAATGCCGATTTTTCGAGGAGATCAAAGGAGTGACTCGACTAGTTGTATGTATAGACTATGGTTTTAAGGGGATGTAACGGTACAATACATTAATTTGCTTTTATCGCTTTGTAAGGGGTGCTTTTCACCACTAAAATAACACAAATTAACTAATTAACACTAGTAATTAACTAATTAACACTAATAACCACTACTTAACAACATTTAACCTTTGGACTACTTTTACCGTTCGACTTAATTAGTCCAATCATCAGCCATTTTCGCGAGGAATTTTGGGAATCAAGGTCGATTTCTTTCAAAATTGGGATTTAGTTAATATTTACAACCTTCTACAAAGTCGGACTGGTGACGAAGTGTGGTTTTCCCTAGGGGTGGAGGCCACCCTTCTAAGGGATAAAAAATTTTTAATCAAAATAAACCAATAAATCGATAGATTGACAAATTCTAAGCAACGTTGGTTCTCTAAATTTTTTTTGTAAAGTTGATATTTTTCGAGTTATTTACGATTGAAGTTACACATTTTTCGTTGAAAAACGTTTTTAACTGTTTTTCACGAATAATTTGAAGAGTTTTCGTTTTATCTGAAAAAACATACAGAACAAAAATGTAACTAAAAAAAAAACAAAGAGATTCGTTTTTGAATGACCCCTGTAAACCTTCAATAACTTGAAAATGGTGAAATTCTTGGGAAAACTGAATAGACCATTTTTAAAGTAAATAGCAAAACCCTTTAAAATGAGCACAGATAAAAGTCTTTTGCATAAGAATTGAATGATTTATGACAAAAACAAGGTAATACCTTTCTTTTTTTAAACTTAAAAATTACACTCTCGTCGTTACCATCCTGATAAAAATTAAGCGTAACCCACTTGCAATTAACTTTATGTAGGTATTATTGATATGATCCATGTGGTTTAACCAGTTTAGAATGCTTATTTTAGAAAACATAATTGTTTAAAATGAAAATTACATTTTGGTAATTTTGGAAAAAAATGCATTTTTCTTAAATAAATCAAAAACTATTCTAGATATGAAAAATTTTTTCAAATGTTAGTCGCAGGGTTTGTCTCACTAAAAATTTTTGATTTCTTGCTTATCTTTGTATCATAAAAATTGAAGGAGATATGGCGGTCGAAGTTTGCATTCGCATACTAATTATAGCTCAACCAAGCCCTTTGAACGCAACCCATTTCAAAACTACCGGTTGTAAAAACTTTTAACTAATTTGATGTTAAAGCGCTTGGATTTCCCTACAAACTGCACGTTTTGAAAAGTCTCTAGCTTGGAAAATAAGGGAATTATCGTCGAAATAAAATTAAATTTATTTTTATTTCGGAGCACGAATTTTGGAGCGAGAGAGAGAGAGAGAGAGAGAGAATTTTGGAGAGAGAGGTACAAAGGCAGATGCGAGCGACATCTGGCATACAGTGAAAGTATTATAACGGTTTTTTCTAATCTGTGTGTGCATCTACATTTATATATACATGTATACTAATATATGTATATATTGTGACGCATGTATGGAATGATGACTCTCGTTTTGAGCAACGACCAGTATAGAGCTTCTATCCAGAGAATATACATATATTGTATACAATAAAAACCATTGTTTAAATCGCTGTTTAAAAAACCCCAATTTTCAATCATTTCAAAATACAAAAATATATATTAAACTAGTTTTGAAAATTGCTACTCTCAGAAGATGATTTACAGGGGTTGCATTTGTCTTATCAATCATAAACTTGTTCGAGAATGACAATAAATCTACAAATAATTCATTTAAACTTTATATTAACCAAATGCATGCTAAAATCTATGATTTTTTAATATTTCGAAATAAGGGGTAGTTTTCACCCCTAGAAAATAAAAAGCACACTCCGGCACTGTTCAACTTTGAAGAAGAGGCTAAATAGAGCTTAAGTCCACATTTTCAAGAAAATCGACGTTGATTCCACAGTTTTAAAATCACATACAAATGCTACAAGCGCTACAAGTGTGCTTACTTGTTACTCCTCAAACAGTTACCATCGATCAGATCGGTCAGGATTGGACAAGAGGAGATCGGCACGCACTGCGAGTTTCCACTGCAGAACGTCGATCTTTTGTTGATAACATGTCCCGTGGGAGATTCCAATTTAATACCTGTAATAACAATAAAACAATGACATCACTACAAACCTCTAATTATTCTACTGCCGCTCGTTAAAACAACATATGTATGTTACTTTTCCGGAATATTAAGTCGTCCGTTATCCTTGACCATGGAGGTGTAATGCAGTGTGTTAATTAGGTAAATGAATCTATGACATGATAATTTAAAAAATGCCCAAATAGACTCTTCCGTCAAGGACGAAATTAACGGTCGGAACCGTACGTTATTCGGAAGTTATAAAAACCATTATTAAGACAAGGTAAAAATACCACTGACTACTACGTTTAAATAAAAAGAAAACATACTAGACACGCCTAGTACCATGTTTTTACAAAACTAACATCTCCATACCTTGAAAAGCAAGTTTTTGACCTTATGGTTTGAAATTTTGCGCAGAGATTGAAATCACCGCTTAGCCTACTTATCGAGTTGCATTTCTAAATTAGGAACTCCATTTTGTGGCTCCAAAAATATTGAAAATTTTGAAAATAATTTACTGAACTGAAATCTAAGATAAGGAACACTATGATTTGCAAAAATTAAGAGAACTGGTAAAGAAGAAGCTAAATGAACATTACAAAAGCAACGAACACATGTACGTACATGCAAATGAGGAGCTTTAAACATTAAACATTAAACATTAAACCAAACTACCATTGAAACAACGCTATTGCAACCTGAAATAGTAAAACGGAAATGCTGGATAATCAAGGAATAACTTGAATTGATGCAACAAGGGCGCAAGAACAAGAAACGTGACAAATCCATCAAGAAAATTATCAGAGAGGCAGAACAGAGGGAACTGGAACTTAAACGTACTGAAATAGAAACTCCTACGGCCAAATCCAAATCAATGAGCTGATTGGTGAACAGAAAAGGAAAAGGTGTTATTGAAAAAGGGAAGATCAAGAATATGTGGGAAATCTACATCAAGCAATATTTCCATGACAAAGGACCACCGTCTCCACAAATTGATGGAAACCCTTGACCTCCGATCCTGCAAGCTGTGTCGACCAAAACAAGAAAGTCAAAGCACCAGGACCTGACGGGATGCAAGCGGAGTTCATCACCTTGTCTAAGAAACCTGGAGCATTCCTGGAGAAAGTGCAATGAACATGGCACAATCAGCCTAATGAGTCATAATGAGGAATCTATCGACTATCTGAAGACCCGTTGAGCAGCACCCAGTTTGGATGCAGAAACGTACTCAATTCCCAAGAAGCAGCATTTAGTGCACAGGTCTTGTTCCAGAGATGCAGAGACATGGACTGTGACGTATACTCTTGTTGCACAGGTTACCAAGTGACATTCAATAGAGTCCGGCACCCAAAACTGATTGAGATGCTGAAAAACACCGGACTGGGTATCGAAGACCTGTGGATTATTGCGAACCTGTCTTAGAATCAGAAAACCAATGACCATGTGCAGACTATACAGAATTAATCAGAATTACGTGAGGAGTCCATACATTGTCTCCACTGTTGATCAACGACAAAGGTTGAAAGACACAAGATATGCAGATGATACAGTTGTGTTTACTGATATCCTGGAAGATCTGCAAACACCAATGGTACAAATTGCACTGATCAATCAACGATATGACCCTAACATAAATGTGGACAAGACCAAACCAATTATCACCAGTAAAAGAAATATTCCAGATGACCACGTAATTTTAAATGTGAGACGTGTGGAGATGCTACATATACATACCTGGGTGTAGTGCGATCATTTACAAGGGATCAGATGCAGGATAGAAAACCCAAGAGCAGTATTCCATAAAATGAGAAAGTGCTTCAAGAGTAATGACTTCATAAATATAATCCTCAGGATCAGGTAGTTAAGACGCTGTGTCTATTCTGTGTTTTACTACGGAGTAGAAGCTTGGACACTACCTGCTGCTACTGAGAAGAAAGTGCAAGCCTTCGAAATGACCAAGAGGGTGTTCAATAAGAAGATGCTGCGTCGCATGGGGGAGAAACGTGAGGCCATTAACACCTTAACCCTAACCTTGACACATAATGCGCAATAAAGATCGGTACCATCTCCTCAAGTGTATCCTCCAAGGGAGAGTGTATGGGAAAAGAGGACCAGGAAGAAGGAGGATCTCATGGCTGAAAAACCTGAGAGTTTGATTCAAAAAGTTAACCACAGGATTATTTACAGAGACAGTTAACAAAGGGAAATTTTTAAAAAGACTGACTAATTTTTTTAGCCTCTAATTATGCAAAACCAAATGATGCAAATTTGTAGTTTCATATAACTTCGGAATTAGAAAATTCTTCGTTTCTACCAGTCGTTGGCCGTGAAAACACCAAAAAAAGATATGGTCCATCGCATTGTATTATTTTATTTCATGATGAGGATGTTTTCTATAGCCAAAGAAAGCAATAAAAATGATGAAATCGAGAGGGAAATGAAGAAAAACAGACGAAAACTCTGGAAACATGCAACAGGGCCGTCAAATATTGAAGAAAAGACAAAAATTGTCAAGATGATTGCAAAACTGGATATAAAACGAAATGAATTACGAAATAAAACTAATATCTGTAATTAACATTAAAAAAAATCATAGGAAAAAATGGAATTTCGATAATTCTTACTGCCGTTTTTAATGTTTTGAAAAACATTTGTAACAATTATTTTAAAAGTTACAGTTATTGAAGAAAAACAGTTTATAGGTAAATAATACGTAATATTATAAGTAACAAAAATATGTTTGTCTTGTATGTAATTAATATAATTAATATTATAATATGTTGTTTTTAATGAAGGGTTGCCTGTAATTTAAACGACATATACATTTTAAAATTTTTAAAGAACCATTTAAGAGAGCAAAGTAAAAGAAAATTCTATCTATATATTTATAAAGTAAAGTATAGTTTTGGGTAACGGAGTAATTGGTGGAAGAAATGTGAAATACCTCAAAACAAACAAAATTTGTTGTGTATGTAGTACAATAGCTTTGTGAATATTTATTATTTTTATTTAGGCTCATAATTATTAAAATATTAAGGTATATTAATATAGGTCAAATAATAATATAGTTTCAATACTGACCATTACTATTTTTCATCCTAAAAATAAAATAAAAGAAATATTTCTTATAGGACATAAATGAAAATGGCGTATCCAAACATTTATAGGTATGAAACTATTATTATTCACACAATATTCATGTAATGCCCTTAAATAATGTCCATTTAACCTTTAATTTTAATCTAAAACTGCATAACGTTCACAAAATAAAAAACTCTAGGGGTTATACTCAATTATTTAAACTTTTATGATCATAGAGCCTCGACTTTACTTTACAATAGTATCAACTCGATAAAATAAATAACACGAAAGCCTGTCAAATTTAAAAAAAAATAATTTTATAACGGGTTTAAATGGGAAGATCTCGGGCATGCGGATAAAAAATAATTCTTGATGCAATGAGTTCACTATTGTCATTAAAATTTATAAATTACGGACTAATCAAGCATATGGATTACGTCATTCGAAACAGACCACCAAGGGGTTGTTTATGATCCTGCTAATCACGACCCCCTGACGCTGACGCTCGAGTAAAATAAATTTTCCTAAGAATTTAGTATTTTTTCTGATAATAAACTTAATGACGTATGATATACACAATATAATATTTTATAAATTGTTGAATGTTAATGTTATAAATGTTTTAAAAATGGAAAAAAAAAATTAATATCTTGAAAAATATAATATACATGACTATTTCGTTTTGCGTGTAATACTAAAAACTAACTAAAACCATCGAGGTGACCAGTATATTATACGAAAAGATGGGCCATTTCTCCTAAGGGTTCTTGTCAAAATAATAAAGTAAGTAGTGCAAGAACCAATTTTCAAATTTTAAATTGTTGTTAAATTTAGATATATGGAATCTACATTTTACAGTGCATACATATTTTGGCGACCGAATATGGAGTATCCACCATTAGTTATAATATCATTACTTTGTACTTGGTTAACTAGTATTTATATAATTATTCCAACGTATGGAAATACCTATGAAAGAAAATTATTTTGTAAGTGTTATTATTTTGGTCCATAGGCATGTGTTTTGTTTAATTAACGGAAACCGTTTGTAAATTAATCAAAAAAGATTGTAATCCCTACTAATTAAGAGTGGATCGAAAACAATGCAAGGTTAAGAAGAAACAAATCTGTGAATTTCTATTTCTACCGAATAAAACAGAGAAAAACCGTCAAAGTAGTTGGAATCATGATTCTACACTTCTATTAATGTCTTTCTTCATCAAAATTCTTCAAGAATTAAAACCTGATTTGAACAATATGGTTTGGATAGCGTTACCAGGGCATGGACAGGAATGATAATGTCACTTAAAAAATAATTATAGATCTACTGTGAGTTTTTGAATCCAGAAGAGGAAGAAGAAAAATTTGATAAGAAAATTTGAATTTTCTTACCTACACACTTGACGCACGTCACTTGTAAAACTCCCACAAAAATAATTCCAAATATCATTTTTTATCAGCAGTGAGGCACATACGATGCGACCATGTATTCATGTATCTACACGATGGACTATTGTAACTAAAATCAACGATATGAATTTTGACCTTCCACCAAACAACCATTATACATGCGTATTATGTCCAGCGAGTTGGATGTTATGGTACTTTAGCCCCTCTCCCGTCCTTTTCTATTTATTAAATTTTTTCCGATGAGCTAATAACATTGCAAGCGGAGCGCATCAATCACAAATTCGTTACAGTACGCAAGTCGCACGCAAACGCATTAAAATTATTTTTAATAATCGAGTAAACGGTGACGGTTAGTGTAAGAGCGAAATATTCAACATTTAATCGAACTCGATCAGCAGGGCAAATTGATTGGGTATTATTTATTTATTTCGCGTCTACCCACCACATTACCTTCATTATTATCTTCGAAATTAAGCGGTTCTTCAAAAATCATTAAAGAACAAAATATTCTTAGAATCGTCCAAAGAATAACTCATTAAATCCTTGTCGCACGTTTACCAAACATCCTGTAATTTTGGCAAGTAAATCTTGCTACTTCTAGCTTGGACTATGCATAACCTTGTGCATATATTCCCCGCTGACCGTTCAGTTCTGTAGAAATTCGATGACAAGGCACCATAGGATCGGGGATGGAACTCCCCTTTGTGGGCATCCAGGATGTAGGAGGTAGTTTAGTAGGGGATACTACTGCGTCTCATCTATCACCTACTTCCTTCTATCACATGAAATGCCATTCATCTCATTTCATCAATCTCAGTCAATATTTTATATGGTGTCCATAAAGGATTTCCTCTCTAAAAAAGCAAAAAGTACATACCTCCTCATCTTTAATAATCCTGTCTTGATTTACATCAAAAAATGAATGTACAAAAATAGTTTTCTTATTAGATAAATGTAACTATTTACAAAACTATAACAGAGATTTTCACGGTCCCTCCTAGTTTTAAGCGAATTTGAACCTATATGTGTAATGGAGTAGTTTACTATAGTGTGTATTTGATTAAAGTAAATAAGGGCAGAGCTGAAGGTGCGTGCGCCTGTTGTAGTGTTTGAAAAGGGCGAAAATGGCGTTATTTGTCGTTTTTTATTTCACCAAAGTTGTTAATAAAATACCAATGTATTCAAATCCTATTAAAAGAATTTTCTCTCAAGGCCTTTTATGTGAGTTTACAGCAAGATTACAAAATACACAGTGGAATTTATAGCCATGTTTCTTAAGTGTACGAACATTGGTACACAGGTATTTCATACAATGATGCACCACCTCATGACCCGGTGCATAAAAATCGTGTTCAAGGATTCAACAAATAACTCAATTTTAAAACCCATTACTAGTTGCTCGAGCTCTATGTTAAGACATACTTTTCTGCTGAAGTACTCGAACCAGTGTTCGTACACTTTAAAAATGCGGCTATACTACTCGTCGTCTTCTATAAATGTATGTTGTATCTGCATATAATTATGTGAGATTCACATAACCTACAAATAGGGAGCGTTGTACTTCGATCTCTAGCGTGCCCTTTCTTTTACCTTCAATAACTATCAGATCATTTACAATACAATCATCATTGTTCGAAGAGTTACAAAACCCAAAGTATATACTTACTAAAACTAGATATTGTGGGTGTAGCTAATGCCATTCAGTAAGAAGGTTGTTTTGACTCATAAGTATTTTGGCTTGATTAATAAGGTTAAATCCTTAATTCCTGTGGGAATTCGACTTCATGATTGTAGACAATTAGGTTCAAACCTAGCGTAAAACTGAAGTCACACGAACTCTATTAAAATACATGTCATCCAAAACTACAACTGCATAAGATATTTTGTACATCAGCAATATCACCATGAGCCACAACTTTACCTGTTTATCTGACTTAAGACGTGTGTGTGTATGCTACATTATTGTAGAACTGTTCCAGCAAACAGAAAACATGATATTCCTAGTTGCCCATTTATGTGCTGATAATAATGCCAATGATAAAGGCGAAGTCACTTGAAAGACCATGTTGAATATTTGTGTTTAATAATATAATAATGTACCGGTGATGAAACGACGCCACTGTCTATTCCAGCATCGCCGAGAAACTTCTAGTCGCGCCTCGATGTCTATTAGATTGTTCTACTCGATTCGAGAAATCGCGTGGAAGCGTATATAAAAAGACAGGAGCCGAGCGGTAGACAGACAGACGGAGAGAGAGACCGAGACCGAAAGTAAACAAACCGAGAAGCGGACGAATTCTTACCTGCGACTAAATACGTGATATATAAATTAGTCAATAGAGTTAGTGTAAATAAATTACATTTAGAATAAGTAAATAAATTGTGTTAAGAGCAATAAGTGGACAATTAATTTGTGTGAACCCGCGTAAAACGGAACAAATTGGTGTCAGAAGTGCGGGATTATTAGTGACAGACAAATAAATTGGGACAATGAAGAAACTCTGTGAATTAAAAGTGGCGGATTTGAGGCGGGAGCTGGAGGAAAGGGACATCGACGCTACGGGCGTAAAAGCAGTCCTGCAGAAACGCCTGAGGGATTATTTGATTGACAATGGGGAAAATCCGGAGACGCTCGAGTTTGAGGAAGAGGGTGAGCGTCTTTTGAACAACAGAATAGAAGATCTCCGCGGCGGCCTGGACAATAAAATAGAGGATCTCCGCGGCGGCCTGGACAATAAAATAGAGGATCTCCGCGGCGGCCTGGACGGTAAAATAGAGGATCTCCGCGGCGGCCTGTCAAGCGAAATAGAAGATCTCCGCGGCGGCCTGGACGATAAAATAGAGGATCTCCGCGGCGGCCTGGACGATAAAATAGAAGATCTCCGCGGCGGCCTGTTAAGCGAAATAGGCGGCCTGGACGGTAAAATAGAAGATCTCCGCGGCGGCCTGTTAAGCGAAATAGGCGGCCTGGACGATAAAATAGAAGATCTTCGCAGTGGTCTCGGCGGTCTGGAAAATAAAATGAAAGCGCAGAAGGAGGAACTAGAAACTAAAATAAGGGAACTGGAGGCGCGCTTGGCAACGAAAGAGGCAGCTAAGGATTTCAAGATGCCGGAGGTGAACCTTAAGGTAACACCAGTTGAAGAGCCGTCAAAAGAGAACATCGGAGCCTCGGCACGTTTGAAACCACCAACTTTCGACGGCAAAACATCGTGGCCGAATTACCTGAAACAGTTTGAGGCTGCAGCCAAGGCCAACGGCTGGACACCCCGAGACAAGGCAGGAGCGTTGACGGTGGCGCTGCGGGGAGACGCTCTGGATATCCTGCAGACAATTACACCGGAGGAGGAAGGCGACTACGATGGGCTGGTGAAGCGTCTGGAGATGAGGTATGGACAGGCGCACTTGGAGCAGGTCTACCAGTCGCAGATGAAGACCCGGAAGCAGAAGGCGAACGAGAGCCTCCAAGAGTTTGAAGCCGACGTAGCCAGACTAGTTCGCTTCGCGTATCCGACGGCTACCGACCACCTGATGGAGTGTCTGGCTATTCAAACGTTCGTCGATGGCCTGCGAGACCTCGAAATTCAGAGGACGGTGCGGTTGGCGCGCCCTAAGACCCTGATAGATGCCCTGGCCATCGCGTTGGAGTTTGAGGCTGCTACCGAGGCCTCCAAATGCCATGGTCGGGTAAGGGCTCTCAATGAGGCTGACAGTTCCAACGAAGGTGCCAGGGAAGACTCCATTGAGCAACTGGTCAATGCCGTTAAAAGCCTGGTGGAAAACAAGCAGACAAGACCCGTCCGCTGTGGGAATTGTGATGAGGTTGGCCACCTGCGTCGTTCCTGTAAACGACCGAGGAAGGAGGGACCGACCGCGCAGGATCAAACAGGAAAACTAGAACGGGTCGGCTCCGAGGGGGCAGCTTCGACCCGACATTCGCTAAAAGACCCCCTAGTTTCTGTAGCTTCCCTACGACATCATAGTGGCAGTGTCTACGTGGACGGTATAATCGATGGGGTGAAATATGCCTTATTGGTAGACACTGGAGCAACCAGGACGATCTTGAGGCCCGGAATACTTGACACCAAGCGAAGGAAGCTACTTAAATCCAGATGGCGGCTACGAACAGCTACGGGCGAAGCGGCCACCGTCCACGGGGAAGTCGATGTGGAATTCAAGATCGGAGCAGTGAAGTTTCCACACCGAGTGATTGTGGCGGACATCGAGGAGGACGTGATTATGGGAATGGACGTAATGAATAGCCACGGTATCCAACTGGACTTTCAACGTCGCGTATTGAGGGTAGGTCCAGAAGAGATATTTCTCCATCCTCAGAGGGAAGTCGTTGGACGAGTAATTGTGGCCGAAGACGCGACTGTGCCTGGACGGAGTGAGTCGGTTGTGGTTGCTAGACTCGACGGCGTCGTAGAAAAGGGGTTCCCAGTTATGGTGGAACCCTGGAACCACGATGTGGAGGTCGGCCGAGGCGTTCTTGTGGGCAAGGCGTTGGTGTCACTGGACGACGAAATTCCCATTCGAGTGATTAACGTCAACGATTACCCCGTGACTCTCAAAGGGGGAACCAGGGTAGGGACCTGCGCACCGGCGATGTCAATAATCCGCCAGGTAGCAGCAAGTGCGACACCGGATTCTGCTAACCTAGACAGGGTGATTTCGGCTGCCTGCCACAACCTCCAACCTCTTCAGAGGAAACAGCTGAGTGACCTACTACATCGGTACCGAGCCATTTTCATTCCCGAAATTGGTAAAACCCGAAGGACCGACATCGTCAAGCATAAGATCGACACGGGCGATGCGAAACCCATCCGACAACCTGTCAGGAGACTGCCCCAAGTAAAACGGGAGATGGCAGAGAAGATCATCCAAGACATGGAAAATGAGGGAGTGATCGAGCCATCTAATAGCCCCTGGGCGTCTCCGGTGGTTTTAGTAAAGAAAAAGGATGGGAGCACTCGGTTCTGCGTAGATTACCGTATGTTGAACAACGCCACGAAAAAGGACAGCTATCCGTTGCCTCGCATCGATGATACGCTCGACACGCTCTCAGGATCAAAACTCTTCTCTACCCTGGACCTGAAGAGTGGATACTGGCAGATCGAAATGGATCCCGCTGACAAGGAGAAGACGGCGTTTTCAATTGGCACAGGGTTATGGCAGTTCCGTGTAATGCCTTTTGGGTTGTGTAATGCGCCTGCGACCTTCGAGAGGCTAATGGAAAGTGTGCTGAGGGGACTCTCTTGGAAGACGTGCTTGGTGTACTTGGATGACATTATCGTGGTTGGCAAGACATTCCAGGAACATCTGGTGAACTTAGAGGAGGTGTTTAAGAGACTCCAGGCCGCGAACTTGATGTTGAACCTGAAGAAATGTCACCTGATGCAAACAAGAGTACATTACTTGGGCCACGTGGTTAGCAGCGACGGAGTGGAAGTGGATCCGGAAAAGGTCCAAGCAATCCGACAGTGGCCCACTCCGAGGGATAAGCATCAAGTGAGGAGTTTCCTGGGCCTCTGTACCTATTATCGTCGGTATGTCCGAATGTTCTCGGACATAGCCAAGCCCCTAACACGTCTAACGGAGGGAAGGCGAGCTTTCCAATGGGACGAGGATTGCCAGGCTGCTTTCGACACACTGAAAGAATGTCTGACGACCGCTCCAATCCTGGGGTATCCAACAGAAGAAGGTCCATTCATCCTGGATACGGACGCCAGCAATGTCGGCATTGGAGGAGTTCTGGCACAAGTACAAGACGGGCAGGAACGCGTCATCGGGTATTTCAGCAAGGTCCTGTCCAGGCCGGAGAGGAACTACTGCGTTACTAGGAGAGAGCTCTTGGCAGTAGTGAAATCCGTGGAGCATTTTCACAAATATCTCTACGGTAGGCGGTTTTTGCTAAGGACGGACCACGCAGCCTTGAAGTGGCTTTTACAATTCAAGAACCCGGAAGGCCAAGTTGCGCGATGGATTGAAAGGCTGCAAGAATACGACTTTGGCATCGAACACCGAGCCGGGACGAGCCACCGGAATGCCGACGCCCTCTCCCGGAGACCCTGCTCGTCGGAGTGTCAACATTGCACCCGTGTAGAGAAGAAGGAGGCGGTGGTGTACAGAACCACGGTCGTGAGTGAGGACTGGTTACCTGCCGACATCCTGCAGCAGCAAGAACGCGACCCGGAACTCCAGAAGATCAGGAAGTGGAAAACAGAGGGACGGCGACCGAGCTGGCAAGAAGTGGCTCCATTTTCCAGAGTCCTTAAGTCGTACTGGGCCCAGTGGAAGTCCCTGGTACTCGAGAACGGGGTACTAAAAAGGGCACTCGAGAACAATGAGGGCACCGAACGAAGGATGCAGTTGGTTATCCCCAGGAGTAAGGTGTCGGAGATACTTCGGCTGGTGCACGACGAGGCCTCGGGAGGACATTTGGGTGTGACGAAGACCCTGCAGAAGGTGCGTGACCGCTTCTATTGGGTTAACTGCTCCAACGACGTGAGGGATTGGTGTCGAAGATGTGCCACTTGCTCCGCCAGTAATGGTCCACATCGTAAGCCGAAGGCGCCGATGCGTCAGTACAACGTCGGGAGTCCCTTCGAAAGGATCGCCCTGGATATTACGGGGCCGTTCCCAGTGACCAGCAATGGGAACAGGTACATCTTAGTGGCCATGGACTACTTCACGAAGTGGGTAGAGGCGTACGCGATCCCAAATCAGGAAGCTGCGACTGTGGCAGACGTCCTGGTGAAAGAGTTGATCAGCCGTTTCGGGGTACCGATGGAGTTACACTCCGACCAGGGCCGCAACTTCGAGAGTGAACTCTTCCAAGGAGTCTGCGAGAAACTGGGCATTCGCAAGACCAGAACGACGGCGTTACATCCCCAGTCTGATGGCATGGTCGAACGAATGAACCGAACGATGGGCAAATATCTCTCGAAGGTAGTATCTCAACACCAACGAGACTGGGATCAACACCTTTCCTTCTTCTTGATGGCTTACCGATCAGCGGTAAATGAATCCACTGGGCAATCCCCGGCCAACGTTCTCTTCGGCAGGGAAATGAGGCTCCCGTGTGACCTGAAGTTTGGGTGTAGACCTGGGGAAGACCTGGCAGGAGAGGATTACGTTACCAAGCTCCGGAGGAAGATGGATGAAATTCACGAGTTGGTTCGAGGCCACCTCAGGATCGCCAGTGACCGAATGAAGGATCGGTATGACGTTGGAGCGGACGACGGCCTTTACAACGAGGGAGACTTAGTGTGGCTCTACAATCCACAGAGACGACGTGGACTCTCGCCGAAGCTGCAGAGAGCGTGGGAGGGCCCCTATGTCGTCAAGGCCCGTATCAACGATGTCGTCTACCGAATCGTTAAGGTCCCTAATGGAAAACCCAGGGTGGTGCATTTTAACCGGTTGGCACCGTATGAGGGAAACCACGACCTGGAGGAGCAAGTCACACGGGTTCAAGGAGAGGAGGTGGAGCTGTCTTTCGAGCAGTTCATGGGCGCCTATGGAGGTACAGGGAAAGCGAGGTTCGGCGTCACTAGGGAAGAGCATCGTAACCTGTTCGAGGTGCCCGAGGACTATTCGTTAGCACACTGTGTCGCCCAGGATTTGAAGATGTCCCGAGGGATAGCGACAGTCTTCAGACGGAAGTTCGGAAAACTCGATGAGTTAGAGCAGCAGGGCCCGGCAGTCGGACGCACCTTGGTGATAGAAGATGACGGTTCTCAGGGGAGGTCGGTGTTCTACTTGGTCACCAAGAAGAGGTCATACGAGAAGCCAACGTATCAAGATGTATGGAACACTCTATGCGATTTGAGAGTGGTTTTACTCGGTAGAGGCATTGGAAAGCTGGCCATACCAAAACTGGCGTGCGGCTTGGACGGCCTGGACTGGAGGGTCGTGAGGAATATGTTGGAAGTACTGTTTAGGTTCACCGACATTGAGATTCTGGTATGTTCTTGGGCCCCTGGCGGATACCAGAAGGAGAAAACGGTTGACTGCTATTTCCACCAATCCTCGCGATGTAAAAATGGGTCCAGCTGCAGGTTCCGACATCGGCGTGACGGAAGAACGTTTCGGGACGAAACGTTTTTTTTAGGGCGGGGGCAGTGTACCGGTGATGAAACGACGCCACTGTCCATTCCAGCATCGCCGAGAAACTTCTAGTCGCGCCTCGATGTCTATTAGATTGTTCTACTCGATTCGAGAAATCGCGTGGAAGCGTATATAAAAAGACAGGAGCCGAGCGGTAGACAGACAGACGGAGAGAGAGACCGAGACCGAAAGTAAACAAACCGAGAAGCGGACGAATTCTTACCTGCGACTAAATACGTGATATATAAATTAGTCAATAGAGTTAGTGTAAATAAATTACATTTAGAATAAGTAAATAAATTGTGTTAAGAGCAATAAGTGGACAATTAATTTGTGTGAACCCGCGTAAAACGGAACAATAATTTCATAATTCAAAGTGTATCTTGCATCAATACCATCACATATTAACAATTTGACTACCAGTCACGTGAGGATTTGTTGACAGTTAATGCCGCCTTAGAGTCGAGTCTTCTCAAAAGCGACTTGAGGCACTGAATAAGGTTAAGTTTACATTCTCGTGCCGGATAGCGTGGCGTTCGGAGCGAAGTTAAAAGCGTGCGTAATTCGTTAATTATCTAAGTGTAATCAAAGCATCATAATTCCATAGCAGGTAACAACCTTCATATTAACTCTTACAGTCCATCTAAAGTCATATTTTCAATTTCTGTGATTTCTGATCGATATTATAAGGTGAGACCAATACATCTAGGTTAGGTCCTTATAATGAGTGAAGGGGGCGGGGGTCCGGGACCCCCCTCCTCTATAATTGATACAATCGTTGGAGAGAACACTCCAAAAGTCATAGTGCAATATTTGGATGAAGAAATGAAAATAATTAGGGAAATTCCTTCAGATAGACAGTCAAATAACAGAGGGGATCAGAATCTCAATAAGACTGACACACTTAAATATAGTTTATCAGACCGTGGACCATTCGAAATATTTATAGAAAGTACGAATGGTCAGAATTTAGGTAATTATAATACTCTAGGTATTGCGAAGAATCTGTTCAATCTTAAACTAAGCAGCGTCCTAAATATACAAAGGAAAGGCAAAAATAGACTTGGAGTGAGACTCTCCAATCCAACAGCGGCAAATAATTTACTAACTGATGAAAGACTCCTCAATTTGGGATACAAAATATATATACCATATAATAGAGTGTCTTGTAAATTTCTGATTCGACACGTAGACTTAAATTATTCAGATGAGGAACTAAGGGAAGCATTGGAAATCCCTACAATTAAAGGCTGTAAAATCATCAATCTTCGACGTCTGACCACCAGGGATAGGCGATCGAAAGAAGTTAAATTTATCCACACCCCCTCCATAGTATGTACAATTTCAGGGACAACGATTCCGCGTGAAATACAAATTTATGGACATCCATTTCAAACATCCCCCTTCATTTCCCCAGTAATTCAATGTGGTAAGTGCCTTATATTTGGCCATACCAAAACACAATGTAGAGGGAGAGAAAAATGCTCCAAATGCACAAAAAACCCTCATGAAGGGGAGTGCAATAAATTTTGTTTATATTGTAAATCAGATGATCACTTTACAACAAACAAATCCTGTCCAGAGTATCAAAGGCAAAAAAACATGCGGTACGTAATGGCAATGGATGGAGTCTCGTTCTTTGAAGCCAATCAACTTTACCCTAAGAGGGGTCCTAATCTCATTCAAGGGCCATTTGTTCCCAATCCGGGTGACTTCCCCCCCTTAAAGGAAAAAGCAGATCACTTAAATATCGAAATCAATCAAAGAAGATCAATTATCCCCCCCACCCCTGGTCCCTTTACATACAATATAGCCTCTAAAGTAGGCGATACAATTAAAAGGAAAAGGCCTAATGAGCAACCGGAAAATCCCATAATTCCCTCCACATCTTCTTTTCATTCATCAAATAACTGTCCGATGGTTTTCACCCGCAACAATCCTCCCTTAGAGGAGGTATCAAATATCCGAGATGCTAGGATCACAGCATCTCCGGATAATCTATCTGAAATTCTCAAGCAAATTTATTTTCTAATTAATAGTCTAAATGTTTCAATTCAAAATTCAGGTAATTTCGGGACATCACGTGTCCATGGAAAACCCTGATTGTTCATGCAGAAGTTACCTTTAAGCATAATTCAATGGAATATAAACGGTATCAAATATAACTTCTTAGATCTAAAATTATTGATAAATCGCTATAACCCTGATATTTTAGCTCTCAATGAAACTCACTTAATATATGGATTTATGGTTTCTTTCCCACAATATAATGTTTATCGACAAGATAGACATGATGGTTATGGAGGTATTCTAACTCTAGTAAAATCAAATATCCCTCACCATCCGGTTATCTTAGGAAATCCGGGAATGTCACAATACACTCAATTTCAAGCTATCTGTCTTGAGAAATATAATGTTACAGTCATGAATATTTACAACAGTCCCCAAACAAATCTTCAGCGTTCAGCATGGGAGGGGTTAATATCTCAAGTCAAAACACCACTAATAGTAATGGGTGATTTAAATGCTCATCATACAGCGTGGGGGTCGTATAAATTAAATCATAATGGGAATATAATTTACAACTCTTTGGATTCATTGAATATCATTTTTTTAAACAACGGAGAGCCAACAAGACTAACTAACCCCAATCAAAACAATTCAGTAATTGATTTAGCGCTGACATCTAAGAGCTTAGCTGCTAAATGTAGTTTTGAAGTATTGAGTGTGCCTACAGTGAGCGATCATTTCCCTACACGGTGTATTTTTCATAGTTCTTATGTACAGTCCTCGACAGAGACAAAGGACAAAAGGTTTAACTTCGCTAAAGGGGATTGGATAAAATATAGTAAAATTGTGGATGAGTTGTTCGAAGAAGCGGAAATTTTGACCTATCAGGAATTTAACAAAATTTTGGATTATGCACGAAGTGAATCGATTCCGAAATATAAAAATACTAGTGATCCAAAGGCAAAGAGTCTCCCGTGGTGGGATGGGGAATGCAGTACAGCATTCAAAGCGAAGCAAATTCAACTTTCAAAATTTAGAAATAATCCGAATATGGATAATTACATTGAGCTCAAGAGATGCATAGCAAAGGCCAGAAGACTATTTAAAATTAAAAAAAGAGATACTTTTAGAAAATTCTGTAGCAATCTAAATAGGTCAACGCCAGTCGGAAAACTATGGGATATTATTCACAAATTCGAATATGGTCAAGAAGTTAAATGCAGAAAATTTTTACCGTCAAATAACATAGCGATTGAAATCCTAAATAGACTGACTGAAGGGGGGTCTTTCCCCCAAAGCACTGTAGAATTAGAAAAGTGTAGTCTCAATTATAATGACAATTTTAATAAAATCGAATACTATGAACTGTTATTTGTTTTAAATATGAAAATAAAAAACACTGCTCCCGGGCAAGATGACATTATATATTCAATGCTAAAATACCTTTCAGTGAGAGGGAAACAAAGTCTTATTAACATTTTTAATGAAATCTTATCAAAGGGCAACATTCCTGAGGAGTGGAAAAAAATAACCATCCTACCGCTTCTAAAACCAAGAAAAAATCCGTTGGATAGCAATAATTATCGTCCTATTGCGTTATCCTCATGTATTTCAAAAACATTTCAAGCAATTATTAAAAATAGGCTGGAATGGTTTGTAGAAAAAAATAACATACTACCTGCAACACAATTTGGTTTTAGAAGAGGACGGAGTTGCGCAGACGCCATTACATATATATATCATTGGATAAGAAAGGGATTTAAAACTAATCTGCTGTCGCTTGGTGTATTTGTAGACATTAAATCAGCGTATGATAATGTTGACATTAATATTTTATTTAAGAGACTATTAAACCTAGGGGTACCAATTTCCGAAGCAAGGGTAATCTATAATCTCTTTAAAAGGAGACTGCTAGCGATTAAAGACAACTCTTTAAATCTTCTTCAAAGTTCCGTTCATACCAGTAGAGGCCTCCCACAGGGGTCCCCCCTAAGTCCTCTACTTTTCAATATTTATACTATGTCATTATATGAAGGTATGTCCGAAGATACAGTACTTGTGCAATATGCAGATGACATTATGCTAATGTGTCAAGGCAGCTCTCTTCCAATAATATTTCAGGCAATGCAAAGAAGTTTAAATAATCTCTCTTTAAATATCAGCAGGCTCAAGCTGCAATTTGCTTACGATAAGTCGGAATTCATGGTATTCAGAAAGGGTCATGTTAAGAAACAGTATCCGAAGCTATATCTGAATAGTCACTTACTTAAGGTAACAGACAATATAAAATATTTGGGAGTTTTCATAACCTATAATCTTAAGTGGAATAAACACTTTAAATATATTGAGGACAAATGCCGTAAGAGGATTAACGTTTTGAGCACCCTGTGTGGGACTAAATGGGGTGCTGATCCCACTACCCTACTAATGTTATATAAAAGTACAATCCGCTCTCATATGGACTATGCGTGCCAAGTGTTCAACGTGCATAATAAGTCGATTTTTAATAAATTAGAGTCAATCCAAAACAGATCACTAAGAATAGTATTGGGTTGTTTTAAGTCAACACCAATTTTGGCTCTTCAAGGGATAAGTGGGATTACAGATCTTAATACAAGACGAATTCTCTTAACAAACAAATTTGTCATGAAATGTAGTTCAATTGAACATCATCCCCTCTCAAAACTTCTAAAACTACCTCAAGAAACGTTAGGCTCATTGGATGATATAGAGGGTGATAGTCTAGTCCAGGAAGCAAGTAAGCGGTTTTGGAACTTTTTCCCTGGATTTAATCCCAAACCAAATTATGCACCCTTTCTAATGCATCAGAGTTACCTAATGGAAACGATAAGATGTATCATACCGGATTTTAGTAAATTAAAAATACATAATCAGCATGAGTTTAGCAATTATTTCCATAATCATTTTCCTAATTACATACAGGTTTATACAGATGCCTCTAAAGACCCAAATTCTAACAAAACAGGTATGGGTGTCTACGTTCCGGGAAAGCAAATAAAATTTATGTCCAAATTAAGTGACCAGTTGCAAATTTGCTCTGCAGAAATAGCGGCGATTCAAAAAGCCATACAGATAATCCAAGACCATAATTTTAAATCATCCATCATCTTCTCCGATTCACAAAGCGCAATTAAAAAAATTCAGAATCATAAATTCCATGCTATGACTTCCGAGATTTTAGAAATTAAGAAAAACATCATCTCTCTTAGGTATAGGGGAATATCAATAATAATTCATTGGATCCCAGGACATAAGGGTTTCTCTGGCAATGAAATGGCCGATAAGCTGGCATCTCTAGGAGCAAATTTAAATGTACCATATCCATATACCCTGGACTACCAAGATTGCTTTTCTATTATGAAAAATTACAGTCTAAATATCTTCAGGACAAGATGGTCACTTCAAATAAAAGACTCGCATACCTTCTTCAGTAAGGTACAGGACACATTTTTTTCATCCCCATGGTTTTCAAAATACAATACTCTTCCAAGAAATCTGATAACGTTTATGAACAGGCTGATGACTGGTCACGGGATGTCACCGCTACATCTTTTTAAAATCAATTTAAAAGATGACCCCCTGTGTGACTGCGGGGAGGTGGGTTGTTTAACGCATATATTATTCGAATGTCATAAGTATGACACTGTCTCATTTTATAGAGAATTGTCACGTATTTTGGAATCTCCTATCTCAATCATTTCACTATTGAGAGGACTTAATTTAGAAGTACTAAAAATTATAAATAAACATATTAATAAATATAATATCCTACTGTAGAGTCGATATAGGATGGTTGCCTGCATGTGATTGAGAGCTATAGTTAATTATTTTTGCTAATTAAATAACTCCGATAACCATATTTTGGCTAAACGGGAATTTAAAAAAAGATAGGTAACACTACCGCCACTGGGTAAATGACCGCAGTAGTCGAGCCCATAAAATAACGAAGAAGAAGAAGAAGGTTAAGTTTAGG
Organism: Cryptocephalus primarius; assembly: GCA_963576515.1. Taxonomy (NCBI): domain Eukaryota; kingdom Metazoa; phylum Arthropoda; class Insecta; order Coleoptera; family Chrysomelidae; genus Cryptocephalus; species Cryptocephalus primarius. Next base: position 16,030,204 of record OY754940.1, on the reverse strand, counting down.
AATAGGCGGCTTCTACCTTTATACTACGAAGACCTGTGTGAGATACTTGCATAAGCACCATAGAACACTTTGTAAGTTCCATTACATTTGGTATATGACGCGATATATGCTGATGTTCCATACATATTTCTCTCAGGTAGATTGTACCAATTTTCATTGCGATGCAAAAGTTCAAGCTCCTCCCCTCAAAGTGAAATCCACATGTTGTGCTTCTTGAAACATATGCATATGTTTTTGGAGAATTAACTGACACTAAATTTGGTTAGGGTTCAATCAGACTTTTACCAGTATGACTTGCCTCAGAAAATCCTTATAAATCGTAATAAAATTTCCACATTACACATTACAACACTTCCCTGTTGACCCTAGAGAACCCGTTCTGGTCCCTCCCGACCTTCCAGTACTGTTCAACCCCCACGCTCCTGTTGAGGCATTGCAGAAACTCCTCGTCGTGTGTAATGACCAACAGCTGGAAGTTCTTCTGGTTCTGCCTAGTCGTCACGATCCTCGTCAGCGCGTCGCTGAGGCTCAGTATGTTCTCATGGTCCAGATTCGTGGTAGGTTCGTCCAGCGCCAGTATCCCGCAACTGGAGCTGAACGTCTCGGCCAGGGCCATCCGGATGACGAGGCAAGCGACGACCTTCTGGCCGGCGCTGCACCGGCCTCTCATCTCCAGCTCGACGTTGTTCTTCACTTGGACCACTGGAAGATTTACACCAAATGAATGAAGGAATATCTATATTTAATCTACGTAGCATCTAAGTCATAAGTATCAACTAACGAATATACAGAGAACCATGCAGAAAACCATTTCTGATCGAACTGTGTAACACGTTAGCTGTGCATTTGTGTACTGGTTCGTTCAAAAAGAGATGAATCAATTTTTAGCTGTTTTTACCATTTTAACCAAAGAGGGGAATAATAACAATGTTTTGCAATGGCCTCTGCGCACATTAACGACATTAACATTGTGTGTAGTTTTAGTTTCCGTTAAAATTCAAGCAACAGGTACGTGCTATATACAGATACAGTATATATTAAAATATGTTACCAATATTCCTCTTGTATATGATTTTAATTTCATGATATTACGTTAAAACGTTATAAACAGTTGTCAGAACTCACAAGAGTAATTTTTTGTATATTTTTGATATTCTATCTATACAGCAACCCTGATTCCACCTCACCTTTATAGTTATACGTCCTCCTTTTGGCAGTGCCTATGTTCTCATCAGTTTTGATCTCGATGTAATCGATATCGTTCCCCGTGTAAATATCCCTCCACAACTCCTTGATCGTCCGATTAATTTCCACCATCCTCTCCTCATGGAACTTAAGGACGGCCTTCTCCAATCTATTGACGTAAATTATGTTGTCATCTATCGCGAACTCTACCATTTTCAGTTCGTAGAACTGCTTCTGGTAGTTCCTATAAGACATCCTGCTCTCCTCGGTGTTTAGCTCTTTATGGATCTCCTTGATGATCTTCTCGATCTCCTCGCATTGGCCAGTGAAAGTGCTTATCTCTCGATTGCTCTTCTCCAGGCCACGTTCGATCTTCTGCTTTTCGGCGTAGACCACTCGGTAGTTGTAACCGCCGATTTCTTCCTCCAGTCTGGTGATCTCCTGGGAGACTTCTTCCTCTCGTCTTTGCTTCTCTCGGAGGGTTTTGTTGTCCTTCAGGGCCCTGGAATTGTCAAGTCAGTTTCAAGAACGGGAATAACAATAAGGTAATATCATTATCTTAAAAAATGGATGTGTGATATTCTGACAAGGCATCTCAAGAGAGATGTCTAAATGTACCGCACTTCTGGAGGAAAATGAAGTTAATTATAAATGTTATCATTAATATAAGCGCCCATAGACCGTTCTCCACATAGGCGCAATTCAAAATTATTCTTAAATATTTACATGTCAAATAGAAACAAATTACCATTGTAAAAACGTAAACACATTTAAATAAATCGTGAAAAATACCAAAACTCTTGGAATTAGCTACCGCAGCTTGACCTGCGCCTCACCATACCTGAAATTATTCTCCTGCTTAGCCAACACTTCCTTTTTCTGCGACACAAGATCCGTGATCTTGTTCTTCGTCTCGTCGAGCTTCCGATGGGTCTCGTTGCGCTCCGCCAGCTGCGCCTCGGTATCTTTAAGCTTCGCGTCGATATCCCTCCTCTCGTAATTGGCTATGTTCTCTTGCAGCGCTTGGATGTTCGTCAATGCATTCCTATTCTCCGAGATCTTCGTTGATTCGGCCTGCTTCACCGCTCGGTTCTTTTGCACCAGCGACAGCTTCTCCTCCTCGGCTTTCCGTTTCTTTTGTTTCTGTTCCGCTGCTTCGTCGTTCAAAGTTTCTATCTTGGATTTTAAACTCGAGAGGCTTTCAGTGAGTTCCTTCAGTTGATCTTCCAGCAACGGTTTTTGTTCGATGAGCCTAGGCATGTTGATCTGTTTCTGAGTCTCGGATTGTATGGTTGATAGGAGCTGTTGGCAACGTTCCCGGTGTTTATCCAGGATGTCCTTGTATGAGTTGTAACGGTTCTTTTTATAGCTTAGGTCGGCCTGGGCCTCGTCGATTTCGGCTTCGGTGTCCTGCCGGGAACGGTTCGATGGGACCTTCACAAGGTTTTCCTGTAAAGACTCGATCGATTGCTTGGATTTGGCGACGTCGGCGATGTATTGATCCAGGAGCGTGGCGTCCGATAGGAAGTTCCTGCAGGATTCCAACTTCTCCCTCGGAAGCATCAGCGATGCTTTCTCAGTTGCGAGTTCCAAGCTGAGGTTCTCGTGACGTTCCTCGAGCTCCACTAACTCCTTTTCTAATGAAGGAATTTTTAATTCGGTTAAAGTTTTGATTTCGTCGTTAACCGGTTTTAACTGTTGGAGTTTGGTGTAAATGATCTCTTCCTTGTTTAACTTTGCTTCGAAGTCTTTTATCTGAGTTGGTAAATGGGCTATTTTGGTTTTCAACTCGGTGACGATTTGATTTACAGCATCCTGCTTCTGGCTAAAGTCAGTATGGCACACCGGGCAACAAGGTTGTGTTTTATTTGAAAATTCGTGTATAAAAGTTTCAAACATGATTTTAGCAGCTTGACTTACTCCTTTATCTTTCTGAACGACCTGCATTCTTTTGTAGGATTGTTCCAGAACTTGGTCGAACTCATTCGGGCCACAGAGATCAGAAACATTGTTTCGTTTGAGGGTTAAGTCTTTCTTATCCGCCTCCAATTTCTTTTTGAGGTGATCCCTGGTAGTCTCAGTCGTCGTTAGTTCCTTTTCCAATTTAGATATGTTGGTTAGCAACCGTTTTTCCAATGCACCCTCACGTGACTGCACCTCAATTACTTCATTCTTGAAATTTCTTTCAGGGATGTTATCGTTGAACAGCAACTTTAGATTGTGGGAATGAGAGAGTTTTAACTTTTGGATGTCAGATTCTTTTTCGACAATCGAGTTCTTTTCATCCTCCAATTTCTGCTCGATAACATAGTTGTCCTGGAGGATACGGTGCTCACGGTATAATTTCTCCAGGTACTTCTCTTTGTTTTCGATGATGTCCTTTAGCTCTTCGATTTCAGTCAGCTTTTCAGACTCATTAAAGTTGCTTTTGAGTTTGTTTAAGTCACTCTGTAGTTTTTCAATTTTGTTGCTGATGTTTGATAACAACACGTTAGATGCTTCGATTTCCTTCAACTTCACTCGAGTGTCACGTATTTTCTTTTCAGTTTCTTCGACTGATCGAGTCTTGGTGGCGATATCAGCGTTGGTAGTAGCAAGTTCTTGGTTGATTTTGTCGACAAGTTTTTGAAGGTTTTCCTCCGCGGAATCTGCTTCCCGGATGATTTGGTCGTAACGTTCCTGAGAGGCTTTTAATGCTACAATCAACTTATCGATGGTGACCTCACGATTTTCTTTATCAATGGCGTTCTCAGGTAGTCCTAAGTTTACTCTCAACTTGTCGATTAACATGGCGATTTCGATGATTTTGCTTGAGTGTTGTTTCTTTTCTTCCTTCAGCTTCCCGATGTTCATTTGGATTTTCTGAACGTCTCGAGAGACTTCAGTTGCCTTGGCAATGACTTCAGTTTTCTTCGTAGTTAGCTCTGTGACGTCGTTGTTAATTTTGGCTTGTTCGGCTGCAAACGAGTCGATTTTGGCCTGCAAGGCTTCGTCGTCGCCTTGGAATATATATGAGATGTCTTGTCTGATCGTGGCTTGTTGATCGACAAGACCCTTTTTCTCAGCTCGACGTTCGCTGAGGGTTTTCTGTAATGTTCCTAACTTGTCTTCTAGTTCGAGAATTCGTTTCATCCGGTCTTGCAAAGGTTTTATTTGCTCTTGTTTGTCCTGGATTTGTTTGTTGATTTTGTGTAATTCGTCTCGTTTTATATTCAACCTCTCACGATCTTTGTCAACTCTTTCTTTGATAATTCGCTTCGAATTGAGTCGTTCCTTTAACATCTTCACCTTGGACTGCTCCTCTTTGATAACCTTTCGGAATATGTCGACGCATTTGTTGTACTTGGACGCGTCGAATATTTCGTCAAACTTCTCCTTGAGTTTTTTCGGTTCATCCAGGGGCCAAGTCGAGTTCTCCTGGTGGCAGAACAGGACATTATTCAATATCGATTTGGAAACATTCAGAGCTTCGCTGCAGTACAAGTTGACATCGGCACACCTTCCAGACAGATCGGTATACTGAGTCGGATCATCTTTATCATACCTCCTCAGATTGAACTGGATGTTCTTGAAGGTTAACCCACCGCCCGCCCTGCTAGACACCTGCATATACCGGGCGATGGTGTTCTTGTAGCCGTGGCAGTCGGAGAACTTGATCAGTATCGATGCCTTCGTCTGGCTGCGGTTGGTTATCTTCGGGTCGTTGATGAAGCCCTGGCCAGAAGCAGTGCCGCCCGGTAGCTCGCCCGTTAAGGCGTAACGAATCGATTCGATGATGGTGGTCTTGCCGCTGCCATTCTGACCGAGGAACAGCGTGACGGGGGTACTGAACATGACGATCTCGTCGCTGTCCGGATCGAAGCTGCGGATGCCGCGAATCTGGAGGCTGCGGAGTAACGCCATCGCTGTGGAAAAGGTTGAATTTGTTAGATACGAACGAATGCAGACATTTAGGTGAAGGTAGTTAATATAGATATAGGTGAAGGCTATGCAAACAGCAATGGATCTACTATGACAGTTTAAATCAGCTACATAACTGAAGACCTTAGGGTTTTGAGCAACAAAGTATATAATAAGTATATATTGTCACTGCAGTCAGGGTTCAAACTGCAGCTCGTCTCAACAGCAGCAGGGACCGAAACTGCGGATCGTTTCAACAGTAGCCAGGATTCGAATTGCAGATGGTCTCAACAGTAACCAGGACTCGGGCTGCAGCTCGTTACAACTGCAGCCATGACTTAGAGCCACTCGTCTCAAGAGTAACCAGGACTTGCACGGCAGCTCGGTTCAACAGCAGCCAGAACTTGGAAGTTTAGCTCGTTTCAACAGCAACCAGAAATCGGACGGGTTTTCTCTCTCCTTCGAACCTCCTGTTCCTTTAATTTTTCTCTTGAGAGACTTTTTCGTTCACACTCCTTGTAATCGTCTTTCCATTCTTCTGTAACATATCAAATTCATTTTGCTCTTTCCGCTCCCTACACTCTCATCATTAGAACGCCGTTGTGGTATTTCCTGCTAGCCTGGCGAGTACTCTCAACGTTTGCTCCTCCAAGGGGTTTACATTTTTAAATTGATATGTTAATAATTAAGAGGACTACAAAGTTAAAGAATGTGTCAATCGAAAGGGGTTAATTTATTACATAGTCGAAGACATATTACATAACAATTATTATTACAGGAATTATTCCCGAATTATACGGTATGAAATAGCGTTGACTTATCCTTTAAAATGTGACCGTTACATGGGTGCAGGTATAACTTTGCAATATTACTACACAAATGCTTGTATAATTCGCTTAATTCGCTGAATTCGCATTGCAAATAACTTCTCTTACATCGGTCAGGTCATGACTTCTTGAATGGCCATGACGAAATTACGTGATATAAGAATTACCGTCATATAACACGCGTTAGTCATGTTGTAAATGCCTACTGCAAGTATATTTCCAAGAGGAATTTCGAATTTTGAAAAATATTGACCAAGTTCGTATGCATAACTCAGAAACTTTCTAAATTGTGTTACGGTTCTCTTTGTTCATCGCCTTGTAAATATTTTTATTTTTGATTTCGATATAATTTAAAATGAAAAATGGTATAGTAAATAGTCAAATTTAAAAATCTTTAATAACTTCAGTTCTACTTATTCGATTCAGTTCAAATTTGTATTAGAGATAGATAATAAAATATCACACCATTTCTGAAAAGTTGAACCTCGAGGGCCAAAGGGTGCGAGCCCTATTGAGCGGGAAAGCTATGGGTAAGAAATATGACCTTAATCGCTTTTTAATAGGTGCGTTGACAATTTATTCCGGCAACCACATGCCACAAACGAATTATTGACAGGGGACCGTTGAATCGAGCAGGTGGAATGATGGTGTGTGGTTGGTCAGCGAAAAAACCTGATCGTCCATTGGTCAGAGAACAGGGGATTTATATTTAAGGTAACTAGTCTTGACTAGATTTGAGCTCTGGGGGTTTTCGGCCCGTAGTGACGTATTTAAGTGACGGAAATTTTGGGTTTACGGAATGATGTACTTCAAAGCAGCTTAGTTAAAGTTAGAAGGGGTAGTCAGGGAAGTTTAAAATCCGAGAGCATGAGGAGTGTTTAGGGTTCCTATAATCTGAAGTGCAAGTTACTTTTGTGAGTGATGAAGATAACAAAAAAAAACCGAAATATCAATTTTCTGACGTTTTCTAGGAAAATTTGAAGTTATGCTGAAAAACGATTTGTATGAAGGTTTTTTTATGATTTTTATGTATGTTTTTATTTTTTTATGTTTTTGACGTTTTCTGTTATATAATTAGATTCAATTACATTAACGTTAAGCCATGCATTTCCCTATTATTAATTGTTTATCCATAATTCCATTTAACATTCTATTAACCCAGTGTGAACATTCGAGAACATTCTAGTCCGTTTCAAATTCACTTTAAAAACATAGCGATTTTCGCATATCTTCGCCCTTATCGGTTGTTGACTCAGGGCGAAACACAGTTTTTGCGAGTTTTTTGTCGAGTTTCCGAGATACAAGTCGAATAGTCTCGCTCGTTAGGAAAGTTATTAGTGTCGGTAACGCGTAGGAGAACGGTTGAGATTTCATTACGCGAGGTGTATTAGTGACAATTTTATTAAAAATTCTTGATTTTTCGAAGTAGAAGTGTCGTTTGGTGCACAAGAAGGGCCGGTCCCTTCTACGTTCGCGCCGAGAGACGTTTTCTGAGGGACTTTATCGGTAATTATTCTATTTTTTAGATTCTTTGGACTGCAATATTCAAAACTATTCGAATAATTTAGTCCTTATTAATCAACGTTATTAACTTATTAATTATTCTATTCAATTAATTTTCCACTCATACTCTTCTGAATGTGATGTTGGTGATAGCTGCAATTAACGTCCTATTAAGATGATTTCCTCCTTAAACTTATTTTTGAACGTTTTTTATTGTTTCAGATAGTGTATAGTGAACATTTTGGTGAGAGTGGCGTGCCCCTCGGCATAAGGATAGTAGCAGTGGGTTTCATGCCTATATGTCATTGTCAAACGGTTAGTTTCTTTATGCTTATTTCGATGGAACTACAGAATATGATTTCAATACATTGAACATTTTTTTATATACTAGGGGGCTCTGCCCCCTATGCGCTTGCGCGCGCCAACCCCCGTGAAATTCAAACAACGACACGTATCAAACAAACACGATTTTTTTTTTCAAGAAAATTGTTCTTTTCTTTTTTTGTTGAAAACGCGAGAAATCACGATTTGTTTTTAAGAAAATTGTTCTTTTTCTTTTGTTTAAAAAATTTCGTTTGTTGTTAACAAAATGAAAAACCCCGCGGTTAACAAAAAAAAAAGATTCTTTGCCGAGAGATCTTGCCGCTTCGATCGCCAACGTTCAAATGGACGAGGCCTTCGTGACTTCCAGTCGGCACGCGGCAAGGAGAGATGGAGAGAGGCACTGACTGAGTGGCGTGCGCAATGAACAGGCACGTGGCAGTGAGAATGATAGAAAAAGTATGAGATACATGACTACAAACAGCCGGGCGGGGATGAGTGAGAGAAATGAGAGAGAAAAGTAGGCGCGCGCAATTTTTAGGGAACCAGAGAGAAGGGACGACCAATCACGCACCGAATAAGTCGATGACAGGCATTATCTCCATTAGTAATTTTTTTTTATATATACCTTAAAATATTTATATATTATATATAGCAGAACTAAACAGATAAAGGTGCCAGTGGGTGGAATGGCACAGCCTTAAAAACATCCTTTCCTAATTTATAAGAGATTCCTATTTCTAAAAGACTAATGATTTTTGATATATTTATTAGAGCTTTGCATTTCACATATTAGCGTTTACCTTACTTTGACAGGAACGCATGCGCATTAAGCACTTTCAATAGCGCTATTGCTTAATGCGCATGCGTTCAGTCAAAATGATAAAGCGCTGACGTTATGTGAAATGCAAAAACTTTATTATGTTAGTAATAGTAACATATAACAAATATTTTACAGGTGAGTATTTTCCTGACAATGGCATAGAACTTCGTATAAGGGCAGTACGACAGATGTAGCTGCATATAAGGTTAGTTCCTCTAAAAAGGATTTTTTTTGAAAGAGCATTTATTTTGAATTACTGTTATTCATTGTTGTTAATACATATTTATTATGACAAATTTAGTTATTACTGCAGTAAGTTCAAACAAATTTATTACTGTTTAGGTAAGTCTTTGGTGCGATGGTAGTGACAACTTTGTGGAAAGGCAAAAAGGTAAAATGAATTGTCTTTTAATGGAGCACTGGCGATGAACTTCGAGAAAAAACAGAAAGGCAACATTAATTGTTTTAATGGTTTGTATTCGTAAATTACTTTTGAAATTCAATTTTCCTTCTCTCTTATTGTTAGAGCTCGGAAAATATGTGAAATGCCTATTTGCATATTTTACAAATTTAGGCGAGTGCATTTTTTTTGTATTTTTAAGTTCTAACTCTAATAAGACGGTCTCCTGGTATTTTAAAAGAAGTTGAGGAGTTTCTAAAGAATTTATGGAGCATGTGTTGATCTAAAAAACATGCAGTTTGGAAAATAACCCATGAGTTTTCACAGTGGTTTTGGCACTAAATGAAGCTGAGGAGTTTCTAAGTCAATTATAACGAATTTAATCCACCCATAACAGTTTTGTTATTTTTAAATAAGTACTGACACAACTAAAGTAGTTGCGGAGTTCATAAAAACCTTATGACAACTGTATTGTATTTAAAAGCACTTGCAATTGTTGTCTGAGAAACATGACAGTTGAAATGAAGAATCTAATGCTTTAAAAAAAGTCAGAAAATTTCTAAGTTAGTCTAAGTTTCTAAGATTGTAGTGTTTCCAAAAAGTAGAGGAGTTTCTAAGAATATTTTGACAATTTTAATGAACTAATTACCCCATTATTCTCATGCCCATTATTTTAAAATGTACATGTTTTGAATGCTTAAATGTTAAAGCTAAATGCTATATTTTCACCTAAAAATATAGTTTGTAGTACAAATAGTTATAATATAGTCTATCCCTCTTATTCATAAACACATTTTAACGATAAAATGGATTTTAGCTTAAAATACGTTTAGAATGTGTTTCACAGATATAACTACAGTTTTATTCCATATATTCTTAACATGGAGGTACCTACAGTTACCTTATTGAGTCACGTTCTCAACACATTTTGAGCTAAAATCTATTTTAACATTAAAATGCGTTTATGAATAAGATCGTAATAGTTTTGCTCATTTTAACTAGTTTTGAATAAATTTATTTTCACCTAATAAAATTATTCAAAGATTCTCTTATTCATATGGATTCAAATGCATATGTATATCATGCAAGCATAATTTATGTATCTGTTAAATAATATTGACCCCAAGACCGAACCTTGAGGCACCTCGCAGTTGATACATAATGAGATATAAAAAGAGTTATCCTAAAAGCATCTTGATGTCTATTCAGCAATTAAGAGTTTATTAGATTATAAGTATACCTCTTATTCCAAAGATGCTAAGTTTATCTATGAACATGCTTATCCTAATCTGAGCCATTGTGATTCTTAAAAAACCCGAAATAGCTTTACGCAGAAGCCAAATTCTCTAATATTTTGGATTTTTCAAAACAATTGGGGCTTTTGTCCCTTATAATAATCGCAATGACTTTCCCAAAAATGGAGGTTAATTGATCAAATAATTGTATTATTTTAACAATTTTCAAGATTTTGGGGACAGTTGCTGCATCTATGTTAATTAGTGATGTTAAAGAAATCGGCGTCGACTCCAAAGAATTTTGAGTATGAAACTGTTTATATCATAGATTTCTGAGCACCGAGAGTTATAGATAGACATGACAGCTGTCGCTACTTGTTTAGATGATACGAGCTCTAATTGACCTATAAGGAGATTTGAAGTTTTTAGATAACCCAATGCATTTGTGTTAATTACCTGGAGTTGATTAATCAAGTCATGATGTATCGAAGTAAAATATTCATCAGAATCATCAGCAGTTGCATCATTAGTTGTAGCTTGTTTCTTTTCGAACTGATAAATTTTTAGAGTAACATAGGAAAGCACTTCATGATAGATTTTGCAATTTTTTATTTGAAATTGAATATATGTTTCAGTGCTTCAAAAGCATGAAGATCATTAGAGTGACTTGTATAATAATATGCCTTTAAATGGCATCGGTGAACCAATGAACTGGTGATATATTGTTGATTTTATATTTTTTAATGAAAAAATGCTTGTGAATGTCTTTTGAAAGTAGTAGCCACTTCCTGCGCAGTACAAACTGCATGAAACAATTTTTTCCAATTGGGGGTTTAAGGACTCTTTAAATCTTTACATTCTTTTAATAGCAAAACTTCTACATGATGTTTCTTTGGTCTCAGAAATATGGTCTTTTTTTATAGCTCGTCCCATGTGATCGAACAAACTTGGATCAAATATCCTATTCTCTAAGTGATCCGATTCCAGATAAGTTGATGGGTTCTGAAACGGTAACATTAATTGAAAAAGAATTGATTAATACAACTTTTCTACTATTAAGCTAGAATAGTCATTGGAATCAATGTTACAATTCCCCCAATATAATTTTGTCAAATCTATCAAATAAATATTCAAGTATAGTTTCAAAGGTGTTCAAGAAAATGTGGATTGTTAGTGTGCGATCAATATACTGAAACTACAGGTATTCTAGAAGAATGCAACTCAACACTGCAGTGCTCAGTACTGATTTCATGGTAACATTTGGGTAAATGTTCAGAAAATCAAAGAATAATATTCTTTTTATTACTAAACCTTTGGATATTTAAATGAGACAGTTGCCACTGTAATCATAGTTTTGGTGATATTGCTCTTGTTACAATTGTTAAGATTATCAGGAGCCTTTTTAATAGCAATCACACTTGAACGTGTTTGACATGCTTTATCTTGTTAGGTTTATGGATTACTTTGATGATATGATAGCCATAACGATAGACCCATTGCATTATCAGAATTGTTAACAATAATAATTTTGTAATACATACTGCCTGCATATATTTTAGTACATATTTTTCGAGCTCTACTTACTTGTAAGGATTAAATATTATTGATACACTTATGAACATTTATTTCAGGTGGCTTAAGTCATGACAGCGGCAATGACTAACAACTATGAAGGATAAAAATAATAAAATCAGTCGACTTCTAATGGTTGGTATTTTTTAAATTATTCTGGTATGAATTTGAATTTCAAACATTCGGCATATCCTAATATTTTCAATGTTTTTCAGGTACCACATACAGCCAGGTTACCGAGGCAACAGCGGACATCTTGGCGGCCAAGTGACAGTCATTCAAGGTTAGTGTATTTAACTGAATTTTGAAAGACTGTTTTATGTTTCGGGTATAACAAATATGGGAACATCTACTTATAAACATTTTGAAATTTAAAAAGCAATTTTAGCACATGCAGTGACGTACGTCTTGGTCAAACGAACAAAAACAAAGTAATGTAATTTTTAGTGAAACTCTAGGTATCATCAATATTAATAGTTTTACAATTCACGGTTTACAAGCTTGCTACAAAAACAGTACCACTAATCGAAGTGTTGGTGTCCATATTTTTAACTGGTACTTGTTACAGCTTCGCTCGCTCCTTTTATTTATTGCTTAGAAAAATAGTATGTTATTGCCTAAACTGTCAATGTACAATAGAACCGAATGATAGTAACACCAGTTCAGATATAAGGAAAAAGTAATGTCGGTCCCAAGCAGGTGCTTATATAAAAATAAATGACCATTAGGTTTGACCATAACAAAATAATTCTCTTAGTTGATGAGGTTTATCAGTATGACCACAATGGATAGCACTGGATATTCAAATAGTATCTCATTGATGTTTAGAAAAGTATTAGGGGTACAAACAAATCTCCTGAAGTGACTCAACGCATTCAATTTTTCAGTGAGAGTTGAAATCGTACATGCTTCGCTGTCTCGTTCCCTCCCAAGCAAAAGAAATATAGTGGGCCATTCTGGAACTATTTCATATACTTTGTGTAACAATAGCCACTATGGCTACGTAGTCTATGATAATATGCACCGTACCTTTACTTAGGTCCTATAGCCTGAGCAACTTGTTATTAATGATGATCCAGGCGTGAAAAGCCTTGACCTTTCATTCAGTCACCTTCGGATTGGTATTTACAACGGTAGCATATTCTAAATTAATCACTTCAATTCATAAATTCAATCAGTTTTAGTACTGTTGGTAAGTAAGAAGTAAAACAAATGATACTCCTGCTGTATAACTATATTAGTGTATGCTAGGATTAAATTTTGCTTACAAGACGACCTACTGCATTGTATGTATTACAACTTCAACCTGGCGAATATATAAATAGACTTTATTTACTAATGACTTACCAATGAATTATTCACAAATGACACAAGTACACTCATTCACTGAATTTTGCGAGGGAAAACGAGTAACAAGCACATATATCTGAGCACAACACAGGAACCGCCATTTTTAAATATTTGAGGTTATGTTACTCATACCAACTTAACTTTGGCTTCATGAACTGATAAGGCGCGATTTTTAAATTCAAAACTTGGCGGAGGTTTATACACCGAAAGTAGACAGTACAGGGTCATTTCCAATATTTGCTTATTGTATATTGTAGTTGTTTTTATTTGTTGTTTGCGCCCCATTTAAGTTCCCTGGTGGTTTGGACAGTTTTTATTGTTTTTCCTAGTTGTTACTGTACATGTTTGTAATTAATTCAAGGAGGTTTTTAATCACTTTTCCTGGTTTTATTATTATCCAAGTTGCCTCTATCTTTTTACGCTGTCGTCACTTTTTCGATGTCAATTGGTGTCATAAACAAGGGAGTCTTTATGACTGTCTTGAAAGATGTTGTGGATAGTTCAATTCTTAACGTATAGCAATTTTTTGAAAAAGGGTGTTAAACTTCATAAGCAGTCCTGATGCATTTATGCTTCATGCTTACAATTTTTATTTACTCTGAATATAATACTGAATACTTTACGAGAAATTATTACTTGAAGTTTGAAAGCAAGGTTTTTGTGCAATATATTTGTTAAATATTTTAATATGAATTTAGCGTTAGGTTCATAACTGAGGTTTGTTACGTTTTCAAGACTTCTCTCCAGAACGCTTCGAAACGTTACTTTTTTCCCCCTTCCAAACCCGAATTGCAGTTCTGCCGGCTCGAAAGTTAGGTTAAAAGATGTGTGGGATTGGAGAGGTCGATCGATGCAAAACACGAAGGCACACACCGCGTCACACACTCACACACACGCCACACAATCTCACACATTCGTGCCACCAGTTTGGTACAGGGAACGCACACACATTTAATAATTCGAAATTCAATGATAGGATAACAGGACGCCGAGGAGGTCGTGGAGTCTCGGAGTGGGAATATTATTGTTCGGAAGATAGGCAACCAAGTTTGACCCATTTGATGTAATTTAAATTTTCAGAAGTTAAATACCCTTTGCGGAAACGATTCCTTCCAATTATTTAGTACACACGTTATAGTTAGATGTTGCGTATTTATGATGGAATATTCCAAAGGTGATTAGTAAACTATAAAATAAGAATTATGAATATGAGAGGCCTATATTCATCATTGGCAGTTAGTAAGTTGCTTAACGGTAGTTTCATTAAATACATGTTTGCCCATTATTAGCTCTTGTAGCGCTTGTGATTTTAATATATTAATTGTAACAATAATAATAATAACAAAAAACTCGTCTTCAGTAATGGTAGTAAAATTCTGAAACGTGTTTACAGATGAGTGGGGATAAAGGGGGCTTCAATTGACGAAATTTCAAATACAAAGGCGTTTGAAACCATATAACTACATAATAAAAAAAATTCAAAAAACAAGTAATCCAAAAATCTAACTTTTATTATTTATTTATAAGCAGCCTTCGAATAGTGCAGTGCCGTGGCTCATTAATGATAAGTTATTGTGCCTTACATTTTTATTGTGTAATTCTTGCCTTGACACCAGCTTCTCTCACAAGTATTCATGTTTTAATTTTGATACTTGTTTGCCCAAAAATGTTAGATGATGTAATTTAATTATTTTTTTAACCAGCGCAAGAATAGCTAATCAGTTAGCTATTTTAAGTTTATTTAAGCTTATTGTAAGATATTAAGGTAGTATAGTTAATCAGCAGTCGAGTATTTTTCTGTAATGTGATCAAATTCTAAGAATTTAAGCAGGGGTAAGATATGATAAGACTTTTTCCTGAATTTATAATTTAAAATAATCGTAGGTCCATACAGAGTTCTTCTTTTTTATTAATTTTTCTACGTGACACAATTTTATACAATAATTTATTTTTAATTTTCGACAAAAGTGCGTGAGTTTAATTTTGTCGGATTCATATGTAAAGTGTGATTACAAGAGTATCGGTATATATTTGCTTTATCACTGTTCAAATTTATCCCAGATACTTTAAAACTGCAAGAGCAGCAGGGGCCCCGATACTGACCCCGTGGAACACTCGACCTTACCGTTTTGAAATCTGATCTTACATTTTCTGGAATTAACATTGCTTTCTGTTTTCCAGGGAGCTTTGAAAAGGTTTTAACAAAACACTGTCTATCCCATAATAATTTAATTTAGCAGCCAAATGCTCATGATTAGTCTTATGAAATACTTTACTAAAATGTAGTCTGGTTATATTATTATAGTTACTTTGGTGGTAGAGTGGTGACTAGATGATGCCCAAAATCCTTACATAGCTTTCGATAGTAAGTTGCAACTTGGTTTTACACATTTCTTCCAGTGCTTTAGTTAGAGCAGGTAGAAGGCTAATAGCCATAGGTCGTTCATATCATTTATATTGGGAACGTTTTGTATTGAAATTATGAAAGAATGTTTTCACTTACTTGGAAAATGTCCATTTTCAATGCACATATTTATGGTACGTATAATGTGGGGTTACCAAGGGGAGACTTACCAATATGAATACTATTTTGTATTCAATATGTTCAAATATTGAATACAATATTATATAACAGTGTACTACTAATTACAAATATAGAACTCGATTCCATTGATTTCTTGCAACACATCACTCTTTTATGAGAAATAAGCCTACGCTGAACCAATAAACCGCTTGAAACTCAATTTGAAAACACTCAGGAAAATGAGATGTAACGTTTAAATTTTCGTTACTTATTAAAATGTTGCAAATTCTCAATTACCTACTTCATTCGCCGAAGTTTACAGTGTGGAACTGATTCATTGAGTGTCACGTAAACCTCCTAATTAAATAACTGCTAAAAGGTTAGTTAAAAGCTGTAACTTTTCGAAAGCGATAATCCATCCTCAATTTAACTTGCAAATGAAGTGGAAACGTAAGTGCGCCCTAACAGGTAAATGATATCGATCTTTAATAACTGCATTAGGAATAAATTTACTTGAAACAATGGAACTTTGGCGTAGAAAATGGATACTTTACTATAAATCAGGTCGTATCTCAAGTTCGTGCTAAGCTGGAGTAGTCTGAAAATAGGTAGAATGCTTTAATGGTGAATTATTGACAAAGTGAGAATTTAATAGATTAATTTTTTTGTCGAGACCAGTGGTGGCCGTTGAATATATTTTGGGAGGGGGGTGGTGTAATGGTGAATGCAACGATATTTATAATATCGCAAAATATTTATTCGCAAAAATATATTATATACAAAATATAATATTCGCAAAATTCCATGTTCATATTTCCGATCTGAGGCGGGGCCTACCGGGGCTACATCGGACCGATTTCGAAAGGCTCTTCACTGTTCCAACGTATCATGGCAACTGACCGGGTGGGGACTAATATTTTAAAAGTATGGCCGTCGAATCAGACCGTTCTTCGCTCACTACGATCTCTACAGCCTGAATGTCATGCATTTCGAAATAGGAAGTTATGATGCCGCACCCTGTAAATCGGTGTTGCTTGAAAAAATTGCGAGCCAAAATCCGTTAAACGCTGTAGTAATTGTAATTCTTGCACCTAAAGTTAATAGAAAAAGTTTAGCTTACGTTAAATGTTTCACATTGACATTCACAATCATAACACGTGATTACTTTTAAATTATCTTTATTGAATCGTCGTTTTTTTTTGCTAAATTGTATTCATGGTAAAATGTAATTCCTGTCATTTTTTTTTCGCGTGTGTGTTTTGAATTTGTTATAACGTCACTTATTGATGGAAACATTAAATATTGCTTGACTTAAATATCAGGGGCTTGAAATGTTCTTGAAAATTTTTAAATTAAGCTAAAATTTAACGTTAAAAAAATTGTTTACTGAGAAACAATAAATTTGGCATTTCAAAAATGATAGGACCATTTTTACTTTCCGAAAGATATAATTCAATACATGAAACAATGACCTGGGTTATATTTTGCATATATACTTTATATATATTACATATATATTGCATTTATATATTACTTCAATGACTGATGAATGTTTGTATTTGTTCGATTGCCGTTAATTATAAATATTCATTTGCTTGTGTATGAGAGGACATTAATGTTTAGCTAATTGTAAAAATCCAATTTATCCCCAACATCGGGGGATTGTTGAAATATTTTACTTGTTTATATCGTTAATATTTACATTTCGTTACTGAATTTTTAGTATTTAGATTACCATTTAAATATTTAACGTTTCGATTAAAGTTAATCAAAAATTTGAATTGTTGTCCAATGAACCGCATCACAAATTATCTTTTATTAATTTTGAGTTCTGTTGGTAACGAAATATCATATATTTTGAAATTTGCAATTTTTTTAAAGGCTACTTAATTTGTTTTTTAACTTTCAACATTATCACACAACATACTCGAAACTAAAGCTGTAAAAAGGCCGTAACTGACGTCGTTGAAATAATCCGCTCTATAATAGCGCGTGTTATAATAATAATAATACGAATTAAAGCGTATAATTCACCCTGGGCCAATTAAGTCCTCAGCATCCAGGAATACCTCAAGCGGGCCATAAAAATGAAAACCAGGAAGGCGCAATTATTATTTACGGCCAACAGAGCTGCAGAAGTGGGAGCGTATTTTTTATATTTTTGGAAAATTTCAAATTGAAACGGCAACTGTCTCATTAATCATCCCCGGACTAGAGACGCGTTCTCTTGCACGTTCCCGGATTTTTTCACATCGAGGAAATTAGCTCGCGCCATACTTTCATCATTTTACGAGCTGTTCCAATCCTATTCTTTTACTGTCGAGTATGGTCGAAAACTAACGTAAGAAATTGACGGGATGAATTTTTAGATGAGCTCCGAGGGCAATAAAATGAAAATAAATTCCGCAATCCGGGGAGGGATATCATGGATTCCCTCGGCAATCGTTATATGACTTTTTTTGGATTATTTGGGTAATTTTTATTGATTAAGTGATAGTGAAGCAAGTGATAAAACCGGTAGTTGGATTGCGGAATTGAATTTAGATATGTTAGAGTTGCTCCTACTTATCTGGGGACTTTACTATAATTATGGAAGTTATTATATCTTAAAATAAATGGATAAGAGCTCAATATATTATTTGGTACGGTAAATCAAAACAAAGTACACAACGACAATCTTCTATGCAGCAAAAGAGGATGCAACCCGTCATACTACACTATGTAGTGAGCGTGCCGTGTGTGGCGCCCCTAGCGGTCGAAAATTCGTTCGACAGCGGCGGGAGATTCAAGTCTTCAAATCTTGGGCATGTTGTATCGTAGTTTAGGATATAACAACGTTTTCATTTGTACGTGCGAGGAAAATATTGTCAACGTGACCACTTAAGTACCCTGTCAAGGCGTCAAACGGGGAAAAAAAACAGATTTTTTCGAAAAAAAGACCAATTTTGACGATTTTTTGGCTTCAAACGCAAATACACATAGAAAACTTTTATTCATCTTAAAGTACACAAAAAAAGGAAAGTTTTGCCGGGTCGCAGGAATTTTAGAAAAAATAAACCTGTCGGTTCCGGTCCATTTTACGAAAAAGCAGTATTTCTCGATTTTCAGCTCGGGGAAGCGTCTGATCGCAATTCTGACGCCGGGAATGGATTCCTCGGACAATTTTACGTCGATTTAGTATATTCAGAAATTTTTCCCCAAAATAATCTGGCTCTGGCATTCTATAAAACGAAATTTGTTACAGATCGCGGGAAAATTGAAAAAAAACACAAAATTGGCCGTAAATATGAAGTGGGGCAAAATTAGGGGTTGGAAATTTAGGATTTAGTATATTTTGTGGTCCCAAAGATGATGCAATACTTTTGACAGGGATCTGAGAACCACCCCATTCACTTGTGGATCAGTTGGCATGGAATCTCCCATTTATCTGTTTATATTTACTATTTACTATTATTTATCTAAGTCTATTTACTCTTCAGAGCGTTCAGGTGAAAAGTTCAGAATATTTTAGAATTTTTATAAACTGTTCAGGACTTAGAAGATTCAGTCTGTCTTCATGTGAATGTAGAGAACTCAGCCTTGTGAATTTCTGGAAGTTTTCGAGAATCCAGTGGACCCAAGTGTTTATGCCGAAATTCTAGAACACCCTGTATATTCAGGAGACTTTCAGCTCTCTTACTTGAACTTTTTATATTGTCACGGGTTACGTGAGGTAGGGGGTTGATAGCTATAGTGGGTAGAGCTTGCTATGAATAAAACAAATGATGGAAGCAAAGGAATAAAAGGGGCAATAAATCATCTATAAATCGTGGCACTAAAAAAGATTCAAATGTGTAAAAGAGAAAAGCAATTTCGAGCACAGTGAATCCTCAGGGCGAAGGGGGTTAGAGAGCATCTTCGGGGCGACAGGTTTCCTCAGTCTTCTCGCCGGCAGAGGGTCTTCTTTGGTCGGCCACTGTGTGGCCGCCCCCGTCTCCCCTCTTTTTATTTATATTCGTATTTGTTTTGTGTTCTCTTCGCTTGTTGGTATAGGGTGTGTCGCTTATCAAAACATTTCGCACCTTGGTACTTGGTATAAGTTAGATACTTATAAAAGTATCCCGTTTATTGTTTCGTTGAGAATTTAGGAAATCTCGTTATCGTAACAATATAAAATATAGACGGTGCCCACAAAGTTTACCCAAAAAAAATCTCATAAATGTTAGTAGTCATATTATGACAACTTAACAAAATCGCTTTATTCTAAATTGTTTTCCATGGCACGAAATGGCCCTTTGAAGATGGCATACCCATTTCAATTTTCTTCAAATATCTTCTAAGCAACGTGTTGACACATTTCCCAATTTTAATATTTTTACTCTGTAATGAAGCGCTGTAGATGTCAGTATGTCTCTCATTTTTAAATATCTCAGCATGTTTTGTCTACATTGGACCTCTCCATTCACTAAATACATACAGGCATATTCTTCATTGGTAAACGATAAGCGAGACCATTTCTATCAAAATCAATATACAATCGCACTACGCATTTAACAATTTCCATTACGGCGTTATTGTTATTTATTTAAGGTTGCTACATTAATTCTTTTGTTTTCAATTTTCATTGCCAACTTTGCCTTGAATAAATAATAATTATTTTGAAACATTTGCAGGAGATACAAATGAATTTTTCTTAAAGAGGGCTTTTTCCATCGACAACAAAAAAGATGCTATACATAATGGAAGATCCCTGAAGTTTCGAGTTTCAGCTAACTTAAACTTCATTTAAACTTTCCCTATTCATTGACTGTTTCTTTTTAATTATCCTAGTGTAATTGTATTTAATTTGGTGTTTCACTACAATTTTTAAATAACTATTTTAAACTAGTCAATTTGTGAATACCTCCATTGAGTATCTATATCCAGTGAAAAAACTTTTGTTTCTAGTCTGATTGGACCGCGTAAAACAACCGAAGTTACATATGATGTATATTATAAGCAAAGTAAACATGTATCACTAGACGCGACCTGTCGCGACTTCGCTCGCTCACTTTTGTTTTATCAATCTAAATTACAAATTTATGTTAAAATTGATAATCCTGTAAAAACAGTATTTCCTGCCATAACTATATAAAAATTATTCTAAAATCTGAAAAATATTTTCTGACAACGTTGCTTTTATCTACGACAGCGAGTCTGGTTTTACTAAATTGATGTAAAGGCTACACCGTTGCCATGGTTTTCAAAGAGTAATGAGATCGAATGTGTATAAGGTTAATGTTAATCTCACATTTTTGGCATATTAAATACAAACGTATTCAATATATTCAGTTCACAAATACATTCTCAAGAGGACTCTTGCTAAATTGGACAGTTTTTACGATTGTATTTAATGCAAACTATAACGAACTGTGATTCACATGTAAGCCAAATCGTAGTCCGGTCGAACGAAGAATAAGTGCGCGAATGTGATCCTGCATATAATAGTTGTTTGGCTACCCTTCGCTAGAGTTGGTACATAAATGACGTCACCGGATCATGGTACTTTTTAAATGGAAAAATATAAGTCGAACGTCAGATAATATCTGGGTGCTGTTTATTTCTCTTACCTCTAACAAAACTGTAACCATTTTGTTGATACTAAATATGATTCGATTGCATGTACAATGTGTATTGCTTACCGGTAAAGTACGGCTGATGGAAATGCAATTTCTTACACTCTGTGTGTCCAGAAATTCCGCTCGCACTGTATACTGGCGTAAATGCGACAATTAGTAGATTAATCTCTTGTACAAGTGTTATTTCAAGATTGCGAGTCGCATTTAATTAACATCCAGCTAGCATGATGGGATACGGTCGAGTGTGATTAAGTTTCTGTCGGGAAAAACCCACAGAATTATGTTCGAAATGTTCGCAAGAGGAGTTGCGCTAGAGCGGAATTAGTTACGCCCTTTGTCGCAATATCCATAACGTAAATTTATTCAGAGGGACAGCGGTTTCCTCGATATCGCCTAGAATTAGATTTCGGGAAAAATTAATGGACGAAAGGCGTACGGGTAGGGAATTGGTTATGAATTCATGGCTGGGCTATGGAGAAAGGAGATCGGATAAGAAAAAGATGCGTTACCATACGGGATACTTTGTGTCCTAAGGCGGACGTATAGGTCCGAATTGAAAGTGGCAGTTCGATTAAATTATAGGGATCTCAATAGTTTTTAAATGGTTTAAAATTTCGAAAAGAATTGTATTATAGAAATTTACTCCGCATAATGTACTCCACTGAACATCTCTTTCGTATCAATTTGTAAATTTGATTACGCAAGGTATTCTATTACGTTTGAATCAATTTTTTTGTACTGCACTATAAGGACCATGCGCAGAATAAATTTAGTGTAGAGTACTACTGCGATGTAATAGTACCGTATCGCCATGAAAATAAGCACGTTGAAATCAGCGTCCTCTTTTCTATAAAGATAGACCAATGAATGTACTGTTTCTTGACTTTGATTTTTTTGAAAAAGATCAAAGTGGGGTATTGGAACTTTTTCAAAATGTCTCATACTCATCCTATCGCCCTGAAACTAAGCGCGTTGGAATCAGCGTACCCTTGTCTAGTTCAAAGGGGGGGATTGGAACTTTTTCAAAATCTTTCATCGCCTTTATCTCTGCAAATACTCGTCCTATCGTCCTGAAACTAAGCGCGTTGGAAGCAGCGTCCCCTTATCTAGTTCAAAGGGGGGGGGGGGTATTGGAATTCTTTCAATCAGCGTCCCCTCTTTTTATAAAGATAGACCAACGAATGTCCTGTTTTTTGACTGATTTTTTTTTGAAAAAGTTCATAGGGATCCATTGGAACTTTTCAAAATTTTTCATCGCCTTTATCTCTGTAAATACTCGTCCTATCGCCGTGAAACTAAGCGCGTTGGAATCAGCGACCCCTTTTCTATAAAGACGGACCAAGGAATGTACTGTTTCTTGACTTTGATTTCTTCGAAAAAGTTCAGCGGGCGGTTATTCGGATTTTTTTGACAAATTTTTTTGAAAGATGTTTTAAAGTTTAGTATTTCTTGAAGGATGTTTGATTCAATTTTTTGTACTGCACTGTAAGGACCTTGCGCAGAATAAATTTAGTGTTGAGTTTACTGCAATCTAATAGTCCGGGATGCAGTGACCGAAATTCGTTTAGTAATTCTTGAAGTTCTCTCTTGGAGGGATTCCAAGGAGCACACCGGAAAGGAAATCCCGTTTCCCTCACCGGAAGATTGAGAGGAAGAGGTAAACAAGAAGACGTGGAGTTGAAAACTCGTCTTCCACCTGCATCGGCAGGACGAGGAAGAGCAGGAGCAGCAGGACGCGTCTCGAGCCCGCCACCGGCGATACTTAACGGACTTCCTCGAGGGGCAGAAAAGGCGCAAGCGTGCTCGACTACACAACCCCTTCGTAAACCGGGACCGAAAACTTACCCTATCAGTGTCGCGCGGCAGCTGCGGGCGATTCGCGGTGTTTTTCCAGTTTCCCCCTCCGGCGACTTTTCCGTGCAGCAGCAGCAGCAGCAGTAGCAGCGACATGGGCAAGAAGAACTCCAAGCTGAAGCAGGACACCATCGACAGGTTGACGACAGCGACTTATTGTAAGTTTTTCATTTTGAGGACGAGTGAGAGTTGCGGTGGAGTTTCGCGGAGTTACGTAATGAAAAAAGTTGACGGGAAGTCGAAGTCGCCGCGCCGTGTCTCTCGATGCTGATGTCGATCCATTTGGATTTTCTTTTCGATTGTTTTGTCTAGGGATTACGTAGGAAAAAGGAAGTTCGAGGGGTTTCTTTTTTGGTCACTTTTGTTAAACTTTCTTGCAAGTTAGTGACTGCTTTCTATATGGACTCGGTAAATAAATACAGTGAATTCAGTACAATTCCAATGGGTTCTCAATAATTTTGATGAAATTTATGGAGCGAATAATGGATATTTTTAATGCAATTCCAGTTTCAAAATTTGATTTTTGTCGCCATTGCGACATAAGAAAATTAAAACGTCTCTCAGAACGTTTGCCAAAAATAGTGGAAATATTATTTTTACTTAACATTAAAATATCAAGGAGTCAGTGAAATTAAGCATTTCAAGAACTCATTTAATTCGTTACCTATGTAATACATTTTGATTCATGTCGATTTTGGTTTATTATGCTGAACAACATAATTTCGTGATGTTTAATCTGTCAGCGTTGTGGAAATCTCCATAGGATTGATTAACTAACCAGGGCTTTCTACTGATTTAAATTGGATTGTCTTTATTACACGAAGACAATGGAATTATTGTTTATGTTAATTAATTCCAAAACATCCAATGAGTTAACCCTATTAGAAAATTTAAGAGGTTATATGATTTATTAGAGCGTTGTTTGATACAATGTAATTTTTTCGGCTGAATTACAGTTGAAGGAAATGATAGTGATTAGTCGCGAATTGGTTTACATTGTAATATCAAAATCATGAATTAATTGTAATCGATACCATTTAAAATTCTTTAATGACAGTTTCACAAATCCAGGAAAAACAGGATTTGACGATACTTATTCGAAAATTGCTATAATAATCTACGAACAAGTATAGTCGTAATTTTACAATGTGATTAAAGAATAATTCTTTATGATGTATGCTGAATGTAATTTGGAAGTTCCTATGAATTTTATTGAGAAGGGGAGTGCCTAAAAGGACCCCAAACGACATTGAAATATAATTTAATTATATTCTGAATCAAAAGTGATGATGATTCTCCTTTTGCACCAGAATTTTGAAACTTAACGTCAAAAGATGATAAAATAATAAAAAAAAGATTTTTCGTTAAACATCTTTAAGTTTGGTGGCAAATAATTATTTTCTTTAACGGATGATTTTGTTGTGCTCTACAAGTTGTCTCTTAAAGAAATTTGGCGCGAATTTAAATTTTATGGAAGCGAAAGGTAATTTTAAATTTCAATAATAGAATGCTAATATTTTCCTGAGAAAAAATCCCCTGAGGGAGAGAAACCACCCCTGAAGGTGGTGTAAGACTATCGCCATGGATTTTTTCAGATTTCTTCGATGTGATTCTACATGCAAGTGTTTTCATTCAATTTTGCTTACAAGAGTGGCTCGTTACCATTTTCATCGTTTTTGAAATCATGGAATCTGTGTATTGGATATAAAAATTTGTACTTGGCATTAATTATTGATAAACATTAATACGTAACAGGGTGTTTGGTCAACTTGCAGCACAAATTTATGGGATTATTCCTTGGACCAATCTAATAATATTTTGTTCTTTCGTGATTTTTTAAAAACCACTTCATTTCGAAGATACAGGGTGAAAAATTTCGGAATTGAAACGGTTTTTCAAAAATCATCAAACAACAAAATATTCCCAGAATATTTTAAGAAATAACCCCTTCAGTTTTTGCCGCATATTGACCAAACACCCTATATAACCATCTGATATACGGGGTGTGAACTAAGTAACGAGTCTCGAGCCCACAATAACAATAATATTCTAACGTTGCGTCATAGACCATCAAAAATTTATTTAATATATTTCCGAGCAGTAATCGAATTGTTGGTGGAAATATCGAAGGTTATACGAAATATGAAGTTTCATGACAATAAAATTTATAATTTTATTGCAGCAGCATAAATTCCCAAAATTTTAAATTTTCTGTGTTTTTGAATCACTGACTTCGAGGAATAATGACTTAAAACGGCTTTTAAAAATTTGGCAGGTGTAAATAATGAAGGTAAGAATAAACATCACCTTCCTGAAAAGTACTGAATTTCAAATATTGCTGAAGTAGCTGAAGTAGTACAACTCAATTGTAGCTGCATAACTCTCTAAATTTAAAGGCGGCTCCTAAATGTCTTAAATGGCTGCCTTTCAAGAATTGTAAGCTGAAATATTTTGCGTTCTGCCACAATTTAGGCACCGATTTAAAATTTAAGGTTGAGTTTGAAAATTTTAAAATGCAATTACACCTATTTCTTTCTCCAGAAAGATGCGTAGAGGAAATGGTAGGATTATCCTTGTGAATTTTTAATATTGTATTACATTGTTTAAATCGAAAAAAGTTTTTTTGTCATTTTTGACAATTTAATTAGTCCCTCATTTGCAATAATCATTTTATATTGCATGAAAAGAAGCGATTTCACCAGTTTTACCAGTTTTACTTAAGAAAACAATTGGTAACCTTTTTCACCTTTTTTGAAATCGTGGAAATTGAGTTACACACTTAAAAATTCGTAACTTAGACCTTAACTGGTAATAAAAATGTATACGTATATTAGCTTGTCTGTTACTAAAAAATTTGGCGCGAATTCCAAATTTAAGGAACGGCGGGAAATTTTAAATTGATGAAAAACCCCAGATAATTGTCCTGGAAAAGAGAAGTGTTATTAGGAATATTACAGAAATATTCCTATGGCATTTCTTTAAATTTTTTTGGGTGTGGTAGGTACTGCATTGCTTAAGTCGAAAAAACCCCCAACGTTTTTGGTCATTTATGTTCATTACATCAACCATTTTGCTCAAAATTTTAAGTTTCTATGTTTAACTCATGCTTTGAATAAGATGGAATTGAAATTTGTTTCAAAAATGTTACATGTAAAATTACCGAAAGTAAGAATGTGTGCCAGGAACAGTTTGCAAAGTTATTTCAAAATATTGTTGAACTATCGAAATTTTCTTAAAATAGGGGGTTCAAAGATGACATAATCAAGAATTCTATTGTATCTGTAAAAATTCCCAAAATTCTTCCAAGACTTGTCATTGGAAATATCTTGCAAAAATAGGGCATGCAAAAGTTTCCAATGTAATAATGTGCGTCAGGAACAGTTTCAAAAGCTATTAAAAGTCAAGACCATGCAGTTATTTAATTGAAGTCATTACTGAACAAGTGGTTAATTAACAACAAAACCTTTGGATCGTTGACAAATTGTATTTAAAAAACATTATTCTTAAAAGTGGTTAAACACATATGTTGTCAAGCCCGCTCGCTTTGTCTTGTTCTATTGTTCAATAGTTTATTTCATGTGTACATTTTGTGATTTGTATTTTCCGACTGCTCGATATTTCAAACTGGCCTGTCTGCCCTACAGCTTATAGGAATCAGATTACACGAGTTTATCTCAATTTCCTGCAAAATGTCACATTATACATATTGATTTAAATTTTGTTAAAACGCCCTTAGTTGAAATGGAAACTGGACCTGCTTCTTAATGATTCAGTCAATCCATTGTAGTCATATACGTCAGGCTAATGCCAAACTTGAATAATTTTGACTTCTCTCTGTAACATTACGCTGATATCAATGATGGTTGTTAACTCCTGTAATGAACTTCACTGTATGCTTGTAACCTCTAATGAAGCAACGCATTTGAAACATCGAAAGCCACTCAAGAAAAATTAAGTTGTAACAAGAATATTTATAATCTTTAAGGAGACTTTCAAGTAACGTCAGGTCCAAAATACCCACTAAAAATATTTCAAATGACTTCACGAAGAAGGTAAAGAATTCTCTCATATCGACATTTAAAAGTCAAAGATTTCTGAATTAGGGAAAAGAACAAGTGAAAATAATACATAGAATTTTAGGGCATATATAATGCAAATAACCGGACGTTTTATGTATTGTACAATTTTTTGCGGTAAGCTAAACTAAAACGCCATCACTAAATCTATAATTAATTTATTTGAAAACCTACATTTATCCTTATATGTATACTTAAAATAATTTATTTGCATGCGAGTATATTGGTGGTCGACATGGATTGCGCTTAGCTCGCGCTATATATGTCGTGTTCTATTTAGGAATGTTCGACTAGATAATTCTCGATTTGTAGAGAACAGCAG
The DNA here is from genome assembly GCA_963576515.1 of Cryptocephalus primarius. Classification (NCBI taxonomy): domain Eukaryota; kingdom Metazoa; phylum Arthropoda; class Insecta; order Coleoptera; family Chrysomelidae; genus Cryptocephalus; species Cryptocephalus primarius. Next base: position 16,002,715 of record OY754940.1, on the reverse strand, counting down.
AAACAGCAGCAACCAGAGGTCTTATCTAAATCGAAAAATTTGACATTTCCATATAAAACTGCTAACTTACTTGCTGACAGTAAAAAAAATGAAAAATACTAAAAATCGTCAAAAATAAATTACTGAGTTTTTACCAGTGGTGCACACTATCGAAACACTTCGTGATGATAGCCATTCAGCCTTTTTTGTTGCATTTCAAAGCTTTCAAAGGTTTCCTAAAATTTGAAATGCGCTCCAAAATCATTTTTCGTCAGAACCGAGGTTTCAAGCGTATGAAAACATTTCATTAAAGTCGTAACGGTGCCGACAGTCATTGTTTACAACAAAAACGACAAAAACGATTGTTTACGTTCGATCCAATTTCGAGATTAGATTTAAATATGTCGTGCTAATAATTTTGGAGATCGTTTTCGTATGCTGAACATGAAACAAATTTTTAATTTCGTCTCCAAAATCGCCTGCTACACGTTTGATAATTTGATCCTTTTGAATTGCATTGTGACTCTTTGGTAAGATCGCCTCTTGGAAAAATTTGAAAATATTTCTATTTCTTCTATTTAAAAAATCTTCCTTGTTGTAATTAGAAAACAGTACCTACTGGGCAGACTACAGTTACGGATTTACTTTCTGTCCTTTGTAAGTATAAACAAACACCTCGTGGAGATTGCCGCAACTTTCCCGAAGCAGATGAAACCGATCCGCCCCATCCGTTGTTCCCTTTTATTCCCAGCGGCGCCTCATCATCATTATCATCATCATCATCATCATCGACGACGCGAAAAGTCCCTTTTAGGTCACGCTTAGAAATCTCCAAACAACGCTTTGAAGCGTCCCTCAGTTCGATCGCTTTTTTGATCAATTGTGCGAGAACGCCGCGTTTCCACCTTGCGGAAAACTTTTTCCAAGAGCAATTTTTCATGGGCACGGTTATTGCGTATGTTTATAAAGCGGGAAGATGACATCTTGCGCACTTTCATGACTTTATTTTTGTATTAAGTCGGTTATTTTAAGCTTCTTGTTATAGCGATACAACTCAAAACGTCGATGTTCTTGTCCTTGCAGGCATGAAAGGTCTAGTCGACCAATCAAAACGCTTTACTTCTTAATGGTTGGATACTCTATTACTGTACAAAGTGTAACGTTTTTTGGTGTCGTTTTGTTTTAATTCACCTCGTCCTATAGGACGTCCTATATTAAGCATAGTTTCAAAAATGTATTCGTTTTTGGGCGGTTGGCAAAATGGCCCAGTTTATAGTTTCTTTGGTAGATAAAATATAACAGCAGATGAACCAAACATTTTGTTTAAGATGGATCAAACATGATGAAAACCCAAAATTTAGACAAATCTGAGCATTTGCGTTTTTTAAACAGTAAAAATTTAAAAAAAAATAGGTCTTTTTCGTTTTTTCTCCATAGTATGTAAATTATTGACGGAAATGCAATACATTGTACAGACTATTTGTAGGGAATCGAAAGACCTTCAAAATGAGCATTTCCAAAAGGTGATCGGAGCATTTTTCACCGAAATAATTTGGAGAAACCGTGAAAATTGACTTTTTAAAATATTCACAGCTTTACCCATATTAAAGCTGGAGCGCTAATTTTGGGTAAAAAGTTATATTATTCTGTCTAATTTAAGCATACAAAAGTTGGATGCTGTCCAATGAATAGTTTTTGCACACTTACGTTATTAATAATACACACCGAAATTTGCAAAATTCGGCGTGTTAACTGAGATGGGCCGATTTTAATTTTTCAAACTGTTTTTGAAGGAGGACATAAAAATCTACAATTTGGCTATTTTGGATTTTCATATACGTGTCGAGAAAAGTGCGAAAAATGGCCTCGAAAATTGCGCGAAACGAGCGATTTCGTCGTTCAAGCTAAGTAGGGGGCGCAAGTATACTGTTTTATGCTGCTTGAAGCCCCCACCTCTTTGATCTCTGTCTTTTTAACTTAAATTTGTCACATATGTTGAGCTAGGAAGTTTCAAACAAGTTAATAATTGCGTTTCGGAAGTAGGAAATATTTTCTACAAATATGAAATTTTCAATAGACGTCAACGGTGAACCGCCATTGAGAGATAGCTAAGCCACAATGTTATTAGATTTTATTATACTTGTTCCATATTAGAACATAGGAATAAAAATTTTGAGTGGATTTAGAGGAAATTTGGAAAAACCCAATAATTACAAGAGTAAATTACTGTTTACTCGGAGGTCCTAGTATGGTACGAAGTCCAAACTTTAAAGTTTGAGCAATTGTTCATTTTTAGCTGACAGAAATATGTACCACATGCATACACGTATTGTCACAACCATTTCCACAACTCTAAACAAAACAAGAAACGGGATCACGGCTCAGGCCAAGGTGAAGTTATGTAAACTTTTATAAACGCGCTGACTGTCAAGGTACGAAATGTTTCGATAAACAGCACACTTGATACCAACAAGCGCGAAGAACATACAACAAATACGAATATAAATAGAAAGAGGAAAGACGAGAAAGACCGAGTTGTCCACACGGGGCACGGCCGGTAGTAGACAGGCAAAGAGTGGCAGGCCTGAGAAGATACTCTACCGGAGAACAGACCGAGAAAACCTACCGCCCGAAGATGCTCTCTGACCCGCCTCGCGCCGTAGAAATCCGAAGGTGTCCAGACAACAACCCTGTTTTTTATAAGTCACCACCTTCGCCCCCACGCTCCAGCCCTTAGGATTCACTGTCAAAACGCATAGAAATGCTAATGAATCAACTTATTAAAATTAAGTAAATAAGAGGGCTGCTCCCAATCCTCCAATTGTGTGTGTGTCCTCCAAATTCCCACAAAACTGCATACATGAGTTAAATTTTAAATGATAATTTCGTTAGATATAAAACATCGGCACTCATCCTCGCGGATGAATTTAAACTGGCAACTGAAAAGTTCGCACAGTTTGTCGAATAAATTAGTTTATAGATACGCTTTGGGTTTTACGAGTGTACGAGTGCTCGATGGTCCGAAAGTTAAACTGGTCGTCTCGGGGGGAATACGCTGTATAAAATTTTACTACAGACATGAAATACAGAGAGCCAGATAATCATAAAGTATTTTAATATAATCCGAAATTGCTTCCATTAACCGACAAAACTGATGAGTCCTCCGACTAACTTCATACTAACTAAGAAAAATTAATACCAGTTCGAATCTACTGAAATAAATGTTGTTGTAGCATGATTGCAAATGATGATTAATTTTAGTAATAAATAGTATTGACATTGATAATATTAAATAAAATTCACCGACTTCCACGTTTCGCTGATAATAATGGAATAATGGTAAGACACTTGAAAGATCTAAAAGAGAGTGCAAGCAATATTCAAAAAATCGCTAGGAATGCGATTAAGGTTCAACAAAGGCAGGATCAAGTTGATAAGCATAGATTAACATGTAAAAGGAGACTGAAGTTGTAGGCAAATAACGTATGGAACTACTAAAAGCCAACCGAAGGGCAATAGCCATGAATAGCCTATTAGGTTCCCAACAATTATCCAGGTGTACCAAACTTCGCCTCTTAAAAAAATATTAAGGCCTGCACCGAGTTATGCATGTGTAGTGCGAGCCTCAAGCAAGCCTTCAAAGGACGCCCTTAAAACTGGGAAAGAGGCACAATCAGATTCTGTCTGTCTGATGAATGTAACAACGTTAAAATGTAAAACCCGATTTTTTAACTCCTTCTTACCATTTTGCTTTTATTTGCAAAGATCATTCTAAATCGTGAGCCGTGAATAAAAACAATAAACTTTGAAGCTTCGTTAATGCGCGGGCAACATTCAAACAGTGGGGGGGGGGGGGGGGCGTGGTTAAGGACCGTAACTCACTCGTGTGGGAAGTTTAAAGGAACTGAACCGCTAGGAAAGCGAAAGAGTTTTAAGTCCGATTAATGCGTCGTGAGTATTGAGAAACGTTCTTGACTGGAGCCTTCGCTTTGAGCCGTGAGTAATTGCGATAACTACCTTTTGAGCTTCGTATATTTTAAGAAAATTAACAGTCTTTGTTTCGTCGCGTGTAATGATAGTAACAGTGGTCAGCCGTAAATAACAACGATAAACTATGGAGATTCGTGAATGCGAGGGAAATGATCAAAGAGCTGGCGAGTCGTGGATAATGGCCGTAACTCACTCGTGGGAGAAGTTTGAAGGCAACGAACCGCTAGGAAAGCGAAAAAGTTTTAAGTCTGATTAATGCTGTAGTGAGTGTTGAGTAACGTTCTTGACTGGAGCCTCCGCTTTGAGCCGTGAGTAATTGCGATAACTACCTCTTGAGATTCGTATATATTAAGAAACTTAATAGTCTCTTGGCACGTCGTGTGTAATGATAGTGACAGTGGTCAGCCGTAAATAACAACAATAAACTTTGAAGCTTCGTGAATGCGCGGGAAATGATCAAAGAGCGGGCGAGTCATGGGTAATGGCCGTAACTCACTCGTGGGAGAAGTTTGAAGGTAACGAGCCGCTAGGAATGCAAAAAAGTTTCAAGTCCGATTAATGTCATAGTGAGTATTGAGTTACCCACTACAGTTCGATTGGAGCCTTCACTTTGAACCGTGGGTAATGACGACAACTACTATTTGAACTTCGTAATTTTAAGAAGCTTACAATCCTTGGCACGTCGTGAGTAGTGACGGTAACAGTCGTAAGCCGTGAATAACAACGATAAACTTTGAAGTTTCGTGAATGCGCGCAAAATGATCAGAGTTTTGTATAGAGTTGTTGTAAAAATGAGTCTTGGGCAACTCAATTTTTAATAAAAAAATTTCTTATACTAGGATTCGCCAAGCTGTGGACTATAAAATGCAGTAGCACAGTGTGAGGCGCTGCTGTCGAAAGTTTGAAATATATACTGACTTTGTTTACTTGATTACACTGGCGGACGTTGGATTATTTCGTGTTTCGTTTTTATTTGTAATATTAGAATCATCCGGCAAAATGAATAGTGTATACACCTGTATAAACCTGCAATCCTTGTACAGTCACTATTTCTAGTGTTATTGAAAGCATTTTACTTAACATAAATTTACACATTATTAAACACAAAAATGTGGGTGCTTTAAACAACAATCTCATTATTTCTTGTTGAAGATAAAATACCCCTACTACATATATTGCTCTGCTATTGCCTCATAAGGCACTCAAGGCCCCATAAGTGCACTGCAAGTGCTATTGTGAAGACAAAAACGTGCGATACCTGAAAAAGTGTTAATTGGCACTTTTCTCGATTCATAGTTATGCCAAGAGAGATGATTAAATCTCAAATTTTTCGTTAATTTTATGGAAAGTTTACTTTATTTAAATTCTTATTGGAAAGTTTCTGCCATTCCCGAGACACATAACTTCTTATACCCTTTCCCAACTTTTCATAATTCAAAATATTTCGATCTTTTTATTTTTCTGTTAAAAACAAATGTATTTTTAATCCTCACCAAAAATTAAGCCTATTCCAATTATTCCCAGAGACCATAACTGTTTCAATTTCCTTCTTTCACAATTTCAGTCATACTTGAATCTTCTCAAGGAGAAAATCCTGAATTCCCCCTTTTCCCAAAATGACAATAATTTCCAAGAAATTATCACATGTTAATTAGAGGAAATTTCAATATTCTCAATTATGATAGCGGGAACTACGATAAACGTGGCCATAATATATTTAGAAGTTTGGCTGCTGCCAATTGCTTTACGACTTTTTCACCAATAGACTTTAAGACACTTCACAAAGTACCGGTCCTCAGGAAGATTCAAAGCGTACCAGTTAAGTCGTGATGAATTATATACGAAATATCTATCAAATGTTTAAATGGCTCGACATAAGTGAGTTGATATCGCCCCACATAATGCGACATTCCAAAGGCGCGCTACTAACATTTTTTATGCTTTTCTACAAACATCATTATCTAAACTGGGTACCCTTTTAATTTTTATTGCGCGCTTCTGGACTGTGAACACGTCCATAAGCCACACCAGCTTTTCTTTCGTGGCAAGTAGTATACGTAACTACATTGTTACAGGTTTATTTCGCCAAAGAAAGGCTCGGAATTACACAAATTTGATTTTCAGGTTACCTTATAGAAAGATATACTTTTAGTGTTACAGAATATCAAATCAACTCCCTACAGGAGAATCTTAATGGATAGTGTATGGATAGCATACAAAAATGAAATGTAAAAATGATAGAAATGGTCACCACTAACTTTTTGAGTAAATTATTACCTATAATAATCTTAATAAAGCGAACAGTTTAAATATCATATTGTTGCATTTTTCACTTTGATGTACCACTTCAAAAAGGTCTACAAAATTTAATTGCTTTTTGGAATTTCCACATTTCCTAAAGATTTTCGCGTCAAAAATTGTTTAATGAAAAGACAAGTTGACAGATGCACCGGTCAATAGTTTACAAGTAATAAAGCATCTTTGCAATATTAGCTCGAATATAGAAGTGTCTCATTTGCAGCTGCAAAACTTTTTATGGTTGGTCCCACACAAAAATTGACGATTCATACGTTTCAGTTGATATTAGTTTTTTGAGCTTTGAGACATCCTACAGAATCTGGATTTCGAAATTATACAATTTACTCCTGTTAATATAATGAATAGTTCCCGTTGGACCGACATAAATTTTGAGGCAAAAACTTAAAATCCAATCGGGCGCAACGTATGTACATCCACCTATATCCATATTTGGATTTAATCCAACTCCATTCCCAAATATTTGCCGGGACCGTCGAAAAACGCGCTGCCTTGTTTTCCGACGCGTCCCTCGTCTCACCAGAAAACTAATTACGATCCGCCCCAGCGTCTGGGCGTGTTTGCAAGTTTAATGCGTTTTTCGCGGAAAATCGTCGTCGAAAATAATTTTCCTTTATCGTAATGCCTCCGGTTCGAGGGCGGGAGGACGTGTAAGATGTTTGCGCGAGCGAAATTGATGAGAACTTATTACCGTTGTATCGAAGGGGGCGTCGCGGAAGAAAAAATAAAGGGGAGGAAAATGGCAGGAAATGAGGAAATTGCAACCAGGATATGAGGAAAAGCTTATTCGGGTAGAGTCGATGGAAACGACTTTGAATGTTTGAAGTGGGAGGACGTGTACTCGTCGTCGTAGTTAACACATGGAAATGTGGCGTAAATGAAATCGATTTGGACATAAAAAAGGAATGTGTAACGAGAATGGTTACATATCGTCACGAACACGAGACTTCGACGACCATGAACAAAAACAGTTAATCGGACCACGGCCAGGAGCAAGGTGAATCGTGACGAACTTCTAACAACGAAAGCAAGAGTGTTTATGAAAACGACACGCATTGCAACAAGCGAAAAGATCGCAAAACAACGTTCAATATAATTAGAAAGGGAAAAGTAGTGGAGAGGACCAGTTGGGTCCAGACGTGCGGTCTAGGACAAGTGCTGTCCAGGGGGGCTCCCCTGGACTGGAGGAGGGTCGTCCCCTAAGGGATGTGCCGGACGGCCGGTCAAAGAAGAACAGAGTAGAGAGAGTACCCGTCCTGAGACTGTGGTCCGCCGTCGAAGGGTCCAAAGGAGATCCGAACGTCCGAAGAAGAACCTACCCTCCGTCACACCAAGATGCCTTCCGCCACCTCATGCTTTATGGACGACAGTCGATCTTGTAAGTCACCTCCCTCGCCTGTCATGCTACAGCCCTTGGGACTCTCTGTGCCTCATTTTCTTCTTTTATTTTATTTCTTTTGTTTTTTGCCTTGACTTATGGGTTCTCCGCCCTTTGCGAGAAATAAAGCTTTTTCTCCCTTTTCGTTTTAAACCTGTCTCATTACCAGCAAGCTCTACCCCCGTAGCCACCAACCCTAACCTCACGCGGCCATGACACAGTGTAAAGATGTCGCGGCTCGTGACAATATTTTTGCTGCACATATGCTGTTGTTACATTAGGACAACTAGAAATAAAAATCTAAAATTTTGTAACTTTGTAAGTACTAACTATCAATTCCAAAAATAGATAACTTAAAAAACCATTAGTAAATGCGTCAGAAATACATCCTACAAATACCTTCAACGTAACGTAACAGCAAAGAATCATGCCATGATACTTTCCCTTCTCCATCATAACATTTCCAGTATCTTTTTATCTTTATTTACTCAATTTCATACACTAAACAAATTTATAAGACGTAGTATCGTCAAAAGATCATCCATATCCATTACTATTATTGCTAGACTTGAAATTGTATCTTGAAAGAAATATATGTAACGTTTAAACACTTCATAGGATACTATTACCCTTGTTAGGTTTCATTCTCTATGCACTTACAGCAACTTTGAGAAAATTCGTTTTCGTCTTGCACTAACGAGTGCAACTCTTTACTCAAATCGGTTTCGAAACGAGAGAGTGCTGAGTAAAACACCTTTTATAGCGTTACATGTTTGAAAGTTCGATTGGGGTAATCCGGGCGGCTCTGCACCACGTAGCGATTTTCAAGAGCCGCGGAATGGGATTAGGATTCGGAAAAAATCTATGTTCGTGCGACAATGTATTAAAATGCTCTAAATTGAAAATGAGAAGCTAGTGTATTCGTAACATTTGCAAATCCCATTTCGTAAAACAATGGTGTCGGGGAAAAACGTTTTAAGAACGTTTATAAAACGCTTATGAAAGCAGAAAGAGGGCGGGCTGCAAGTGAGTGTACAAAAATTATTAGTGTTTTCTTGAAAAAGGCTATTAAACTAAAGAACGTTTCAAAATTATACCAGGTAAAGGACAGTTATCTATTGTAATGAAACAGTTTTATAAAAGTTATCTGTTTATAAAAGTATACTGTTTTATGCTGCTTGAAACTCCCTTCACTCAGCTGGAAAGGCAAAATCGCGCGTTTCGCTCAATGTTCGAGGCCATTTTTTGCACTTTTCTCCAAACGTATACGAAAATGCAAGATAGCCAAGTTGTAGATTTTGATACCGCTTTTCAAAAACCATTTAAAAAATTAATATCGGTCCATGTTAATTAATACGCTGAAGTTTGTAAGACTTCGATGTATATTGTAAATAACGTAATTGTGCAAAACCTGTTCATCAGACAGCATCCATCTTTTGCATCTTAAAGTAGACGTATTAACCTAACATTTGAGGCAAAATTAGCTCTTCAGCTTTGAACTGGGCAATGCTGTGAATTTTTGAAAAATGGTCAATTTTTACGGCTTTCCCAAATTTTCTCGGTGAAAAATGATCCAATCATTTTTTAGAAACGCTCATTATGAGGTCCTTTTATTCTCTATAAATCGTCTATACAACGTAGTGCATTTCCATAAATAATTGTCACGCTATGGCGAAAAAAAGGAAAAACGACCTGTTTTTTTTATTTTTACTGCTTAAAAGACGCACAAGTTCAGATTTGTCTAGATTTTGGGTTTTTATCATCTTTGATCAATTTTAAACAAATGTTTTTGATCCGTCTGCTGTTAAATTTTATCTACCAAAAACAGAAAACTATAAACTGAGCTGTCAGCTCGGAAGGCGAAATCGCGCTTTTCGCACAATGTTCGAGGCCATTGTCCGCACTTTTCTCCAAATGTATATGAAAATCCAAGATAGCCAAATTGTAGATTTTAATGTCCTCTTGCAAACGCCGTTTGACAAATTAAAATCGGCCGATCTCAGCTAATACGCCCAATTTTGCAATATTTCGGTGTATATTGTTAATAATGTAATTGTACCAAAACTATTCATCAGATAGCATCCAACCTTTGCATGCTTAAAGTAGACATAATAGCCTAACATTTCACGCAAAATTACCGCTTCAGCATTAAACTGGGCAAAGCTGTGAATTTTTGAAGAAGGGTCCATTTTAATAGTTCTTCCAAGTTTTCTCGTTGAAAAATGCCCCGGTCACCTTTTAGAAAGGACGTTTAATTCATCACAAATCGTTTGTACAACGTATTGCATTTCCTCCAATAATTTTCACGTTATGACGAAGAAACCGGAAAACAACCTTTTTTTTTTAATTTTTACTATTTAAAAAATCGCAAAAGCTCAGATTTGCTTAGCTTTTAGGTTTTTATTATCTCTGATCCATTTTAAACAGTTTTTTGGTCCGTGTACCGTTAAATTTTATTTACCAAAACAGCTTTTTTATATTTATCTACCTATCTACCTATCCCTACTACATCTACCTATATCTCTATAAAACATATCTATATTTAGCTTTAATAAAATTCTTTTGATTTTTCGATTAGCTGTCTAATATTGAAGATTTGAACTCGTGTTCCTCTTCCTTTCAGAAGGGCTGCCAGCTCAGGTGACTCCAAGTAACGTTGTAGACGGCGATCGATTATCCTTAGGAAAATTTTGCTTACATGCGATGTCAAAGAGGTTTTCCTATAATTCCCACAGTTTTAGATAAATATGGACTTACTACAGTTGCTTAACCATTTCCTCGTATAACATATCTGGTTGCATGTGTCTAGCAGTATCCTTATTCCCAATTCTTCCAGTGTCTTTAGTATTTCTGCGTTTACATGATCTTCTCCTGGTGATTTATTTGTCTTCAGATGTCGTATGGCTTCTATCCCCTTATCTTTTAGTATGTTCGGTTCCACCACCTCCTCCTTTTCGTAGTGAAGTTCTTCGCAATACTGTGTAAATCTAATAAACAGTTTCTCTTTTTCCTACAGCAGCGTTCCGTTTTTCTCCTCTATGGCCATCGTTTTAGGTTTAAATTTTCTCGACGGTAGGTTTTCTTTCAAATAAGGTCACGTGTTTGGTTAATATTTCTGTGTTCTTCAATCTCTTCATTTTTAGTAGGATTCACCTACTGTCTACTAAAATCCTTTGTGAAATCGGTGAAAATGTTCAAGAAACATCAGTTGTATATCTGGCTTTAAGAAAAAATTAAATTTCAAAAATTCAGTGAGTATTTTCAACGCCTTAAGGGTATCAGGGTACATAACGAGGAAAATAATTCGGGCCGATCCTCACAGCCATGAATATTTCGTCCACGTGAAACGTAAGAGTAATGCTGGTCGTTATTTAGCTCGTGAAAAGTAAATGTTTGTCTAGCTATATGGGAACGAAGCAGAAAATTCCCGCATTTTACTGGCAATCATTTCTCATTTCAAAAAGCTTCCTTCGCTAGTCATCAGCGAAAAAGTTTATCCATACATTACGTGTTTCACCTGAAGGAAATTTCGTAAAACTCGTTCGCTTCCATTACTAATATTTTAAATTGCCCCCACTACTGAAGAAAGTTTTCTCATGAAACTCCAGAGGTGCTATCGCTCTATCATAGTAAAAGACATAAAGGGTCTATAGGTGGAATTTACATGCGTGAAAGCAAGGGGAACTAAGAAACATATTCCATAAATTAAGTCGGATAAGCATCTCTTTTAACTCATAATTAAATTTTACGTTCACTGAAATATCGAGCTTCAGCATCTGGTTTACTTTCTGGTAAAATTTAGTTCGTGACAAAATTCCTCACGGTTTTGTTTCTTTCTTACGACACGGCGAGAATAACGACTGGAAGGAGTTATTTCTTTATTATCTACTCGTAAATGATGAAATGAATATTTGATTTTAGCGTGGCGGACACACCAACAAAGAACATTCCCGCTTATTTATATTCAGAACTCCAATTAGCACGAAATCCTCTGTGGCGCTGAAGTTTACGAATCGAGCCTCGAGATATTTACATAGTTATTGTGGTATAAATACTTAGAACGTTTAAGATTGTGTCAACAATAAATAAACCGAAAATGTTTGAAACCGTGTCAGGAGCCAATAAAATTTTTATGAACGTTTTAAATGTTTTCCTCGTAATTAGGTTAACGGCTGTGCTCGAAATAAGGTTATGTTTAATTTGGGAAAAGTATTTCTTAGACGTAAGTAGCGATAACTTTAACGTTGCCGCGGATATTTTTAATTCGATTTGAGTGATAATTATCGGGATTTGGGTCGGGGGTTGCATAAAAATGCGGAGTAGATTAGTTAGTCTGGGTGGAATAAATTCGAGTTTTTCTAATTCCGCCGGAGTCCGCAACGAAAACGTATTCCTCGGAGGATATCTTTCATAATTAGGAGTTTTGGTGTCAACTTCCATAAACGTTTATTATTTACGTTAGCATCTGTCCCTTTAGCAAAGAGATAAATAATACACACGAGGCGTTTTAAAATTGCGAAAAATTGAGTAAATCATCAGGGAGAAGGATTTAAAGGAATAAATGAAAAAATATTTTTTTGAAACTATGAAGTAGTCACATTAGTGGGATTTACTTTATATAAACAACCTGACTAATAATGAACCCATAGTGAAATTTAACAATGCTAAAGATTTACAGTTAAGATTGTACAAAATTAAAATTTTGTAAAGTTATATCTTCCCCCTTTATTTTCTGTGCACTTCGCAATTTGATATACGCCAATGATAGTCATTTGCTAATTTTTAATGATTTTTTTTTATTGACAATCATAAGTCGGTTAGCTGTTAACTCCCAATTCCATTAAAGTACAATCGAATTAAATTTCAATTATACACTCTCTACGGTCATAACTTACGTCTACGAGTTGCTCAAAAAAGGCAAAAACCTTGAATTTGACTTTCCGAGAGAGTGGAAAAGTGGGGAATTTTAAGAGATAATTACTTTATTGCTAGAAGCCCCAATTTCTGAACAGAAACAGCATGGCTCCCAGATGATTCAGGGAAATCCAATATTTGCAAATTTCTTTTATGGAGAGAGTGAAATTTATGAACGAAAATCATTTGTGTAGTATGCCGGGTGACAATTTAAATACATTCAGTCGGGTTTGAATTTGGAACTAAAGAAACTTATAAAAATTGGTTAGACACATCGATTTTGATTTCGAGGGAAACCATTTTATGCATATTTTCAACCCTGTCGCTTCAACTCTTAATACAAGGTCAGTTCCACCCCTAAAATTTAAATAGGGAAGTAGGGTCAAGTGACATCTCATTTCAGAGCTTATCAAATTCTGAATTCGACGGCTTTTAGTTTTTAAATTTGGTTCAGTAATTTTCGAGAAAATGAAAAAAGGTGTGCCTTAGATAAAAAAATGAAGTGATAATTTAGAAGATTTCGAAGGTAATTTTTTTCTTTGGTATTAATTTTTTGTATGCTTTGGTTGTTTTTAATCGTATTTATTTTTTGTAAGAAACAAGAAACGAAAAATAAAAAATATGGTTTTGAGAACGATAAAAGTGTGGTTCGATTCAATATACAAAACGACCTTTCCAGTCATTGTGTTACTTTTTCAAAAATCATTTCTAATTTCATATTAATTCGCATTAAATTGGTTTATAATATAGCAGAACGAGTTGAAATAATACGTGTCTGTGCCCCCCTATTATCGTTGTTGCCTGAAAACAGGTACAGTTTTCAACGAAAAACATCCAGGGAAACACCTAAGCCATACTTACACTCGACAGTTGGTTACCAAATTTGAGGAAACATGATCTGTCACCAATAAAAAAAGAATTACCCCAAGGTTATTGAACGAAGCTGCACAGATAGGAATTCTTGGACCAATCGCCATTAATCCAGTTTTGTCAACTCCTCAAGCAGCCACAGAGACTGGCCTATCGCGTGAGTCTTTAAGAAAGGTTCTGAAACTCCACAAATTCCACCCTTATAAGATGAAAATTCTCCAGGAACTTGGAGATGATGATCCAGATAGACGAATCGAATTTTATGAATTAGTGACTGTCCGAATTATTGCCGAGCCCCGACTCTTAAAAAACATTTCTTTCACTGATGAATCCACCTTTTATTTTAATGGATGTGGAAATAGACAGAACTGCCGGTATTGGTGTGACGAAAATCGTCATATTTTTAGAGAAGGTCGTACTCAATATCCTGAAAAGGTAAATGTATGGGCCGGTACTTTGGGAGATTCCATAATTGGTCCATTATTCTAAGATGGAAACTTGACTGGTCAAATGTATGGTGAAATGTTAAATATAATAGTGGAACCATTAATAATTCAAAAATTATAAAATCAAAAGGACTTAGATGGAAATTTTTCTTTATCAAAAGGGTCACTCCACCGTAACAAAATAGAGCACCTCCCCACTATCTGTTCTCTGTTAGGCAGTGGTTGGATGAACACTTTCAGAAGTGGATTGACCATCTGGTTCAGTTGAAGTACTAAAAAATAGAATTACTCAATAATATCGTCTCATATCCAGAGGCATTTCTGCGAAAGTTCAAGAAAAGTTTAACCACAGGCTTTATTATTGTCTTGAAAATAATGGAAACCATTTTGAACATCTGTTGTAGGGACCTCTTTTCGAAAAAATCAATTAATTTTTTGAAAATGATTATTTTATTTCAAACTCTCGTAAAACTTCTTGTTTTAATAAGATACAATTAAAAGCAACTAAAGTATACTGTAAAATCAATACCTATGTAAACAAATGTCTTCCAAATCTTCTAAATGATCACTTTATTTTTTTTTTTCAAGGAATAACTTTTTGTTCATTTTCTCGAAAATTACTGAACCAAATTTAAAAAACAGAAAACCGTCGAATTCAGAATTTGATTAGGTTTAAAATGAGATATCACTTGACCCCTCTTTCCTATTTAAATTTTAAGGGTGGAACCCACCCTGGTTAAAGGGTTGAAGCGACAGGGTTGAAAATATGCCCAAAATGGTTCCTCATCGAAATGAAAATCGACATATTGAGAAAGAAGATAATATTTATTAAACAATGCTTCTACATATAGAAATTTTATATTTGGCATGCTTATAGCTTAAGCTCACAGATTATTCAAAAAAATGCCGTAATTCTGTTATTTTTTTCTTTAGGAGGTGGTGGAAAATAAAAATGAAATTCATTGTACCTAATTCTGAGGTAGTTTTAAAATATTAGAAAATTACAACCATGCATGGTTGTAGGGGTTGGAAAAGGGGATAACCTGTATGTAATAATTACTAAATTACAAGACAGTAAAATCATGGAATGGTTTTAGGTTGGGCTAGTTAGGTGGTTAAAAAAATGGATAATTCCAAATTTTATTTTCTGAGGGGATCGATAAGTGAGGGTAGGTTCACATCCTAACCTACATCGGCTTATATTAGACATACTGGAATAAGTTTTAAAAACATCATTAACATGTAATCATGTAATAAAAGAATTAAATATTGATTGATACCAATTGCAGTGGGTCTAAAAACAATATATGCCAATACAGTTTATTCATTCACTGTAAGATGTAACATTTCAAAAGAGAGCTTTATGTAAATGAACGCCCCAAAAGTTTAGGTGACATTATAATTTTTTATAGTAGAGATGTAGAGTAGTAGAGTAGTAGAGATGTTTTATAAAACTTTTATTAAATACTTTTATTTTAAATTGAAAAAAAAAAGGAATTTCGAGTAAGAATTGCAAGCAAGACAGGTATTTCTTAATTAGGTAATAAATGTGTAATTAATTTAGTGATATATGAACTTGTAATTGTAAGACTTAAATTATTTTCACTATATACCATAAGACTATACTTCCTACGTTTATCAAAAATTCAAATTGAATTTTTCAAATTTTCAGCGCAATAAATTGCTGGTGCACAGGTCGAGTCATTTCTCGTGAAATAAAATTTCCGTCCCAGTCTCCATCTTATTAATCTTACGAGTATCTGCTTGAAAACCGTTTTCTGCTTCCACGCTTTTCTCCTTCAAAACATCGGATAAACAGAAAAATTTGAATTCCGCCTTGGCACTACGTACCCCTCTATAACTTCGTAGGCGACCTAGTCCTGAAAGTTTTAACATAAGTTTTTGGCGGAAATTCCTAGGAATACTTCCAGGGGTTTCGTTCCTTTTTTCTATCGACGTAGATATCGATGACGAAACTACAAGTATGATAGGAAATGTTTATTGGTTCGAATTATTCTGGATAATTATTGACATGGAGTTTAAAAGATGAGATAGAGAGTTACTGATTTTTGATAATGTATTTAGTCAAATTGCATTAAAGTTAATTAAAGTAAATCAAATTATTCCATTACATATGAAATTTTTTCGAAAAATCAGTGATATTCAAAAATATTTCTTTTATTGAAATTTATGTTAAACAATTATTTTTTCAATTTAATTTTCAATATGTAATTATTTGCAGAATGTATGTATTCCCAACTCATCTTTAGTTCTTCATCTTTTCTATAATGTCATCACGTGCTATTTCTTTAATTTATAAAACGATTTCACATGATATATTCCTCCTATAAATGAATACATGTACCGTTATAATAAGGGTTCGAGTGGGCTAATTTATTGGGATCTGATAACAACCCTTCATTGAATCTTGCTGACTTCTCTTCCATTTACGTTCTGCGGCCAAATTAGGAAACGTCCCAAGACGGCCATGTCAGCAAAATGAAGCTGAGTGGCGTGTGTTTAGTCGATTAGGGAAGGTGAATTAGCCTTGAGGCTGTTAACCGTGAAAAATGGAAAATATTTATTTAATACCATCAATATATTGGTAGCCACAGGGGGTTGAGCTTGCTGGGAATAAAACAAATGATCGAAAAGCAAAAATAAGAAAAGCGTTTATTCTGGCTTGGGGGCGGCGGAGAACCTACAAGTCGTGGCACTAAAAAAGTTAGAAATGTGGAAAAATAGAAAAAGAGATTCGGACACAACGAATCTTAAAGCCAAAAGCGTGAGAGGAGAGGGTGGCGACTTACATAATACTTGGGCCTTTGAGTTTCTACAGGGCGAGGCGAGTCAGAGAGCATCTTCAGGGCGTAGGTTTTCCTCGGTGTCTTCACCGGCAGAGTATCTCCTCTGGCCGGCCACTCTCTGACCGTGGTCGTCCCTCTCTCGCCTTTCCTCTTTCTATTTATATTCGTATTTGTTTTGTGTTCTCCGCTCTTGTTGGTAGAAGGCGTGTCGTTTATCAAAACACTTCGCGCCTTGGTAGTCAGCACGTTTATAGAAGTTTATATATAACTCCAATTTATTGGTGACGTTTTCTGTTTTGTTGGGAATTATGGAAATCTCGTGGTCGTGACAATATATTTACACATAATTGAATTTTGAAATAGATGTATGTATAGATTTTTTTTTATTGTAGCATCTATGTATTTAAAGAAATTTGGAGAGATGAAACTAGATCTATGGTATTTACCATTTTTAATAAGGGAATGGGTTAATAGGGTTAGTAAAGTAATTGGTTCGATTTGAAGGTAGATACATAGATACGATTTTAGCATAGCGTGACTAACAAATGCCCTGCTGAAATGTGTTAAAATCTTGAGAGAAAAGTGCGTATACGAATACGGTATATATAAATATCGGTTACGTACTGCTAACAATTGTATGTGATTTATCGATAATATTGGGGGGAAATTTACTTTTCCGGCACAAATGAAAAAATAAATATTACCCTATATCAAGACTTTCCAGGCACTTTGTATGTCCTGCGATTCTTTTCAATTTAAGTTTACGGGCGCCGGTTTTATCTCTGTATGTTGCCGTCTGCCTTGTCGGGACCTTTACATCCTTTTTGATGTAACTGGCTTCCCGTATTCGTGTTATTTTTGCGACACCATTTTTTATTATTAAAATACACGATAAATTGTTACAAACTTGTTGGTGGATTGGTGCAGAGAAATTTTGTAATATTCAATGTATATATATATATATATATATATATATATATATAATTTCTACTAGTAGAAGTAATAATCTATATCTATTTTTTTATTCTGAGCTCCCAATACACGCGGCGATTTTTTATGCTAACCTCCAGGCAACAATTTTCTGCACATCCCTGTGGGTTACCTGTTGTAAGAATTGACTCTCCACACCATATGACCATACTTTATTTTTTTTTTAAAAATTTTATTTTTTATTTTTTTTTTACTTTTTTTTATTTATTTTATTTTTTCAAAAATTCGATTTTTCAAAAACTTAATTTTTAGGTACTTTTATGTAGAATTAGAGTACAAAATTTTATTGATTACACCGAAATATAGAAATATACATAATACAATATAATAGAACGTGAGTTTTCGGCAACTGCTGAGTCATTAAGGTGCGCATCGTTTCCAACCCTGGTATTTAAAAAACCTATGCCTAAAAATCCTGAAGCATTATATGCCACAATGGAAATGTTTATGTGGGTATGAGGGGCCGGCTGTCATTCGTGGAGTCACATTTACGAAATGGTTACCGTGCGGATGATCAATAAAAGCTGTTATATATAGCAGTAACTTTTGTGTTAAAGTTTCTCTTACAGTGTTTTGTACTGTACGTTACTATTATACGTTGGTTGTCTTTGGAAAGACAGTTTACTATTATATACGCATCGTTTCTAATATAAAATATTCCTCCATGCTACAAAAGTCTTAATGAGCTTATTCTTATACCAAATGTCTTTACTAAATGTGTATGTCTCCCAAATTACCAAATGTTTTAACTACGCTTCAAATCAAATCAATGAGTCTGAAAACCTCATTAGTTCACGACGCTTCACTTAAAACAATACAATTGATTGTAAAGGTAGCTTCCAAATGACTCTCGCCATATAGCGAAAGTTCTCGGCTCCAGTTTAAAGCGCGTCATGCTGGTTGCAGCAGCCTTGGGGCTATTTTCCAGTGTGGGAAACTGTGCAAGACGATACCCGCCCTCGACGCTTTCGCTTGTCAAACATCTCTCCGATCGATAAATCAACTAATTAAAAATAAAATCCTTTTAGCTACGTGTGATCGCCTTGTGCGCTCTTCCTGAAAATCTGCTTCCCTTCTCCTATCCCTTAAAACCTCCCACGTAGTAACAAATTCGAAAATAAATAAACAAAATCCTTTTAGCTACGTGTGATCGCTTTGTGCGCTCTTCCTGAAAATCTCCTTCTCTTCTCCTCTCTCTTAACAGCTTCCACGTAGTACCAAACTCGAAAATAAATTCCTGTACCAACATAACTGTTGTAACTTTCTCTTTCAGCCAATCAGCTTTCTGTCCAACGGTCATTTTGCCACGCAACCAATGCGTGTTTCCTACTTACAAAATATCGTGTTATTTACTGGTAGCGTTCTATTAAAAAAGCAGCGTTCCATAACACCATTTATAAAAATAATACAGTAAAGAAACTTCCCTTTACTGCTAGCGCTTATATCCCTAACCCCATTGAGTTGAAATTTTCAATATTGGCGGATATTATATGAAACTACATGCTGCTTGAATTTGAATGTGATAGAGTAAATGGATCGAAAGTTATTGCGCATTTAGTAACTAATGCTGCCCAAGTTAAAGAATCGCAGACTTGCGCTCATTTCAACTAAAGATTTTTATGTTGTTCACGTCTGTATCGAGTATTTCAACGGGTACACTACGGCCGTTATTCACTAAATTTTCCGACCGATTTGCTTTGAATCGCCCAAGCGCCATCGTAGCTTTATACGCTTGAAAGTATGGCCAATAGATGGCGTTGTTGTGGTACAATAGGAAAACGTAGGTGTAAATGATGGAAATGGATTCATTAAAGAGTGAATATTGTTATTATCTGCAATTTTTGCGTACCTATGTTCTTGTTAAATTCATTTCATTGGTTTCTTCCAATATGTCGGGATCATATCTGGGAACATAAAAAAACTAAGGAAGGAATAAAAGCAAGATAGGACAAATAGCCTTGCCACTCTGAGGAATGCCGAAAAACAGTGGGTCAGTGAGGCTAATTTGGGGCAAGGAGGTGTTTTAGTCGAAGTAGCGCCCGACACTGTCCGATATATTGATGCAGTATCTTTCGCCATGCGGTTTCTCCTCGAAAAAATAAAAAAACTCACGGGAACATTGAGAAAAATTCACGTCACAATTACGTAATTTCAGAAACATTTCCAGTTTTTATTGTTACTTCTTACCAAAGCTAGTAATGGTATACTATTGCTGCACTCTTTCATTAAAGGAAATTTCGTTACTTTTGTCGGTTTTTAAAAGGCTTTACCGTGATTTGTATCAGTGGCACTTCGTATCGATTATTTCATGTGACGTATTGATCAATACCAGAACGTCGCGAGCCTTTCCAATTTCCACAGATAAATCTTAGTCGGTTCGAAATTTCTAGTCATTTGGGGGCACGAACCCCACGGTAAAATGGCGATTTAATCGTTTCATCGTCAGCATAATATCTCCGCATCTCCCGGAGCCGATACAAATCACGAAAACTGGAACAGAGAAGTTCCCGCAGTAGCCTTTACGTTATTAATATCGAAACGATCCAGCAATAAGCTGTTAATATTGGTGAATGTCTTCCGCGGGCTATCGAGCGCCCCAACCCGAAATGAAATATCTGCCGCCTAATATATCTGATTCACTTTCGACCTTGTGCACCCCCTCCATTTAACCCTTGTCATTGTCAGATAGCGATGGTAGGTACGTGGGAGTAGAACGTCGAAACACCCATTTGCGGCACGATTTATAGACCGAAATGTAAACAGCGTACTTCTGATAGCCATCGATACACTTTCCGAAAAGTTGGCCGCGACGAGAAAGCGGTCTTTATTCCATTAAGGGAGGGTCGCGGGGAGAGAAAATCCCTGCGTATGATTTATGGAGTTACGAACAATGAGGCAATCCGACTGAACATCAGCAGATTTTTCAAATCCATTGAGAAAGTACTAAAGGTAGGCTCTTAAGGGAATATAATATACTTTACATCCTTATAATGCGTTAGGTATCTTGTGCGATGTAGCGTAGGCTCGTTTCAAGTGGAAGCGAGTTCCCTTACCTTTCATTTAACTTTGAATGGTCTTGAGCATGCAATAGAAATTTTAACCATTATATATCATGAGATTATCCTTTGCGTGTGGATGCCCAGAAATTTACGGAATTTTCTTTGATGCTGTATAGTATCGCAATGGCATCATTCGCAAATTATGCTTACCATTTTACTTACGTGCCTATGTGAATCTTAGCAAAGGTTAGTTTAGTGTGCCTAACATACCTGTGTGGTATAATTTTATTAATGTGAACGTACTTCACATATTACAAGTTGTAACCAGCACTTGAAAACAATTGTAAGTTTATTAAATCCAGCTTGAACGTGGTTACGTACTTACTAACTCAGTTTAATCTGGACTCTTGTATATTTTTTAATTCCTGCTGATTTAGGAAGTGTCGGAAAAGAATAAGTCAAATGTGTAATTACAAGGCTTTAAAAACATTAGTTACAAAATTATAATGCATTAATGCCCCTTCATGGAGGCAACCAACAATATAAGTTAAAAGAGAAGGCGTGATCACGTGATTAGAGAAAATCAAGAACAATATTCATGCTACAATGCTTCAAAAGCATAGTTACCAAGTTACAATGCAATAATACCCCTTCATGGAGGCAACCAACAATACAACTTAAAAGACTAGGCGTCATCATGTGATTACGGAAAATCGAGAACAATACTCATGTTACGAGGCTTTAAAAGCTTAGTTACAAAATTAGAATGCAATAATGCTCCTTCATGGAGGCAACCAACACTGCAACTTAAAAGAGTAGGCATGACCCCGTGATTAGAGAGCAATACTCATGCTACAAGGCGTTAAAAGCATTGCTACAAAGTTACAATGTAATAATGCCTCTTCATGGAGACTTAAAAGACTTGGCGTGATCACGTGATTAGAGAAAATCGAGAACAATGGCCATGCCTCCACGTGAGTATGCCTGAAATTAGGACTACTTAAACTAAGAAGGTTAAACCTGTCGGAACACTAATGGTATCTGAATTAAATTGACTAATCGAAACGAGTTCTCTAACACAATACTTTGAACTACAAGCTTACCATTAGTTACGGTTAAGCTTAGCTTAACTTAGCTTAGGTAAGTTAGCTTAATTAAGCTACGTAAGTTAAGCTTAAGTTAATGCTTGAAAGTTAAATGTACCGTAATGTCTGCGGAACACTAGTTAACTGTGCACAGTTCGGTCCTATCGCATGGTTCCTCCTCGAGGAATGTTTGGTAGGGGCAAAGGCAAATCTTCCTTCGGTCTGCAACAAGTCCTTTTCCACTCCAACAGGTGCTGATGCCAGAGGAGCGATTCTCCTTCTCGAACGGAGGACGATAATCTGTTGATTCTTTCTTTTTCAACAGGCGACGATATCGGGAGAATTCCCTCTTCTCTCTCTGACGGGAGAGACGATAACGGGACAAGGTTGTTCTTCTTCTCAAACTAGAGAAGATAACAGGAGGCGGTAAAACATGTTCTGACAGCTTTTTCGCGTTTTTCTTTCGTCCACGGCGATTCAGTGTCCTTCATAAAGTCTCTCGCCCAATCAGAAACCGACCTTACTTTCACGTGACACTGTAGATACCTATAGAAGAGGAGGAAATTTAAGGCTCTTAGATCTTACCAGAACTAACGTTAAACGGGTTCATTTTTCTATCCCCATATTCAAGTTATATTGACAGCCAGGCTGAGGAGATTTAGTAGTGGCTAAAAGACCGACGTAACGGATGGTACCGTCAGTCGGATATATGTAAGGAGCGACTGTGTGAAGAGCAAATGTTTACACAAAGTAAACGTGGAAGTACGCAACAATGAAGTATGAAGGGGAAATATCTGTCGTGGATATCATTCTTGAATGTTTATGGAAGAGGGCAAGGAAAAACTCCATCTGTGCCAATATTCCATTCGACATATGCTGAGGTGGAATTTTACAACCAATTCATAACTGAATATATTGAGAAGGGTAAGAGTGAATGTAAAAGGAAAACATTTTTTTCTCAAAAAATAGAAGTAATTGCCAAAAACGAATAAGACAATCGTTTTCAACGATTTCCACTTGACCTACGATGATTTTTTGGTGAGTTTTGAATTTTTAAGGTTATTAATTCTTATGTAAAACCTTATTTTCAAATGGCTGTTTTTGGCAAAAAAGGTTTTAACAAATTGTCTCCTGAAGGAATAATTGGTGTCTCCAAACTAGTTACTTAAACCTCATATCTTTCATTCGTCCAATTTCGACATTCAATAAGAAAAATGTCAGCCACGATTTCTGTTGAAATTCATAGAGGTTATTCGAAGAAATTTTCAAATATTTTACATTTTTAGATTATTTTCTATTCCTTGAAAAATGTGTATTTATTTTAAAGTTGTATACAGTTATTCTCTTGTATTCTCAATTCTATTCTCTTCTATTCCCTTGTTATTCTCAATGTATCGCAAGAGTTTCAGTAGAAGAGATCAGAAAATTCATGAATCAAAAAGAAAAGAAACAGAAACTAACGACTTTGTCTACATTGCCAGTCGAAGAAAGAAAGAATAAAGAAGAAGGGTCGCAAAATATTATACATAATATTGTTTATTTCTTCGGAGAAATATTACAATAATACAACACAGAAATAATATACTACAGTAATTTTGCATTATTTAGCTATCTATATTTATATTCAAAAAATAAGAAATTCAAATTTTATTGCATATATTTATTTTTATGGGCAGGGCTCTACTACAAAACAATCTATTGACATCAGAACAAATATGCCTCAATATGAACTGCTGATGAAGAAATATATTTAATTGACTTAATATTATTGCTACCCAATTGTATTAGCCATATTTTTTCTTTTGAATTTAAATAATCAATTGATTTGTTTGCTTAATTACTATTTAAAATTTCATTTGTAGTGATTTGTCCTCTTATTGTCGGTTCAAAATTAACTCAACCGAGCCTTTTATACCATAATAAATTTTTGTGGATTCAAATTTTTTTGGCATTTTAAAACTACACCATTAACATTACTTTTCACTACTACAATAAAGTAGTTCTAATATTAGTAATCAGTTTGTTGATTTTTAAGCCTTTTTTAAAAAATTCTTAAGAACTATTTTCTTAATTTCGTCATATTTGAGGACGTAACGTTGTAGAATTCCAAATGCTAATTCGATTTCATAAGCAGAAACAAGTGGAATAATGAGCATGGAAATGGGGCTATTTTATCATTCCATTTCGGGCGGGGATCAGGGAGGTCTTGATAGAATTACGGCCTGGCGAAAGTTAATAAGGGATCGAGGAAATTTACCGTAAATCCTGCTTTTTGGATGCCGTAAATGTATGTAAAAATATACGTGACGACAGTGTTAGCAAATAATAGGGACAATTTATGTGTTTTCATGTCGAGAGTCGTTTTTTTAAAGTCTACATGGATATGAGTAGAATAGGGATCATTTGCGCACAATGGATTTCATCATGTGACACAGGGGATTCATCTCCTACATGGCTCAATTACATGAAAAAATACAAATATGGAAAAGTATGAAAGATTGCTACATTTCGGGTTATCCGGATATTTTAATACAAATGTATACATTCTGTAAATTCCAATTTCGCCATTTCAAAATAGAGATTGTGTAATAGAATTTTTTTCAACGGGCGATATATGGAGCTGCAAATATGGGTTATATTATAATATTTCTGAACGTTCATATAGGGAAAAAGGGAAGACTGAATATGCCCAATGCTGATATTATTCGTTTCACCACCTGCAATAAATTGAAATCCTAGATCACTAAGAGCATCGAATATGGTCCACTGCACACGGTCAAACAAGATATACTTGCATATAGTATATAGAAAACAATACTTTTCCACCAAATTTCAGCTCATTATATCTAAACATGATATAAAAATAATCCAACATACATCGTTTGCGTTAACGATCATTTCATCCCCTGAGCTCAGAGAAAAATATATATTTTTCATCTTGTAGGGTTATTTATAGTTTACAACTACTCTTCATTTGTCGAATTATCATGAAAATTTTTATCTGTTGTTATAGGTGATGAAAATAAAAATAAATTCATTCTTTTAAGAAACTTTTGCGTTTTCTCGTGAGGTCTCAAGTCTCATAACTAAAATACTTTTTAGATATAAATTTTGAGTTTTTCCCCATAAATTACTGAAAATTTTCTCATTGATTAGCAGAAAAAGTTAATTATTCAGAGAATATCATCTCTTCCATAATTCAGTAACCAATTTCTTGATTCGACGTTTGAAAATATTAAACAGTTTGAAGTTTGAGGTAAAACCTTACGAAATAAAAATTGTATCATTTGGAGCCACAATTAACTTTGGGCATTTATTAATGAAGTAAAAACAAATTTCTGGACAGTCAGGTTGATCAGTTTAAATTTTAAGACAATATTTGTTACAAAATTTTACAGTTTTTACATTCTGACTAAATTCTGCAGATCCCTAATATTCCTTTCCCGCCTCCTCGTTCCTCTCATATAGCAGAGTTATTTTTGGCGAGAAAGCTGAAAGTTATTCAAATTTATAACCTAGCCTAAGATGAGGTGCCACCTCTTTCCTGAATTTATCTTCCACTCCGCGTAGGCAATTAATGCTCTAATATTCGAAGGCTTACGACTTCACAACTTCTGATGTAGCTGTGAAAGAAAATTCGCACTAATAAATAACTGCAAATGTTGAAAATTCGGCCTTTGTTTGAATAACGTTTAATTTTCAAAGGGGAAGCAGCCCGTATAGACAACTTTAGCAATTAAGGATATAAGGCTTGTTTTCTCCTCGAGAAATGTCGTAAATTTGTTTAATGTCGCTTTTGTCTTTTTAGTTTTTTCATTTCAACAAATTAAGATAAGTTAGGAGCGTCATATTTTATTTTTCAATTAATTGTGATAACATTTATCGCAGTTTGATAATAATACTTATATACTTAAGTAAGATACTTATGTACTTAACACGTATCTGAATTTTTTGGAAAAGCGGCTGTGCTTCAAGGCTAATGAGGAAGGTAGGGTGCATTGAAACGAACTTTCTAGAGTGAATTAGAGGAGCCCCTGTATTTGACTTATCAAGCTAGTCAAATAATTATAGGACACCCGTTGCTCTTCCATAAAAGAACCGTTATCAATGTCGTAAACCAGCTCATGAAGGTTGGTTGAACTAAACTTTTTTGGTCATATTTCATGAATTTTATAAAATGAAGTGTTATATTTTAAATGATAGGGTATATACATCTTTTCTACTGTGCAACTTTCTAATGGCACGATCGATTATAACGCATAATGATTCCATGGATTCCTTACTTCACTAGAAGTAAATAACCATGACATTCTAATTCGATAGAGTTAATCAGATTGGAGACAAAATGGATGCTATTACCACAGTAGTGCATTCGCCATTTCGTATAAGTCGTAGGTGTGGGTGGAAGGTTCGTTAGTAAATAGCTGGTCAGCGCAATTTGACGCTTAAGAGAAGATGTTTTCACGATCACCTTAAAACACTGTTGCTGTTATAATATACTTTCCATCTTCACCAAATGCGTGGTTTTCATCTTCTTCTTCCTCCTTATATGACGGTTATATAGCTAGGCGTC
Source organism: Cryptocephalus primarius (assembly GCA_963576515.1). Lineage (NCBI taxonomy): Eukaryota > Metazoa > Arthropoda > Insecta > Coleoptera > Chrysomelidae > Cryptocephalus > Cryptocephalus primarius. Next base: position 15,976,368 of record OY754940.1, on the reverse strand, counting down.
TGCCTGTTTTGTCCAGTGAAGCCTCTTCTGATGTTGAGATCCACCATTCCTTCCATAGTTTTGGTGGTCTTCCTTGTGTTCCTTTTCCTGTAGGTTTGTTTTGTTTAGCATTTCTCACCAGTCTGCCCTTAGGTATCCTCTCCACATGTTTACTCCAGCATTTCCTTCTGTTCGGTATCCATCTTCTCACACCCGGTATCTTGCGCCGTTGCTTGAGTTCTTTACTGCTCACTTTGTCAAATGGGGTCTTTCCATGGGTAATTCTAAGGTCTTCATTCTCGTCTCATATTGGGTTGTTGGTATGAGGCGTGTCGTTTATCTAATCATTTCTCACCTTGATTGTCAGCATGTTTATGCAAATTTATATCACTTCACATTGGCCTGAGCCGTGATCCCACTTCTTGTTTTGTTGATAGTTCTGGAAATCTCGTGGTCGTGACAATATGGATTCATCTTAGCTTCATACGTCAATATTGGTCGAAATGCTGGTTTGCGCATTCTAATGCTGCTGATGGTGTTAAGCCTTTTTGAAAAGTTTTATAGGAATTATTTTGACAAAAGTTTGAAATGTACTGATGTCTTCATTGTTCATGGTTTTATCTGTAATATGGTGCTGTTGTGCTGATGTCGGAAAGTTTGGTACTTTCTTGATAAGATAACTCGTGCCAATTTATTTGAAACACTTCCTTGTGGTCTTAAATGGGTAAAAGATCCTTGGTTTTACTTACCAAACACATTTTTTGTTACATTAGCATTTTGTTTCTGAGGTATTTTGTTGCATATTTGGAATGGCCTGATGAAGGGGAGGTTTGGGACTTTCTTGATAAGATAACTCGTGCCAATTTATTTCAAATACTTCCTTGTGGTCTTAAATGGGTAAGAGAACCTTTGTTTTACTTACAAAACCCATTTTTTGTTACATTAGCATTTTGTTTCTGAGGTATTTTGTTGCATATTTGGAATTGCCTGATGGGTATTTTGCAAGTTTGACAATTTCGATTTTTTTTTTTTGGAATTATTTACAAAATGTTTATAATTTTTCATTTCTTTAAAACACTCGGAATAGTTCACCTGTTTGTAAGGGCCACTGGTATTGCGGGGCCAGGATTAATTTTTAATCGATCACCAGAGGCTCGATTCGCCGTAATCCTGATTAGGGAACGGGTGATAACGTGACACCGCAACGCCGAATTAAACGCCCTTGAAATAAGGAGAATTTAGGAGTACACTGACAGGGATAATGGTAGAAAAACACAGCGAGGGGGTCCCGAGTTAACTGAAGTAGATAATGGGGAACGGGGGTGCGTGAGTTGATTCAAAATTTATCGTTCGGATTAACCGAAAGTTAGATCGACCAATATCGAGGGTATGATTGTTGAATTGCAGGAGTTTCGCTTTGAAACGTAGTTGGGGTATCAAATAAAACGTGACAGATGTAATTGATGTACGGGTTACTACATGGTAATGAAAAGCAAACCGAATTTAAGTGGATACTCAATGTGGTTTGACTGATTTATTTAAGGGGGCTGATTTTCAAAATCGGAAATTTGCAGGATAAATAATGGTCTGGTTGAAATGGGCGATTTCGTCCAAATTCTAATGTAAAGATTTTCCTTAAAATAAAAGAGGTTGTCTTAGATTTAAAATCGAATGCTGTCGGATGACAATATAACTGATAAAATATTATAGCTTTCGCTAAATATTACTGTACCATATATTATCCATATTATGAACGGTAGTTGGTTACTTTCCCGCTTTATAGAAATTTGCTTTAGTTATCCGCTTTCCCAAATGTAACAACCCTGTATCTTACAAAGATTAAGACCTGTTCTACCGTCGTTGTCAAAAATTCTTGAAAAGATCATATACAAACAAATTTATGAATATATATGCTCATATTATCGTTACCAACGTCCAATCAGAATTTCGCAGAGGATTCAGCACTACAACACTATTATTAGACTTAACAGTGTTATATCGTTGAATTAAAGTAAGTAAAGAATTAAAGCAGTTACTCTACTAGATTTTCCAAAGCCTTCGACACTATAGACCATAAACTTCTTTCGAAACTTAAATTCCATGGATATGACAACACATCTTTGAAATTCTTTTATCATTCTCTATCAGATCGCTTTCAACATAATTCTGGAAGGAAACTCATCTGACTTCGCCCATATAACCTCAAGGGTCCCTCAAGGCTCCGCTCTCGGCCCACTTTTGGTCTCAATGTATGTTTCAGACTTTTATAATTCATTCAAACGTGTGAATATCCATTCGTTTGCAGACGATACTCAACTTTTTTATTCATTCAGTTCAAATCATACCCGTTGGACTGCAGAAAAGATAAACCAAGATCAGGAAAGCGTCTGCCACTATTCAAAGAGTCATAATGTGAAACTAAATATAAGCAAATAATTCGTAGAAATCATGTTTAATTAAGCCATTATGACAAGATTTGGGAGGTTTGTGGGAGATTATTTCAGAAGCCAACGCGCTATTTAAGATTTTTTAGGCTTACTTGAGGTACAAAATCTAGACAAACTTGTGATTATTTTCCAGTCATCATTGCTACACCATATTTCGCTACAACGCAAAGTAATATTAATGAGGTATCTGTCAGAAGAGGGTATTTTTCATGTACCGGGGGAAAAATTTCGCTGTTATCGTAAGCAGTCCCTGCATTTTCACCAGTTTTTCAATAATTGAATAGCGGCCACCCGGTATGAGCGGTGTCAGAACAAAAGGTTCGAACGCGAGGAAGAAGAAGTAAAAGAAGAAATCGTGCGCCGCGCGCCTATGAGTTTGACAGGCACTTCGTTAATATTACTTCGCCTTGAAGCGAAATATATTATAATTACATAAATATTTGCCGGAAAGTGTAGTTTTATTGCCTATACATTTCACAAACATGAAAGTGATAATTAATGTTATATACCTTTACATATTTATCATTCATACCATAGATATTATTTTATTCCACGATATACCACTTTGTTTCCGAGGTTTTTTTCCACCTACCCATGGAATAGAGATCCACTTTTTCGTTATCATTTACAGCAAAATTTTCTTCCAGGTACAATTCCAATATTAAACTTATTTTGTGTGGCATATCTTCAAAATTTTAGAAGTGAACGTCGACGTTGGCGACTGGGAGAGTGGAAAACCTCCGCAGGTTAAAACGTTAAGCGACATTTACGATTCCAGAAAAACATCCTGCGGATGAAAAGACTAGAGATGAGCTGGAAACAAAACTTTAAGCTGAGATTTATCGCACCCATTTACCAGCGTGCGCTCCACGTGAGCCGCAGTAAAGTTGATGGACGTATGCGGAAAACACTCGTGCGGGTAAGGAGAGAAAAAAGTGAAAACGAGAGAAAATATCTTCTTTTTAATTTATATCACCACATAAATTTCCTGAACGATACGGGACGGAGGAGAGAGTAGATGACTCCTCATGAATTTGACATCAAGTGGAGGCGTCAGAGGTGAAAACGTGTTTGTATAAATTGTGGCTAATTTTGTCAAAGAGGGAAAGTTGTAGCTGAATCAAAAAACACACTTACGGGTTTAATTTTTTACCGAAATAAATTTCAGTTAACGTTTATTTAATAATTTCGCCTCTAAAGGGCCACTATATATCTTGACAACCCGTGGGATGGCCGTTCATGTCACATTTTCCGGGAAAATCCCGGATTTAGCACACATACCGGAAAGCCTCCTGGATATATTCTGTTAAATCTAAACTGCTCTAAATAACAATGATATCCAAGAAGGGAGATATGCTGAAAATTAATCCTAATCAGATCCTAAGTTAAGCATTTTAAAGTCAAGGATTTAAAAAGTAACCATAAGTAGATAGTGGATTTCCATGCATCTGCCTTTGAAATTTTAAGAAAAAAGAGAAATATTGGGTAACTCATAGAACGTTAATTTAGATAAATCCAGCTGATAACGTTTCCAAATTCTCTATTTTCTGCAATCCTCATTAAAGAATATTGCCTACCTTCTACCACATATTTTATTCACCTTACGTGTTCCTTTCTTCGTGTTTCTCCCTCGCTAATCTGTTTTCAATACAAACCTCTTTCATTTTACCTTCAACATCTGTACATTCTTCGCCGTAATCACCGTATTCTCCCTAATTTATGCCGTCGTTTCTCTACGACTCAGCCCTCACGGCCTTCGGTAATTCAATTTCGTTATTAACCCGAAATACCAATCAGGGACACCCGGGGGTGCCGGGAGGTGACCTTCCTTTAAACGCACAAATCAACGATGTCGGTGATTACGCATTTATATTATGTATCTAGTAGTAAGGCATGACATGTATATAGCTAGGAAGTAAAGATTTTTGAAACGTAACGTGTCGGTGATTAGAGCGGTGCTACAATTTCTAACTCGGCATTGTTGCTGCTGATGCAGTGTAAAAAAATTGTTAATAAATTTGTAGTATGATTTCATACCAATTTTTTCATTACAGAAATGGACAGATTTTGTTCTGCCAATAGGAATGAGCATTGCAGTTGTGAAATGGAAATTCGTTAGTAAATTTTTCATTACAGTTGTCGAATATCGTGTATCGTCAAGAGCAAAGAAATCCACAAATGAAGCTCATACTTTGTAGCATGAATTAAGCGCGTAAGAATGTTTTACAGGGCATTGTTTGACTAACTACAAATTGGTTCTCTAATTTGACACGTGTATTCTCTTTCTACATTTGGCAACGTGGGGAATAACGATCAGTCATCGCGCTCAGAAAGGAGTGGAGCGTGCGACGTTGTCAAGTTAATCCATGTCATCTCACGATTACAAACTATTTTTATTCGACTCGTTGATAACAGATATTAAAAAATAATTTTTATATTGAATCATTCGAAAGAGGAAATATTTCATTAACAGATTTGTGCCTCACTTGTTTCTGTAGCATTATTTGTATTGACCACGTCGTAAGGTCCCCAAAACCAAAAAACCATTTTAAAATAATAACTGCAACTTATCCTAATGCGTACACACATCACTGAATTCTAATGACGATTATAAATGAAAACGTGCTCGGCGCTCAAGATTAATGGCTCTAGTGTACCTGTTCTAATACTCCGTACTAACAAGATTTTATATATAGGCATGTATTGTAGCGACTAACAACATTTCACCGCATCAAATATACAGGGGGAGGGTTAAACGGCACTTTACATGTATACTGTCCTTTTTTATAGGGTAAGAACGTATTTCTATATGTACGCAGTTCATATTTCTTAAGAAATATAGGCTACTGCGGAGGTACGCATGACACGACTTTGGAAAAATTTCACGGTAGTTATTCGTTTTGGGGGGCTAGATGCCAAAACCACCCTCCTGTCAAATATATATATATATATATATATATATATATATATATATATATATATATATATATGCATATAAATTATATGTTTATATATGTAATATAACGAAATTGTGTTGGCACGATAGAGGGCAAAATTTCTTACGTATCGCATTCAAACTTGGAGTAAAATTCAATTGGGTAAATATCTTTGATAAGTTTGTAAACGAACCAAATCCGCCAAAAAAACAAAATGGCGGCCTGTCAAACCTAAAAAACAAAAAGGGACCTTTTTTTTAATTTTCGGAAACGAAAATGTTACTGAGATTTTTTGTAGGCCTTCAAGAGTTCTAAAATTTTGTGTTTTCATTTTTTCTTAAAACGTAAAGCAAAAAGTTATTTATGAACAATCGAAAATTTCCTAGAACGACAGTTGAAATTTATTTAACATTTTTCTCTAAAACGGCCAGCAAAAAAGTTATTTATGAAAAATCAGAAATTTCCTATATATGATTTAACGACATAGTCGAGGAACTCAAAGGGCCAGCAGAGGTGGCGAACCCGTCGGAGCTCACCACGTTTATAAACTATCCTCATTTCTCGACTGTGATATTGAATAATACGTGGAAAATAGAAATAAGGCTATCCGATTGGCGTGCCATCGGGTTTTTTAAATTCACTCGGTATAAAGTCGATAAATGTTTTTTAACTGAACCAGTTCTTACAGGAAGGACTGCACATCATACCCGTTTTGTGACACTTTATTGGGACTACTGTTACACATTTTCGAAAGCAGACTCAAAATTGATACGCGAGTTAATTTCGACCAAAGAATAACCAGAAGTTAATAACTGGACTCGAGTAAGTCCCCCAACTACCGACTTCATAAACTGTTTCAGTTCACGCCTGATTGTTCATTGGTTGTAACATGGATTTGCTATAACTTCTGCCCGAGTCAACATCAATGAACTCACCTCAAGTAGCTTTCTCTCTCTCTCTCTTTCGCTCTCTTGCTATCTTTATTCGACATCGTCCTGTTTACTTAGAGCTGCAGGCCAATCGATTTGAACTCTTTCAGACACGTGAAACCATTCACCGGAACACTTTAACCGTCGACAGAAGCGGAAGTAACGCCGGGAGCTTTCGACATGTGCGACGCGACTTACGTAACTTAAGAGCAGAGATGAAGGGAAAAAGAGAACGAATGAGAGAGAGAGAGAGAGAGAGAGAGAGAGAGAGAGAGAGAGAGAGCGAGAGGACAGCCGAGAGGTACGGTGAAATTGCCGGGATGAAAACTTTATTAGGCGGATTTCCTTAAGGAACAAAGCGAGTTGCTTTGGCATTCCCGTCGATTCTTTAATTGATTTAGCGTCGAGGGGTAACGCCTTCTGGGAGTTCCGGAGGAGCTGGAAATAACCCCCGGATAATAAAAAAGCCAGGAAGGGTGCCGAGGGCGTGTAATCCTTATGGCGGTTTCAGAATGTTTGCGACTCGAAAATGTATTAGCAATATTTTGAATTTTTAATCCAAGCCGTGCTGTTTCGAAGGATACGCATTTTTAGTCCAGTCATTGAAGCGTTTTACCTCTCACTTGCTTGAAACTGAACCGATTGATTTGAAATTTTGTACAGAGGTAGGAAATTTGTCTAGCGCCGATATATGTTTTCACCCCGGGGGTGATTGCCACCCCTTCTCTCAGGTAAATTTTTGTCTAAAATAAACCCGGATGTCGATATAGGACCTAATTCTAAGCAAAAAATACTCCATAATGTTTCTTCGAAAACTCATTACTTTTTGAGTTTTTCATGATTGAAAACTTGCCATTTATATTGAAAAATGATACTTTTTCGGACGGTTCTTTTGCGAATAACTTAACAACTATGTTTCTAGCCGAAAAAGTATAGGAAATATAATTGTAGCTTAGGAAAAAACAAAAAGATTCGTTTTTTTTAAAATATTTTAAGTACAATACAAATCAAGATACGTTAGGTGAAAGAGGACTTTTTTTCGTGAATGCTCGAATTGGTGCATTTAACGTGAAATAAGAGAAAAATGATCAATTTTGCGGGTATAATGCTGAGAACACTTTTTGTAATGCTTGAAAAGGCCTTTAAATGAGCAGCGCTAAATGTCGATTGCATTCAAACTAAGCGAGATACGGTGCAAAAATTTGACTACTCAAATTTTTTAAGAAAAAATGAGCAGTACCCCATGACCACCAAAATTGAAATGCATCGTTTTCCTTCTCCAATACCTTTCATTATATTGTTATTTATATGCTCAAAAAGTTTGACTGGTTAAAAATGCATACTTTTTGAAATACGTTAATTGAAATTTTAACGTTTTTTTTTTAATATCTCTGATTAAATTTATTTTTTCGAAATAACTTTATAAAAGACGATAGATACGCAAAATTTCAAAGAGTTAAAATGTAGCTCTTGTTTCAACAAAAATTTTGTTTTTTTTTTTTTTTAAATTTCCCTACAGAAGACACGAGGAATAAAGAAGATACAAGCGATTGAAATTAATACCATAGGGTGAGAATCAGCTGTCCTGAGCAATTTGAACCTTTACCTTTAAGAAATTAAGGGTGCTGGACCTCCAAAAAGCCCTTAGCCTTATAGTCCATCAAATTACCTTCAAAATTGTTTTTGGTTAGGCTCAATAGCATAAAAATTGACGGAGATATTGTCAAAAAACCAATTACATTTTTTGAGAGAAAAGTATGCAGTATGCCACTGACAACTTAACTCGAGCCTTTTTACCCTCTCCCTTTAAAAAGCGAAGAGTTACAAGGTTTTCATATATACACAATCTTGTAGCTCTTCAAAAAACCTTTAAAATCCTTTTTTATATTGAAATACCTTAAAAAATTACCGAGTTATTGTAAAAAAACAATTTAAAAATTTCTTATTTTCGGAGCCAAGCGTCTCTTTCTAAGTGCTTGAAAGTGTCAAAAAGTTTGTGTATATACATACATATAATATTTTTAAATTTTTTTCACCATTTATATTTCTCGCGAGGAAATATCGCTTAAACTTTAATTTTTTGATTTTTTTCAATAAGGGGTAGTTTTTTTAATGGATGAAAAGAGGCAATCATTGAAATTTTTCTTGATTAGCAATGAATTTCTATTTAAAATATTATAATTATAAAAAACTTCAAGCTTTCAAAAACCTCTTAAAAATATTTTTTTAATAATAATTCAAGCATGGGGTTGTTTTTGAGGGATGAAAAGTTAAATATATGATAATCAGAATTCTAGGACACGAAACATGATTAACTGTACATGTTCAAGCAAGATTTTTATCAATAAAATGCTTAAGCCTTGATTTTTCAATTTTTTTCACTACGGGGTAGTTTTCACCCGTAAAAAATCAAAAACATAAATTCAGTGACTATTTATATTTAGTAGGCAGGACATCCGAGGATAATAATTTGAAAACAAGTGTGTATACGATACAAAGCGAATGATCGTACATTTAAAAGAAGGAGAGCAATACTGGAGAAAAATTGCAGATTTTGAAAGCACCATTATTGCTTAATCCTCGCCAATCGCTACCTAAACATTTGGAAATGACTTAGACAGGCCTAAAACGCTAAGAGGAGTAAACTAGTAAAGAGTAGATAGAGGGTAATTATAAGCAATTAGGAATAGCAAATAGAAAACCTATAGCTATATATTAAAGAGAGAGGATAGCGAGAGATTATTTAAAATTGGGAAGATTGAAAATCCTACTATTTTCAGTGAATTTCTTGACTTATGTTGATGTGACTGTCATATGTAACATGAAATCCTTTAGTGAGTGAGAGATGAATCTGATTCAATGAATTCAATGAATTCAATGAATCTGATTCAACCCTAACTAATGGTCGTTGGCAGTTACTTAATTGCGATTATATTGTAAACGACCACTCTTTTGCTTCCACATGCTTAGTTCATATATCACAAAAATCACAATTGATGATGTATAAACAAGGCCAATATTTCAATAGTATCTATACCAGGTACAAGAGATAGTAAACGACGTACATTTAGAGTCCCTTTACACCGTTTGCAGTGCTTTGAGGTACTTTCGTTAGTCACGTTCTTTTGTTTGTGGGAAATATTTTACTATGGAAAATGAGGACGTTGTTACGATTCTAAAAAGTCACGTGATCTTTTGGCACTAGCAAGATGCTTGTGCCAATTAGCTCTTACCAATTTCTTCTTAGCATAGCTATCTAGACATTTTGAATATGTCGAAGGCGCCAAAATTGTGCTCGTAAAACTAGTGGTTACCTAGAGTTAACATATTTTTTGTTAGTATACTAATACGGTCCTATTTTACTGAAAAAAATGGCTCTCTTTATTCTAATTTGGTTTGACTTCTATAAATCACTATTAGTTGAATAGCAATTTAAATTGTACAGTTCTGTGTAAAATCACCTATACCTTATCCAGGTATAGGTGGTATAGATTCGAATGGTCAAATATACTTTTCCCTCCTCTTAGCCTAGCTGCCCACATATTTTGATTATGGCGAAGTCGCATAATTATACTTGGGTACTCAGATTTCTTTCCTGAAAAGCTAATGGTTACCTAGTATAGTTTTTGTTAGTATACTGATACGGTCCTATTTTACTGAAAAAAAATTCAGTTTCAGGCGCTAACTTCAATAAGAAAAGTGTTTACCATATTTCCATCACAGCACATATTCAATTATTATGTGTCGATCTCGTGTTCATTTAATGTTTGTGATCTATTTACGTGCCTGCGGAAAGAGAATCATTATTTGAGGCGACGGTATGTTTAGCTCTTACCATTCTCCTCTTAACCTAGCTGCACACATATTTTGATTATGGCGAAGGCGTAATAATCATACCCATATATTCTGATTTTTTGCTGAAAAACTATTGGTCGCCTAGAGCTAACTAATTTTTTTGGTAGTATACTAATACTGTCCTATTTTACTGAAAAAATTCAGTTTCAGGCGTTAGCTTCAATATGAAAAATGTTTACCATATTTTCATCATAGAACATATTCAATTACTATGTGTCCATCTCGTGTCCACCTAATGTTTTCGATCTATTTACCTGCCTGCGGAAGGATAATCAGTATTTGAGACAGAATTATACGGTATATTTAGCTCTTACCGATCCCTCGTATCTTATATACTCGATCACTATTTATTATTAGAGATCACCTTGCCTGTGTTACGAAACATCCCACGTCCTCCCCCTGTCTGTCTGTCCGACAGGTGAGCGGGGTTTCCCTCGTCTGAAACAACAAAATAACAAAACCCTCGAAAGGGAAAACATCTCCCCGCCGTCGCACCGCGCGTGAATTTGTCGCCCGGAGTATATCGGCTTGTCCAGGACGGGCGCCGCGTCGGCGGGCGCCGCGCCGCGTCCGCCGACGTCGCGCGTCGATCCCATGCCAAAACATCTTTCTCTCCCTCCCCCCACGCCGGATCCGACGCTATCATATACACGAGCGCGAGATACGGACCTTTCCACCTGAGCGGATCTACCCTTGATCGGTAGACGTCGGCAGTTTTCCCCCGCTCGATTTTTTCCGCAGGATCGTATTCGGGGATTAATATAGAGGAGCGGTCGTAGCAGGAGGATTCTATGCGAGGACGTTTGGGAAATGGGAGAGTGGACCTCGATAAACCAAGGAAGAGCCATCTTCATTTAGATTTTTTCGTTGTGTTTTCTAAAAAACTACTTGATTTAAAATTTTATAAGAAATTTGGTGATATTTCAATTTACCTGAACACCTTCAAAATAATATTACAATGTTTTGTTATCGAAGTGGTAAAGTTATGGTTAATAACTTTAATCATCCGCAAAATTATGGCCAGTTAAGTACTAAGTGACATTTTCTGAATGATATTTTATTATATCGAAGTTTTGATCCAAGAATTCATGAGAAATTGAAAAATGTTTTTTTTTGAATGAATATCCTGCCCCCTTAATATAAAAGCAGTACCTATTGGAGAGTAAATAACAACTACTTTACGCATCGTTCTCTTCTAGGCTCGTTAAGCTCATTTTTCTCTGTGGCCTTTTCTAAGGCGTAGATAAAATTTATCAGCAGTCGGACCAAAAAAAACTTTGTTTAAACGGCTCAAAAATGATATAAACCTAAAATATAGACAAATTTGAGCTCTTGCGTTTTTTTTAAGCAATAAAAATTTAAAAAAATAGAGCTTTTTTCCGTTTCCTTCACCATAACTTAAATTTTTTTTACGGAAATGCAATAAGTTGTACCGACGATTTGTAGAGAATTAAAAGACCTTCAAAATGAGCGTTTCTGAAAGGTGATTGGAGTATTTTTCACCGAGAAAACATGGGAAAACCGTTAAAATCGACCCTTTTTCAAAAATTCACAGCTATGCCCGGTTTGATGATGAAACGCTAATTTTGCGTGAAATGTTAGGTTATTATGCCTATTTTGAGCATGCAAAAGTTGGATGCTGTCGGATGAATAATTTTTACACAATTACGTTATTAAAAATATACACCGAAACCTTTCAAAAATCGGCGTATGAAGTGAGTTGGGCCGATTTTAATTGTACACCCGGTTTTTGAAAGAGGACATCAAAATCTCCAGTCTGGCTATCTTCGATTTTCATATTCGTTTGAAGAAAAGTGCAAAAAATGGCCTCGAACAGTGCGCGAAACACGCGATTTCACATTTCGAGCTGATAGCCCAGTTTATAGTTTCTTTTAGTAGATAAAATTGAACAGCAGACGAACAAAAAAAATTGATAAAAACCCAATATCTAGACAAATTTGAGCTAATGAGTTTTTTTTAAATAGTAAAAATTAAAAAAAAATAGGTCGTTTTTCCGTTTCTTCATCATAGCGTGAAAATTATTGACGAAAATGCAATACAGTGTAAAGACGATTTGTAGAGAATTAAAAGGCCTTCAAGATGAGCATTTCTAAAAGGTAATCGGAGCATTTTTCACCGAGAAAGCTCGGAAAAACCTTTAAAACGGACCCTTCTTAAAAAATTCACAGCATTGCCCATTTTAAAGCTGAAGTGCTAATTTTGAGTCAAGTGTTAGGTTATTCTGTCTACTTTAAGCAAGCAAAACTTGGAAGCTGTCGGATGAACAGTTTTTGCACAATTACGTTATTAATAATATACACCGAAAATTTGCCAAATAAGGCGTATTAAATGAGATTGGCCGATTTTTATTTTTCAAACGGTTTCTGCAAGAGGATATCAAAACCTACAACTTGGCTATCTTGGATTTTCGTATACGTTTGAAGAAAATTGCACGAAAGGCGCAAACATAAATTTATATGTGGCTGGAAGACATATACTCTGGGAAGTAGTTGTAGACCTCCCTCTCCTTCTGTGGGGTTTTCCTACGTGTTATCTTCACCACCTTTACGAAGAACTGATACATTTCTCATCTGTCGTACCAGGCTTGAAGGTCCCACTCTTTGTCCCTTGTCCCTTGATCATCTAATGGCCTCCTGAAGGGCTGATTTAGGTTTTTTAAATTCAGAACTGAATACCCTACAATACTCTCAAATTATGATCTTTTATCAATAGACAGCATCTAGCAGTGTTGCTACTTAAAATATTTCTAATACATTCATATCTCTTTTATTCAGCAACCATTATTCATAGTAGTATGTTACAAGAGTGCTTTGATTTTAAGTTATAAAATTAATGCAGACACCATCTCTTCATACGTTTGGAAGATCGGATGGGTGCAATATAAAATCTATATTAAATTTCTACAGGCTGATCACGCCATACACTTTTTTGTCCCAAGCTTAACAATTCACCACGTAAGTATTTTCCAGACTGGAAAAGTAAAGGTCATAAGTGCCCCTTTCGCCTTGTGAACTCTTCTGAACATGAATCTGTGATCGATCTTATATTCAATATTATTCAACACCTCACGCCCCTTGTTTCTCCATATACTTGTTGACGTGAGACAAGGCTCCAAGCACAATGGAACGCTGTAAGCGCAAAAAACTGGTTTTAATTAGAAAAAGATTTTAGTGGTAACTTGAAAATTCGATTATTTCAAGAGAGGAACGAAATAGAAGAGACCTAAAATAGAAGTGATACATTGTACGGTATTAGATAGCGTTTTAGTACCGTCTCTCATTTTGTATGTTAATTATGCCATTACCTTCGCTTCCGTTTAAAGCATCGGTTCATTTCATGCTTTATATGAATAAGGTGAAGCTTGAAGTGAACAATGTTGACATTTTGTCGCTAGGGATTTGCTAGTTATTTGTCACGATTCAATACAGTGTACAAACATGTAGAAGCAAAATTAATTTTAGTAGTAACTAAAAATTAAATGAGTTCGATCTTGTGAACAGATAATCTTGAAGAGGAAAACAAGTGTTGCATACTTAGGGGATGGTTAGAAAAGAGTGGGTTTCCTACTAATATATGAAGTGGCGCCGACTAAAACTTCTGAAATTGTTAAGATTTTTTTGATTTGGGGCGCAGCTAAATTTTGGAAAATCCTGCGTTGTTATGCCACTGAAAGAGACTTTTACAATCTTTCTTCGACATAATATTTGACCTGACATGACTTGTACATTTCAACCAAAGCCACTTACTCGATACCGACTAACTAGAAAAAATGTCTCAGACATGAATGATTACTTTTATCAATTTTTACACCGAAATACAGCTGCATCACTACTATTAAATATTATTAAACAAACAACTTTAATGAAAAAATAAACTTTACTTTCAAAATAGCTTCTATTCAGGAAATAGAAAGAATTATTACCGGTCTCAAGTCTAATGCATCTCGCCTTGATAAGGTCACAGTGAAAATGTTACGATTCTGCTTACCGGCAATACGACCTTATCCATATAACGTTTTACATATTATAAACGTTTTTTCTGGAAACGGGATATTTTCCAAAACAGTGGAAATATTCTATTGTCAAGCCACTTCCTAAAATACCTGAGCCTGATTCATATAGCGACATCCGTCCGATAAGTATTATACCAGCAATTTAGAAAATTCTGGAAAAATTGGTCTCAAAACAAGTATATGGCTTTGTAACTGAAACTGATATTATTTCGAATATCCAGTTTGGTTTTCGTATGGGTTTTATCACCGCTAAATTACTGCTAAGTGTTACTGTTCACATAATTAGTGCTTAAAATAAAAGTCTGTTTATTTCAGTAATTCGACTTGATTATTCTAAAGCCTTCGACACCATTGATTATGATCTCTTGTGTGCTAAATTGATGTACAATGGTCTTGATTCTACTTCTTGTCAATTCATCCGAAATTACTGAACAGATCGTATGCAAAGTGTTCTTATAGACTGGGTAGCTTCAAACTTAGCTCCTATTATCTCAGGAGTACCACAGGGATCTGTTTTTGGGCTGCTATTCTACCTCATCTATGTGGCAGATAAGACAAAGTTTGTTCGTCATTGCAAATTACAATCCTTTGCTGATGATACTCAGTTATACTACTCTTACACTCCTGAAATATTTAGACCTGCTGAAGACTATATTAACCAAGGTCTATTATTCATACAATCATGCTGGCATGCGCATAACCTTAAATTAAATCCAGGAAAATGCAGTATCATGATATTGGCCACTCCCCTCTAAGTTATAACTCCAAATCAAAAGCATTGAGGATTATGATTGATGATACAAACCTAAAGTTATTTGTTAGTAAAAAAATTTAGGTATCATTTTGGACTGCAGGCTTAGGTTTGAAAAACATATTGCAATATTGAGAAAAACGTCGTGTTTAGCTCGTAGACAGTTATACAGGAATCGATCCGTTCTTAACTTTGAGCTGAAAAAGAAACTGTGAAAACCTAGTACTTTATAGACTGTCATGGGGTTTCATTGTATACTATCCATGCTTGTACGAGTCTACTAAAAATCAGTTGCAAAGAATTCAAAATTACTGCTGCAGATTTATTTACAAACTACGGAAATACGATAGAGACTCAGTCAAAATCAATGAGCTAAGATGGCTTAAGTTGGACAACTTTTTTAAATTCCAGATGAGCACCACCCTTTTTAGGATCCTATCCACATCTACCCCCTCCCATTCTCAAAGAAAAATTGATATTTAGAGGTGATAAACATGAATTAAATATTTTTCATACTGATATCTTATCAATGCCATACTATCGTCTTGTAAGTTCCCAAAAAATTTTTCATATAGTGTTGCTACAATTTTCGATTCAGTACCTTCTGACTTCAAAAAGAGATTATCTTTTTTACAGTATCTTAAAGTACACTATAACGCCTACCTCATTAATTCTCACAAGAAGTGCATGCAAGGAGCTTAGTAATCGAACTGTTTCAGTATAATTTTGAAAGGATGTAAATTGAGTTATCAATCGTTTCATTAACTTTTATTTTACCATCAGATATCTCTAAACTTAGCCTTTTATATATTTTAACTTTAAAAATTAATTTTTTCTTATGTTACATTTAAATTTGTTT
Source organism: Cryptocephalus primarius (assembly GCA_963576515.1). NCBI lineage: Eukaryota > Metazoa > Arthropoda > Insecta > Coleoptera > Chrysomelidae > Cryptocephalus > Cryptocephalus primarius. The sequence continues at coordinate 15,960,579 of OY754940.1, read as the reverse complement.
AAATAATTCCATTACGTAGATATCATGTTAATTTCCTTATTATATAAATTACATGGAGGCTAGGTGTAAATAGCTTGAGCTAGACTTCACCCCCTCAGTTGTAACTTACATTATAAATGTGGTACCAATAAAGACGATTATTATTATTACAGAGTAGTCATAGTAATTTAAATGCACTTTCATTTTTTGGGCATTTTAGGCTGACGTCGACATTCTGTATGGGACTGTACAATGACATGACCATTTTCAAATAATTCGTTGACCAACAATGATACGATAGATTGTTAACGAATGTTATACCTAATTATTTACTAAAGCATCAAGATTGGACCATAAAATGACAATTTTCTGCGAAATTATGATTTAAAACAGTTAGACCATGTTCACAGGGTATTTCTTTCGTTGAGGCTATATGAGATTCATCTCATAGAATTTATTTATCGCTTAGAATTAGACTTTATTTAAAACCTAAAAGTCATACATATAGTGCGAATGCGGTAAAACCCCGTGTTCAAAAATATTTGTTTCGGTATTTTTGGCTGCCTGTATGCCTAAACTCCATATGTACCGAATTTCAGGTTCCTAACTTTGCTACAACGTCCGAATTTTCGAAGTGGCGCAAATATTTTCCAGATTCATCAGCATCATCGACAATTTACAAAACCAAATGACCGATGGCGGCAAAACTGCCGAGGATGGGGGCTTAACGATCGAAACTTTTTACAACCGAACTTTCCACATTCAACGAAATCGTGAATTTAAAGCGTCGGAAGCAATAGCGATGAACCGCCGAAAAGCGAATTATAGTCGATACGACACCTTCCCATTGCAATAACGCGATCGGTAAAAAGCGCCATCAAACGAGAAAATATAAATCTCGTCCACTACGATGAATGCTAAATACGGATATCGAATCGGGACGTCCTGATCTGAGCCATTTGATCGTAACGCCCCGATTGTTTTCCTGACGGCGATTACGATAACCGTTGGTATTAACTGGGAATAAAAACGCCGTTTTTCATCGCCCGTGAACAATTCAAACCGGCGTATTTTTATGGGGAAAAAATATGGAATAGGTTCGCAGTTATTGCTACATGTAGAGAAATGGCTGGCGTTTCGGATGAAACCGGACAGAAAATGAGCGTTGACGTAAAAATACCGAGTCATTTCTTTTGACTTGAAGGGAAGAAGTGAGGCTGAAATGTTGTTGATCCATACATAATTTAACCCAAAATTATTCTAATCACCTTGTAGTACAGTTAATATACTTTGTATCTCTGTGACAAGGAATTACTATCACACGGCACAGAAGTGGAATCGGTAACATCCTAACGACTCCCTAAACTAACTCCTGAAATATTCTGTTCACACTCTTCTTCATATGGGCGATTCCATGTCAACTGTCGTGAGGTTGGCGGGTCATATATTTTTTCCCAACCAAAACTATTTCATTGTATTGAAGGTTTAATTGCAAGTATTTATCCAAATTTTTTGCCCAAAATATTAGACCTAGCGTTTTTTACAGCCGATTTTCGGTTTTTGGGCGTTTTCTGTTTTTGACGCCAAATTTTCTCCAAAACGTTATTAAAGCCACATCGCACGCTGGAACAATTTGAGAGTACATATAGTCGATATAAAATTTTCCATGGAATCCATTCCCGCCCCCAGAATTGGCCTAAAATTCTTCCATGTCGGAAAATCTCAAAAAACCATTTTTTTCCAACTTGCTCTAACTCCATTGTATAAATTTTTGAATTTTTTTGCAGCAGCACAATATGTTTGGTTCTTAGTGTACCTCTGGATATTTTCAACTTTCGTATGTGTATTGTGCCAAAACACGCGAAAACTGGCGAAAATGGCCAAATCAGCCTAAAACGATGAATTAACCATGAAAAAAGGGTGGCAAAAGTTGGAAAGTTTCCTATGGATATCCGGCTCAAGTCTCACCGATGAACTCAGATCATTCTCATTGAATACCAGACCATTCGGCGGTCCATTATTGGGAAAATCTCGAATCGAATTTAACGAAATATTTTGAATGAGCGATGCTTTGATGTTACTTATGAAATTAATTTTAATGACGTTGAACTGAATGAAAATGAAGTTAAATTATGAAATTTACAAATCTTGAAAACATGAGATTTTGCGAAATCCCCAAAATTGTGATTTTTGAAATTGAATTTTTTTTTGAAAAACGCTATCGTTACTTTTTCCCATGAATATCCAAGTATTCAAAAGAACCGAAAACCGGCGGAGAATCGAAAATCCCTTCGTTATAAAGCAAAACCCGATTTTGAGTGGAATCGCCCATCTGTCTATTGAATTTTATGGGTATACACCTTTAGTACTGCAATTTTCGCATGAACATCACAATATTAGACATCCAGATGGTCTGCTATTCAATGAGAATGAAGCGAGTTCATCGGTGAGGCTTCAGCCGGAGATCCCCAGAAGTATTTCTAGCTTTTGCCACTCTTTTCTCATGCTTAGTTCACCGTTTTAGGCTGATTTGGCCAGTTTTTTCCTGCTTTGGTACTTAAAACGAAACCATTTAGCAATTGTAAGAGAAGATAATAAAAAGTTATTATGATACTCGAATGGACGCGAGGGACTCTTTACATGTTTATGTTTTTTGTATATATAGGGTGCGACATCAGAACTTCCTTCTTTGAAATACATGATATTCAGGCTATAGGGGTCGTAGTGGGCGGAAAACGATCTTATTCGACAGGCACATTTCTAAAGTTTTGTTCCCCACCCTGTCAGTTGCCATGATGCTGTGGAACAGTGAACAGCGTGTGTTTGTCGTCGAGGCGTACTTTTCCCATGGACATCGCATCCGGGATCGCACCCAGCGTCCTTTCGAAATCGGTTCAATGTAGCCCCGGTGGGCCCAGTCCCAGATCGGAAATCGATTGTTACATGGGTGGCTTCGTTGGGACAAACCGGGAGTGTGACAAGACGAAGAACCTGATTTAATGGACCCATTACAATACCTGAGAACATCGATGCTACGAGAGCCTCAAAACTTTTTTCCCTACATTTGAGTAATTGGATTTAGGAGGTGTTTGGTTTCAAGAAGACGGTGCAACGGCTCACACTTCCAAAGCATCGATGGCGGTTTTGAGGGAATAAGTCCTGGGGCGCCTCATCTCTATAAGGGGCAATTTGGAGTGGTCAGCCCGGCCCCCCGATTGACCCCATGCGATTTTTTTGTGGGGTTTTTTGATATTCCGCGTTTATGTTAACCGTCCAAGCACGCTAGAAGAGCTTATGGCCAATATTCGGGCCAAAATTGCCAGCATACTCGCTGCCATGCTGGAAAGGCTTATGACAAACACCAGAAATCGGCTTATTCAGTATATGGACAATAGGGGGCGTCACCTAGCTGGTATGATTTTTAAAGCTGTGTGAAACAAAACTTTACATATATACCTATACTATAAAAAAAAGAAGAGATAAAAAATGTCTAATTCACGAAATGGGTTTCCATGCATTTTGAAAAAATAAAGTTACGATGCACCATCCTGTATTGCGACTGTTTTCATTATTTCGATCTTATAATACAACAATACATGACACATATATTTTAAATTAAAATATATTTTAAGCAAAAATTTGAGACAAATGAACGAAACTGCTTTCAAAAACCAGAGATATGAAGTATCACTGAACGAGGCGAGTAGCTCAGGTGGAAAAAATAGAAGGACTACAAATCATAAGCGCTTATTACACGATATACAATATAAATATGCCAAGGTAAATGCAGAGTACAGGATAGTGTAAACAAAAGGCAGTTGGAGGAAAAAGATTAAGAAAAGAACAAATCATTAAATGCAGAAAGGGAGTAAATTCGTTACAAGGTGATGAGGGTTTTCTTACATGGGAGACGAGGGTGCCTGTCACTTTTCACGAAACATGTGCTTCAATGTATAACACAAGCTTCTGATCTTTAAAAGTTCCAAATTCTATTTTAAGGCATTTTCAGTTATTTGAGGCTCTAGTAAGACCTTTCTTAATTCGGAATCTAAACTCTTCCTAAGTTATAACATTAAAGTGAAATGGAATATAACTTACGTATACCTTTTACATATTACTTGATGATTCATCTCTACGTTGATCCTTGCAGTTTACTAAAATCTAGAACAGAACCGGAAACGTTTGCAAGTTCCCTAAACCTTCTTATTAAATTTAAACCTATCCTGGTATTCCAAGATTTAAAGGAATTTCTGTAGCTTTTCTTCAGCGTCTTTCAGACTTTCTAACGTTTGAAATCATCACGAGGAAGATTCTAGGACCTATCTAAGACCATCTGAATTTTTGTGGTCCTCGGAGTATGAAAAAATTTGTAACTTACACACTATATAGATTTGGTTTCAAGATATTTTGGATAATTGAAAGACAGAAAGTTCATTTTATTCGTTGTGCGGTTTAAAATTAAAATAAAATAGTTTGAGGCTTATATAAACGTTTAAGTACAATTTTACAGCCTTTAAGACTTTCACATTTCTAGAGAACATTACAGTTTATTTGTTCAACGCTTCTATGTACTACTCGAAGCCACTTAGAAAAATCTCGATGTTTCCTTTGGTACTTCTAGAAAGAACACCTTTGATATTTTCTTATGATTTCCATATTGGTTTCTAAGGCAAGAAGAATTTCTAGAATCCATAATCTACAGTTCGTTCAAAATAAATCTGGCACTATGTGACTCAATGACGTCATATGTGTACCAAGTGCAGAGAGGCATAGGCAAACCACTGTTTTATACAGGTTCAAATCGTGCGTACATTTTAGTTGGCAATAGTGGCGATATCTTAGGATTCTTTATATGTTCGACCGGACGGCGGATTTGAATGTTACATTCCTGATATTAAGATGGTGATTTTAAGCTTTATAGTCTGCATTAAATATAATTGTTCAGACTGTTATTTTGACAACGTTTGTAAATGGATGTATCTATAATGGAATTATATTTAAATGACCATAAGCCACTGTAATATCATCATACGTTTCTCAGTTTTATGATACATCTCTTAGATCTTAGTCAGAAGCTTAGTCAGCTTAGGACAAAAGCATTGTATAGTACTATTAATGTTTTTGCTTCATCTTAATGCTATATCAAAGTGGAATTAATTATTAGTTTAGATAGAATGACTAGAATTTTGTCGCTGCGTCCCGTTCCATATTAAATTCTTCTCCATTTCGTTATTGGGATTATCACTCTCAATAAAATAATTTTGAGTGCGAAATTGACCCTTTTCGAATGTCGGCAATGAAAAGAGACGCGGAATCGAATGCCATACTTTATTATCATCAATTAGATTCCAACTTCCTCTTCGCTAACTGAAAATTAATGAATAACAGTCGGCTTCGATGAAATATTTCCATAAAAATGAGATTTCGAAACATCTGGACTTTCAGATATTTTATCGGGAGGTGACGTTAGTAGGAATGAATTTTTTATGAATGTTGTACTTATGGCGATGTTTCGCCAAATTTGTAATATAGAAATTGATTAAAAAATAATAAGGGAAGTATCATTTCCATTAAAATTTTCCACGGAAAATGTTGTGAAATTCACAAACCTAAAAATTAACTATGGCCGTGTGACATGAATTTAATTTAACGATTACGGTAGGTGATAGTGATAACAAACACGAAGAATTCATTGTTGTTGTTAATATTGTATTGTAAATACGATGTCACACAATTGAAGATCGGGAAAATATCCCAAGTCGCAAACAAAGGTAGCTAATTAATTACACAACACACAGATACCATCATTACGCTTCCCTCAAACGTGGAATAATTAATTAATTACAATTTAATCAGCATTTCCAGAATTTCGTAACAACATCATTAATAAATCAATTCATTGAACAAACTAAGAGTTATGTAAGAATATCATTAAAAAAACACAGGATGAATCGATATAAGAGCTTTTTGTTTACGTCGTTCGGTAATTGACATAGTAATTCGATGGCCACGGAGAATACATAAATATAATATTGACAGATTTTGAGTCATTCGTTTTTCTGATAAATCACATGTACTTACTTTTATGTAATATATACAAAACACATTCAAAATATTGAACTTTGAACTTTAAAACGATTTAATACTACATGACCATCGAATTACGACCCCTTTGTAACTTCTAGACTACCTTCCTATGGGCAGTCCTTCTCTGGTATACACTCATTTTTGGAATTCTTGAGGAAACCGTTGGCACAGTAACAATCTTGCGCTATCTTACATTCTAAGGTGCAAAGGTCAGTTTTTGGATCGCCGCATTTTTTCGCCCCGCAAGGTTCGCAGTAGAAGAACTTTTCATTCGGGCCACATTCTAAAAAACAAAAAATTGATTTCAAAGTGTGTATTTCAAGCCGGTTTTGAGTAGTCTTAGAGGAAGATTTATAGTCCATTATTTAAGCAATACTCAAAGAGACATTGGTGGAGGAAACCTTGGTGGAGCCTCAGATAAGCTGTTCGATAGTTACAAAAGCTTCTTGACTCCGCCAAGGAATACTTAAGAAGGTAGAGGTTCTGACAACAGTGCAAATCGTGAATAAGGGACTGGTCTATGGAGTATTATTTCTATTTCTATGGTTCTACGATGGTGTCAAAGGGAAGTTATAAACTACAACGAATTAAAACTTGTAACTAAACTAAGGAAAAGTAAATTTAAACCCTCAACCCTCTTTTTTAAGCACCAAAATCATTCTTATTTTTCGAAATTATTTCTGGTGCTTCTATGAGCTGTATTATAATTTCTTTCTGCATGTGTATTAGGATGTACAACTGGTGTTAGCAGATATCTTTTACATGCATTATTTTCCTATTTGACACGAACCCCACTTTTCTGAAATATTGTGTTATCATGAGTGGACCCTGAATACCTAGCGAGAATATCTAATATTTGCATTATTGGGCCACATACAACCTATAAATAACACTTTTTAAACAATTTCATCAATCATTATCGAGATATTATAAGTATCTCTAAATTATTGTAGAAAATTTCCCTTCCATTTCTGTATATTTCACCTACAGCACTTCCAGGATTTTTTATTGGCATGTGAGTACCGTCTATACAGGATGTTACACCAGGAAAGTTGGCAATTTGATTAAATTCATTCAAAAAACTTGAGAATTAAAATGGTCTTCTGGGAATTTTATGACATTCCCTTTTTTCTGCTAATGACTCTGAAATCTTTTTTATTATTAGAGACACTGTAGATTGTGAATTTCTCCTAAGATCAGCAGCAACAGTCTAAAATAAATATGAAATAGCAGAATAGATAAATAAATTTCAGAAACTTGAATAAAGCATAAGTAATCATTTTCTTTTTCTATATAAAAATACATATATAAAAATGCAAGTTGCCTGGAAATTTCTTGTACCATTATATCGTAAACTGATTAATAATTGGATCAGTAAAACCACTGGCAAACCTCTATTATTGGGTTTATGAAGAGCTTCATTAATCAGAGGCAAAATAATATGTACAGTTGTATTTTTAGAAAAGTGATACCTCCTTATAAACTCAAGTTCGCTATATAAATCTAACGGATTTGCCCATCTCTCAATTACCGTATCGATAATCCATTTATATTATTATTAATTCGATTGACGTACTCATAATAATCGTCATTCATCTTGAATCCACGTCTTGAAGGCGAAATTAACTTTTAATATTTTCTGAGGGATATTCAAGGTAAGTTCAAACCGACCTCGGCCTTATCTCATCCTTAAGGTGCACTTAGTTGACTATAAAATACATATAGCACAGAAAATACGCCTTCAGGTTCTAGGAATCCTCAAGGCGCGATTATAAATTTGCCCGTTAATAAGGGGTGTTAATTAACAAAGTTATGCATAAAACGTATTGGTGAGCATGAATTATTTTTATTTATAATTCAAAAACAAAATCGATTTCAATTAAATTGAGAAAAATAATTTACCTTTCGATTGTTCTTGGGGTAGTTGTCCCAAAGCGAGCACCGCAGAGGAAAATATGAATAACATCAAGCACGCACTTTTCATTTCGAGATAATGTAAGTAACCGTCTGAATCCAATTTACAGATTGTTACGTATTTATATAAAAACGTAGTCAAGGTTGTAAGGCTGCCGAATGTACCCAATTAAAACTCAAACCGGGAAAGTGTGAAATCCCGTCTCGGATAATTTCGTAGGCGCGTTGTTTACTGAATAATTTAAGCGATTAAATTAGTGTTGTATAAGTAAGTGTCACATTGAAAAAAACATGTTTCGAGTATATTTCAGGTTTAACGTCTTGTGGCATTTCAGTAAGTGTGCATATTTTCCGAAGAGAAGTACTTAAATAGCTCGAGTGTTACAAATTGCACTCGTGAAAGTTTCCAACTCCGTGAAATAGTAGTTTAGTTTTCGTTATCCTAAAATTTCATGGAAGTTAATTTATCTCAGACAACAATATTACTTCCTTGGAAACTTGGGGATTTTACAAAAGTAATTTGCTTACAAATCACTTTCTGAACGTTGATTTGTCTACAATCGTTTCGTTTATGCAACTAAAACCATTTGTTCACATGAAACAATTCATTTAGTGCACGAGGTTCAAATATTTTCAATTAAAGCTCTAGTAAATAAATCAATATATGAAAAATTCTGTCTGATAACTTCATGAAAATTAGAGCCAATGGCACGTTTTTCTTATGTTAAATAAATAAGTAATAAAAGTGGGTTAGATGTCGAACGTGAAACGTTAATTCGAGACGAGCGAGGCGACGGCTCTTCTCAGTAAGTTTAAAAACAAAAAAATGTTGTATAGTTCCCATAGAAATTCTATAATCAATTAATTTAATTTATTTGACATTGTCTCTATTTTCTTCTGGCTTGTGCAATGCGCATTAACGCGCGAAATACCCACCCCACCATAAACATCCCAGTACTGCGTATGTAAGTGGTACTAGGGAGGAAACGAGCAAAATAACCACTCTCCTACTCACGTACTAGTAAACGCAATACACCAGCACCGAGCGTGCAGTGGTGTCAAGGGAGAAACCTGCGAGGTGCCGCTTCAATTACTAGTGGCAATTATCCCAAAACGGGCAATAAGTCTAAAGGAGATTATTGGATTTATAAAATCATCTATAGACTAGTGTGCAGTGGTACTAAGGGAGCAACGCACGAGGCACTGTGCCTTGAGATATAAGGCGGCACTGCGAACAGTGATTAACTCATGATTGAACATATCAATAGGGATAATTACGATTATTCCTTAAGTAGCAGGTAATTACGAATTGAATGATTAGGCAATCAGCAGTAGAAGATTGAATAGCTCAGTAATAAAATCACCAATTGGTTGTTACTTACAATTGCTCGTTCAATATTGTGTTTTTTATAATAAGACACAGGGGAACCCTTTCTTGTTTACCACATCGTCAAGGAGGTATCGCCGTATTGATTAACTCTTACAAAAGTAACAGGAATATGATATCATTAGAATTCATTTTTATAAGTCACTTAATAGGTAGAGGTAACAAACTGTTTCTTTCAAATGCTTATAATAGATTTTATCAACATTTTCGTTGAATATTTCTTTTAGCAATAAGCAACAGGAAGCATACTGTCTATTACATTTTCCTCAGGTACTTTCCTCCATAAACATACAAATTCAAATTAAAGTTGTAAAAGCACAATATTTGGACGTTTACTTAGAGGAAATTGGTTACTCCTTCTTGTTTGTTGAAGGGGTGGTATCCGGGAAAACTTTCATTTTCACCAGTAGTCGATTGAATTAAATTGTTCTCTTCAAAATGTAATGTAAAAGCAAAAATCTTAAATTTTTAGTTTAAATTTAAATTGTTAATGAATCTACATGTTACTTTTGGTAACAGAATTAGTGTATTTTTTTGGCTCGTGTTAACTGTTAACATCTTGTAGCTGTCACGTTTTTGAAATGTTTAAAATATATCCGGAGTATTTGATAATATCTCAAGGACTACTGAACCCATTCACTTTATGTCTTGATGCGCTATATATCGATATATTAGATATCTTTCAGACCCACAAATTTGTAACTAATTTATATTTTGAGATGGGGTATGCTGGGGTAACAAATTACATATTTTTTCATAATCGAATACGTAACGAATTTGTCTGCCTGAATTTCTATGAATATATAGCTAATTATTTTTTTAAATAACTAAATTAAATTTTAAGATGATTTTCTTACATTTGTTTCTTCATTTTCAGGTGAGTACCTCTTTTAATTCAACGTGCTGTAGTATACCTACTATTTCGGTAAGTTTAACTCTAGCTAGCGAAAATCGGGCTTTTCTTTCTTGAATTAAGCAATGTGGCAAGCACTTTATGGAACAAACAATAGCTACTACATACTTCAATATGTATTGATACCATCCTGAATAACACGTAAAAATAGTAAAAATATTCTGCACTGAAAAAATGCATCATTAGTGAGATACTCTAATAGCACAATCAAGTAAATTTTACGGAAATTTCTGAAATATTTTTAAAGTGAATGTTCGACTGTTTCGTAAATATAACTTGCGTAATATTACTGGGTACTTTTGTATTTACAGGATAACATTTAATAAAATTAGTATTTTCAGAAAACATGCCGTATATGATTTTAATGCTATGATGACTATACCGACAATGACGCAGAATATTAATACAAAATATCATTAAAAAATATTATACTATAAAAGGTTCGTGACGAAATACATCAGAATAGGTACTAGGTGAAACACGTATCATACGCTAACATATATCTATGTATATATGTTTGTAACTTACGTACGAGATGTACGAGGTATGTGTACGAGGTATGTGTTGAATACAAATTGAATTTTTTTTTCGAATTTTTCGATATAATTGGAATTATTAAGCGAACCACGCGTGCGAAACATACTAGAGAGAAATGTACCGGGGGCGAAATTTGTGGGGACGAAACGTGTAAGGGCGGAACTCCCCGGATGCGAAATATGTGAGGGCGGAAACTCGAGTTATGTGTACGTGGTATGGGTACGAGGAAGGTATAGGTTATTTCTTTCTATTTGTAGGTGTTGTAAACAAATGCTTTTATTTGAAACTTGCTCTAGCTTTGAAATAAATTCAAACGCAGTTGCAAAAATTGTAAGCATTTATGCTTCTTTGAAGGTATTTCGCTTAGAAGAGGTTTTTCAAAATATGACAACAACGTAGCACCCCTGGAATATATCTTGTGTTAACCAAATAAGAATTAAAATACAGCATTTTGACAAAATGTCTCATTTTCCTTTAAATAATTTACTGTTGATCTTTTCAGTTATGGCTGCCTAAAAGTGGATATAAATAAAGTGAGCAATATTGATAAAGTTATGGACAGGATCATTTTGTTATACAATGAAAACCTTCTGTTTCAAAAAAAAAAATGCTAATACTTTTAAGTACAGTCCGCAATGCAGAATGAATTGCATACATATACATTTGAATTTAATTTACCTAATTATCTAAGTACGTTAAATTAAAGCTATTTGTACTGTACTAGCAACCGAGATTTTCAGTCAGTAGAATTTTGCTAAGAGCCTATACATTTTTTGGTGATATTTTCCTTGTGCTAACCAAATAAGAAAAAACAGCGTTTTGCCAAAACGTCTCATTTTCCTTTAAATAAATGACTGTTGATCTTTCCAATTATGGCTGCCTAGAAGTGGATATAAATGAATTGAGCAATATTGATAAAGTTATGGACATGATCATTTTGTTATACAACGAAAACTTTTTGTTCCAAAAAAAAATTGCTTAAATATATATTTGAATTTAATTTACCTAAGTATCTAAGAAATTTATTAATTTTACTACCAACCGAAATTTTTAGTCAGCAGTTTTCTATGAGCTTATAATTTTTTTTTGTACATTTTCCTTGCGATTTGCAACTTATTTCATTTCTGAGTCTCCTGAGTACTTGAAATTTGGGCAACTCATTTTTCTACTACCTTCTAAATACACTTTCTCCATCAATTCACCTTGATTAACTTCCCATTAGTGCAAGTAATATGGATTTTCCTTTGGTACTGCGGCATGTTTTCCTTATGGTTAAAATAGCTTCTATAAATCCTTTTGGATATGTTTAGATAGAAGAATTTGAGTCGATCTACTCACTTTACCTAACGTAATGACCGTTTTGAAGATTTTATAATTTTCTTTTCGGATTCTGTAGGGATTTCTGATTAATAGAATGGTTACTGCAAAGGATATACGTAGCTTGTGGCAATATACGAAATGTATCCAAATCTTCTAGGTTATCTCTAAGTTTTGTACTAGTGTCTTCTGCTTTTTCATAATAGAAATTGTTAAATAATAATATACCTTTCGTATTAGGCAATGTATCAGTTTTTAGGAAATATTTTCTACTCAAATCGTTAATCTTAAATCTTCAACTGGCGAATTTGAGTTTTTTAATGCAGTTTCGGAATTATTTTTAAAGTGCCCAAATGGGTGAAAACCTTAGCTTGGGTAATGTACCAACGTGTCATTATCGTTATTAAAAAAATATTTAGTAGGCCTTCGGAGAGATCCTTTTCTATGTGGACCTTTACAATATTTGCATTGTAAAAGGTCTTCAATTGGAGTAAGTCTTTTCATTGGATGATATTTTCACAATAGACTGAAATGTTACTATGATTTCTGAATGGGTCAAATGGTTCTTTTTTCCCTTTACTTGCTTTAGATAATTTTAGTAATTTCCAAAAAATCTCCAGTGTGGAAAAAATGTCATATAATTTTTTTTGCAGCTCATGTGGTTTTACAAAGGACACAAAACTCTCTACCCTATTACGTCTCTACTAAATTGTCAACTACGATGCTTATCTTGTCATGTTTGTCAATTATTGGATAAAACTGTATTAGTCGCAAGAAAATTCACCGAGAAATTTTTCCTCCTGCAATCTTTTAATATCCACAAGTCTCGACTTTTCCTTCGTCTTTAAACTTGGAGAACCTCTCATAACAACTTTCCACGGTATTTAACTTACCCTCTCCGAAATCGGAACGAGCACAGCCAAGATGATTATCCTGAAATCGAAACCGTGTATTGAAATTAAACTTCTCGTAACAGAGGTAATTTAGTACGCAGTTTAGAGCTAATTTGATTATAAATCCAATTTCCGTTCCGCAACTTTACACTTGAGGGCGTAGTTTTCGGTGTTAAAGTCAGTTGCACACGAACCGTCAGAAGATATTAAGCCTTAGGGGTGTTTAAGTAAATGTTTTACAGGGACATTGTGTCGTCGAGTTATTACGTCGTCTCGACATGGGATATTTTTATAATTACATTTTTTAATGTATGTGCATTCATAATTTGTTGTTATCACGAAGGCATTTGCGACATTTTCTATACACATAAGTTTCTTTTCACTATTCTTCATCATTCAAATAGCGCGATGAATTTTATGGTTATCTAAAAACCATACATTTGAAATGCTTCGCTGTACAAAAGGGACAAAAAGGAGTCAATTGTAGAATAGATATTGTACTAGAAATTTAATATTGTATTTTCATATTTTATCCATACTGAACATGGATGGACATACTAAAAGTTAATGAATATTTATGAAGTTATACACCCCAGATTGTCTGTCTGAGGTATTTGATGGCAAAAAAAACCATTTTTTTACATTCATTTGCTTTAATTTCGTCAAAGTTGCTAAATTTTTGTAATAATACTGTTCATTACTATATTCATCAATATGTAATATTCACTTTGTGTGCTCTCCACAGATCGTAATATAGGTGATTTTTCTTAATTATAATCTTTGCCACGCCCAATGACCAGGGCTTCCACCATATATGATGCCTAGGGATATGAAGTATCTCTTAATATGCGCTAGAGGCTAGCTGAGGCGACGAAAAGCAAAGGGCAAGAAAAACGAGAGTTACATAACGAGTCAGACCAAGTATATAGAAATTACAGTACACAAGAGGCAGTTGAGGTAAGAAGACTAATTAATAAGGGATTAACTGGAAACAAAAATGGTCTACCCATAAAATGAAACAAGAAAAAGGAAGTATTCACAATACACGTTAAAGCGCTCTTATCAATGACTTGGAGATTTTTTACTCTAAATTAAACTTCTCTGCCCATTTTAATAAAATGACATGTTCCGCCAAAATTATTCAAAAGGTGTGTCGTCAATAAATAATTTGGATTGTATTTATAGAGTTACAAGTGCTTAACTGAAAGTATAGTCGCATCGGTAGTTTTAGAAAAATATTTCAAGAAAATACATTTTTGTTCCTATAAAAAAAAAGGGTGGGTAATATAGGATAGACCGAATACACGCAATTTATTTTTGAAGGGGAACAGAAAAGAGGATATCTAGGAATTACAAAAATCATAAGCAAAAACATCTTTTTCTGCGTAGGTAAAAGCCTCGTGAGCTCATTCATTGCAGATCCTTCACATCACCCATATTCCTTTACTTCGGCTAGTGGAAAAGTTTCCTAAGCAAAAAATGCAATGCACATCGTCATTGGTTGGCTTTTTGGGCATACCAATGGCATATCTCATCAGATGAATCGTCTCCTACTGGTTCGAGCAATGAATCAGGAGAAGTCGAGGAGACATGTTTACGTTTCTTTAATTTTAATCCACTAGGTCCAAGTTTATCATCCATTATTGAAATAATGAAACTACTATTGATGAAGTTATTTAAATTACCCATGTTCTCTTGCACGAGTTCCTGGCCCCTTGTTTGACTCTGGTACTGGAACTATGTGAGTAGGTTTAACCTTTAAAGAGTTATGTTGCTCTTCTTCAATACCCTTTGACAAATTTTGTTTACTTGTATCACATCGTTCATGAAAATATTTCTTCTTAAAGGATGGATCCAAATGGCACTAAACCCCTTAATAGCATTTTCCCTGGATTGCACCTTGAGATTGGCGATACCAAACATCACGTTTTTAATTTTTCACGAAGATCCTCATCTCTTCATTATAACAGATTTTCAATGCACCCATGACGGTCCTATCGAGCGGTTGTAGTTTATGCGTCCTATGCGGTGGTGAGCATGTAATGTTGGTGTACTTTACTATTAATATTGGGTTTGTTATCGATGGTTTGGACTTTTCTGGGAAATGGTTAAACCATTTTGTAAATAAGTCTGTTTTAATCCACCCACATGGGGTGGATCCACAAGGGAAAATACTTGAGTCCTTGGTAAATTTTCGAAATTAATTTTAAATGTAGCTCGGATCATCCAATAATTACATCATTTTAAAGTTATTATCAAAGCAATGAAGCTTGTGTGCGTTTCTTGTACTTTAATTTTGAATTCCTTTTTAATCCCCAGCTTTCAATATTGAAACATATAATTTTGAGTACAATTTCAAATCAAATCCTTCCAATTTCATTTTCAAATCCCATTTTATTCTGAGATGCGTGTAGTGTAAGACAAATCCTCTCTTTTCAGTTAATAATACTTATAATAAAATTATCAAATAAGGTTTAATGAAGCCTCTGGAACCTACACCTAAGACAGTTTCTGATTATATCGTGCCACCAGGATTACCGATAATTTACTTGATTTTCCCTTCGTAAAAATCGTAACTTTTCTCGAACAATTGAAGCTGACAACGATGGAATGTCGCGTCGAGTTTTCACCTCGAACGACCATCATGCCAATTACCGTTCTATTAATTTTAATCCTACTTCAACACCGTTTTTAGGCTCGGGTTGTGCTAGTAACCGCCCTGTGTGTATCTTAACTAAATTATCGGTGTGCATGGGACCGGTTCAATTCGAATCTCGACAAAGGCGACCTTAAAGATTAAATCTGGCGGAGGAGGGAACAATGCCGGAACATGATTCAGAATAAAATGAAGCGGCGCTATCACCTAAAACGCTCTCCCAGATGAAAGTGCAGTAATAACAATTGTCATTTCGCGTATCAAGCGGTTTTATGCGGTTCCTTTTACTGCTCGATGTAGGGAGTTTTACGCCTTTCTCTCCTATTTTTAGATTCGATGATGTTTACATTCGGAGAGTGGAAGAGTGGACAAAGGCAGGAATTAATTGAAAGAAGTTATGTTTTAACAATTATTTGTTTAATGTGCATTCACCTTCGGGGAAGAAAAGTATTAAAATGCGTCATCCCTGCTATTATTTGATTTAGGGACAGATTTATAGTCCATCACTTAAGGAATACTCAAGGAGGCCTTGGTGGAGGCAACCTTGGTGGAACGTCACATAACCTGTTCGATAGTTACAAAATCTTCTTGCCTCCGCCAAGCAGCACTTGATAAACAATATCAACGATGTCAAGGATAAGTACTTGACGTACTCATAATAATCGTCATTCATCTTGAATCGAGAAAAGGGATCAAGAGATACATTTAGTAGTTTTCGAGGAAATGATCAAATGTTTCGAAAGTTCGAAAAATTTCGAAGTTAATTTTTTACTTCGGTATTGATTTTTTTGTATGCTTTGGTTGGCTTTAAACGTATTTATTTTTTTGTAAAAGAAAAGGCACGAAAAATGAAAACCGTGGGTTTGAGAACAATAACAGTATCGTTCCAAGTATCGTTTGATTCGATATACTGAACGATCTTTCCAGTCATTGTGTTTCTTTTTCAAAAATCATTTCCAATTAAAAACATCCAGGGAAACACGTAAGCCATAAGGATGGCTTATGTAATAATGTAATAATAATAATAATGCTCTAATGTAAGTTGGTTACCAAATTTGAGGAGACAGGATCTGTCGCCAATAAAAAACAATTACCCCAAGGTTATTGAACGAAGCTGCACAGATAGAAATTCTTGGACAAATCGCTATTAATCCTGTTTTGTCTACTCGTCAATCAGCCACAGAGATTGGCCTATCACGAGCATCTATGAAAAAGGTTTCTAAACTTCAAAAGTTCCTTCCTTATAAAATGAAAATTCTGCAGGAACTTGGAGACGACGAATCGAATTTTGTGAATTAATGACTGCCCGAATTATTGCCGAGCCGAGACTCTTAGAGAACGTTTATTTCACTGATAAATCCACTTTTTATCATAATGGGTGTGTAAATGGACAAAACTGCTGGTATCGATGTGACGAAAATCGTATTGAAAACGAAAGAATTATTAACAAAATTATTTTATTTAAATAAAACGGTCTACAATAGCTGATGAAAATGTAATAACATATCTATCATAAGTTATTTAAAAAGTAAGTAGCGTATATTTGCCACATTAACTCTTAACACAATATATTTGATTTCAATTGTAAATGTATGCATTTGTAATTACTACATTTGAATGTATAAGTAATTCTTTTATGTTGAATTTATATAACATTGCGTCTTTCATTTGCTAACCATGCATAATAGCTCTTTAGGGATTCTTGGTGTGTCACCTAATTAAATTGTTAATTATGTCGCCGTGACATCAGAATAATTCGATGTTGAATTTATGTGGAAAAAATAATCCGTGGTATTACGATATGATAACAATGGCTTAAAGATTAACAGTCATCAATAAATTCCATTTATTTATTATCGTGACGTTTCTAGCATTCCTGCTACAGATATTACGCCTACATTTGTGAGTCCATGCCATAGGTGCGCTCGTATTTCTCCAAAGCCAGGAAAATAATGCCAGTGTTTTGAATTCCATTGTCCATTTTCCGATGTCCGTGTGGCCTAATAGTATTTAGGTGATATATATATGGACAGATACCGAAATAACACGTCGGCTTTTTCTTTTAATTACTTTCAAGCAGGTTTCCCTGTTTCGATACGGAGGATCTCAATAGTTCGGTCAGGGGCAAACAGAATTCAAATCTTTGACTAAAATGCAGGCTGGCGATGGGTCAGTCTTAGGATTATAATCTTTATCGGTGTTCTACAGGTATAAGATTCCCTATGTAATATTTAAATCTTTGTTGTGGTAAAATTATTGTTCTGAGTTGTATGCTTCAAATACTGTTATAAGAAAAATCTGACCTTGATCCCTCCTTAGAGCATGTTACGTACATGTTTTATTGGAAGGATTATTCCAAGCCAATCGCAAGCCTAAGGGGGCACATTATATTTAAAAAAAGATCTGGAAAATCATTAGTTTTTTTAATATCTTATACCTATAGTCAAAAGATATCATGGAAATCCAAAATAATAGGAAATTGAGCCAATTAAAGTAATAATTAAAATATAAAATAATTATAATAAAATATTTCCTAATAGGAAAATTGATCAAGGAAAATTTAGTTTATATTTCATCAAAAAATCCTTATAATTTAAATATTTTAACAGAGAATTAATCACAGTTAAGGTTTAATGTTAATATTCTCATATAGGTTGAAGCATAAAATTGAATTTAAATTACTGCTTGTTCATTTAAGTTCTCCTAGAAAAATTGTTATTTAACTTACCAATTCGTTGAAATCACTGTATAAGGGTGATTTAAATAGTGTGGGTTTCAATCAAATAAAAATATGAAAACTCAGTAATATCTCCACAAGTTCTTTCATATAAAATATGACTCCCAAAGTTGTAATCGATCTGTCTGTGGTTTTTCTTACGAATCACCCTGTTCTCGAAAGATAATAATGTTTTGATGTAACTGTATATACTCTACCAAACCGTAACCCCCTTTTAAAATAGGTTAGTTAATTTAGTTAAATTAAAATTTCAAAATGTGCACGGTGCCTGATCGAAGCAGAGATATTCTCAGCTTCTTATTTTCATCTGAAGTGATCTAAATTGACCGAAATTAATATTCTTAATTCATGACTCTTTAGTTAAGCTAGAAAGTTAAGCTCTCTTTGAGAAACTTTTGTGCAGACCGCTGTTTTCTGCCTCAAAATTACCTTAGGAATCTAACACTCTAGAGTAAAGCTTAGAAAAGACGCATGACTCTATCGATATAGATTGGATACGTAACAGAGGTCATGAAAATTCCAAATATTTGTTATATTGACGACCTACGGTCTTTGACAGAGAGTTAAGAGAATACATAGACGTGAAATCGTAAAACGTTCAGGTTATATGGTCATATGAAATTTATTATGGATATGATATGGATAACGGTCATTCCTGTCTATGACATTAAAATAACGTTTAGCTAACAATTCCATAACGAAGAGAGTATTTTGGGATCGAGTTAACGACTCAAAAAAAATTGCACCATCCATCGTGTCTTCTCTCGTTGTAGGCCTCTTGTATGTACCACACCATATCTTCTCCTTAAGTAATAATTCTCTCAAATCTGGTTACCGAGGTGTAGCTACCATACTTATTAACAAAAGGTTCCAAGTTTTGATAGATCATCAAAATTTCCTGTGTTTGTCTCAGTTTTAATCAGTTAATATAATATTCAGTTTCGCTTGCTTAAGTTTCTCGCTAAAGAAAGACATAAAAAGATTACTCTATATTAGGGGATTCCAGAATAATCTACTGCCTCTTGGAAATACTGACAAAATGTAAAGGACTGACGTTGGATTCGTTACAGTTTATTGAATATAAATGCGCAGTATCTAATCATAGCTCTGATCTCACTTGAAACTTCTTAGAAGATTCCACATATAAGTGTTGTGAAAATTTAGAACGCCATCTAGAAAATAACAGTACTCTGTAAGGACAAATTGTTGTTAGCTGGATAGCTTGAACGGAAACTTTCTTTGACAAATAAATAGTGAGATGTTATTGAAGAAATAGTAAAGCAACGTCTAATTTAACATAATTTAATTAATGGTCATATTATCAAATTATAAGTAGTGATCAAAGGTCCACAAACTAAATAATACTAAATATAAAGAAATAAATTATCGCCAAATGCCATGATACTGGCATTTGCTTTCATAAAATTCCAAAAGGAAATAGTATTCTAATACTAAAACTAATCCACAAAAGGTCAGAGAGCATCTTCGGGGCGGTACGTTTTCCCGGTATTCTCGCCGGCAGAGTATCGCCGTCATTCTTTTTGGTCGCTCTAGTCTTCTGCCTTTTTTTATTTTTGTTTTTGTATTTGCTTATTATGTTCCCCTGCTCGTTAGTATAGGGTGTGACGTTTATCAAAATATTTGGCACCTTGGTAGCCTGCTTCGTCAGCGCGTTTATTAAAGTTTACATTACTTTACCTTGGCCGAGCATGATCCCGTTTTTGTTTTGTCGAGAATCGTGGAAATCTCGTGATCGTGACAATATATGAAGTATAATCAATCAAATTTCCAACTCACCTCTCCTAACTAATCTTTCTCTTCCAAATCTCAAGCCCGAATCCCCTGTTCTGTCAATCCTCTCTTCAAGGTGGTCATCGTTACCAACATAATTAAAGACCAGCCTATCAAAACAAGCTGGAAACTTTCTTTTTTGACTAATCAGAACTCGCACATCTGCCTGAATTCCCATATTTAAAGTGTTTTCTGGAGAAGAAAAAAAATTCTGACGTTTGACATTTATGGACACATGCGCTCATAAAAAATTAAATGCAATAAATCATCGTTCTTTGTTGGCTAGGGGTCATAATTTTAAATTGATTGTGTACAAGTGTTCAAAATTGACTGACGTAAGTCGGAACTAATCACTGTTTGAATTAGAATTTGGCAAAATAATAAGATAGCAAGTTTTTTCTAATTTAATCGTTACTTCTTATTTTGTCAAGAGAATGTCGAATTTTCCTATTTTGCGACAAGAATCTTAGTACCATCCGGACCGTAAAATGTTCTTAGCGAAGGAGAACAGCGAAGGACGTACAGGAGTTATGGCGTAGTGCAAATTCCAGTTCAGTTAAGTGTTGCACGTTTTATTACCTATTTTATTATGCCACATTGCTTCGAAAACACGTCTAACTGTTCATTGCGTACTAAACTACACAGTTAAGCACACTTCAGTTGAGTAATACTACCCATATCTTCCCTGCTGCAAGTCCGAAAGTCGCCTAAAATTTCGGCACGATACTAAATGGAAACCATACAATTTGAGGGAATTTTTTGAGTCTTTGGTATTGCTAAGGAGATAACGGCTCCCAATTTTAACAATTATTGGTACCTCCGATTTTTTTAATTCGTCGTAATTGGTTTGAGTATTTCGATTGAAAATGAAGAGGGTAAGTCAAATTTCTAAAATTCCTCTCTCAACATTTGCCCTAAGAAATTTTTAAGTTTTTAACTGCCACGTAGGCAATTTTATAATAAATATGAGTTATGGGGAAAATGGCGGTTTCCTTTAAAAAAATGAGACGACGCCATTACTTATCTATCAGTGACGTTACTTACTGGTTTTCAGTAAAAACATTTAATTTTCAATACTAAAATATACCTGACCAACTGATTTAATTTTGTGTATATAATATCGCTGCAATCAATTATATTCCATAAAGTCCAAGGGTGGGGTTGAAATATTTTTGAGAAAAAACATAGTGTAAATTTTTATTGAATATAGTGTTAAAATTATTTATAGCATATAATTAAAATAGACTTAATAACATTTAGACAAATATTTCAGCTATCGACCACTTCTTTAAGTTCATACCTCGTGGTGTTGTCTTCGCATTTCGGTTAATATTTATTACACCAATTTTTGAATATATAGAAGGGTTGATCCCTTCAACCCAAAAGTGGCTTTTAAATTTATGATTTCTATAGCAGCTTTTGAAACAATGTGCTTTAAATATACTAACGTAACGTAACTTAATTTACATTTATACCGTAAAAATTCATAATTTCCGTTCCCCAGTAAATTCTGAATAGATTTTATAGCCAGCCACTTAACACCCCTAATAAAATACAGAGAAATACGAGGAATGGTTTTTGAGGACACCGGGTTGGGTTTATGAAAATTTAAGAAACAAATTGCATTTTCTTTTATCAACTACTAAATAAAATGGAGCATGAAAAGTTTGGTCTAGGCTCCTTATATAGCTTAGAGTTATTAATATGTAATTGAGATTGTATTATTGAAACAAAATTAGATAGATTGAAGCTTATTTGTGTTTTAATGAAGTCTTTGAAAACAAGTTCTGTATGTGTTTAATAATCAATCAACTCTAGTTGACCAATGTTAAATGTAAATCTAAAAAAAAATGGATAAAATAATGATAGATAGTCACAGAGAGGTTCAGTAAAATTAAAGTTTCAATAAGGGTTTTTCCTTCATGAGCTTAATCCCTAATCATTCATATTGTATCGAACTCAGATAATAATGTTTCCTGATCAAAGTTTCGTTCGGTAATCCTTTGTAAATACTTATTTCCTATCTGTGTGGAATATATTGGTGATACAAATAAGTTTCCGCCGTTTTTAATAAAAAGTTATCAATTGATTATAAAAAAATGTACGTTACATTTTATTCAAAGTAGTGTCCGTCATTAGCTACTACTTTTTGCCATCTTTCTGGCAGCATTCGGATGCCACGTCGAAAAACCTCTTCATCTTTTGAGACTAAACATGAATCGACCCAATTTTGACCCAATGAAAGACAGCAATGTCTGGTAAATAGGGCGGGTGGGGTAAGACATCCCATTGTAAACCGTCCAAAGTATTCTTGACGACTTTTGCAACATGTGGCCGAGCGTTGTCTTGTTGAACAATCACTTTGTCATGTCTTTTGGCATATTCGGGGCGTTTAAGCTTCAATTCTCTGCTCATTTGCAACAGCTGCTGTTGATAACGTTCTCCATTGTTAGTTTCCTTAGGCTGGATTAGTTCGTCATAGATTACTCCGAGCTGATCCCACCAAATGCACAACATTAACTTCTTACCATAAACGTTCGGTTTCGCCATTGAAGTTGGTACATGGCCGGGCTTACCCCACGATTTCCTGCGCCTTCGGTTGTCGTAATGGATCCACTTTTCATCTCCCATCACTGTTCGATGCACAAAACTCTTTCGACATTGTATTTGGTGAATTTGTTCGCACGAGAAAAGACGGCGCTCGACGACTCTGGGTTTCAATTCATGCGGAACCCAATTTCCTTGGTTTTGTACCATACCAATGATCTTGAGACGGTGTGAAATCGCTTGCTGAGTCACACCCAAGCTTTCTGCGAGCTGCTCTTAAGTTTGGCATGAGTCTTAGTCCAATAATCCCTCTAACTCAGCGTCTTCAAACTTGACGGGCCTTCCTTCGCGTTCTTTACCTTCCACATCAAACTTGCCGTTTTTAAACTTTTGAAACCATTCACGACAACTTCTTTCACTTAAAGCAGCATTACCGTAAACTTCTACAAGAGAACGATGCGCCTCGGCAGCATATTTCTCTAAATGAAATGAATAAATCAAAACTTCCCGCAAATGACGCTTATTTGGTACAATACTCGATACCAGTACAAAGATAATAGTATTTTAAGGGTATGTTGTTGCTAGGTGTTTAAATTTTTATATGACATCTTATACCTGATAATTTCAAGATAATCTTGTCAGTAGAGCCGTCTCTTGAAAACGGCGAAATCTTATTTGTATACTCTATATTTAGGAAACTTTTTGGTATTTCCTATAATTTCAGAATTAATGTGAGTAATTTGTCTATGTTTCAAAGAGTAACTTTACCTTGTTTGCATTCCCTCTAGAAACTTCAATGCTACCGCTGTTATAAGCGGTTACGCTCAACAATAGACCGAACGCCGAATTTATTGCCCATCTTGGCATAATCATTATCTGGTTACGTCGGACAGTCATAAGTATCTACGTTATAAATGTGAACGACGCATGCACGATTTGCACTTTACTCCTCGATTCAATTCATTCTCTTTGTTGTTCTCGCTGCGAACGTCTGTATCCTTATCTTCTATATTTATTGCACCATTGCAAACTCTGCTTGGCGCTTGATGCTTTTTATTCCCCTTAAGGGGAAATCTCGGAAAAAACCGTTTGATCAAACATATCGAATGCTCGATATCATGCGCGGGAAACTGTTTTTAGCCTGCGAAAAATGATGATTGATTTACCTGCACACGAGAATTTATCGCGTGAGATATAAAAAGTGTTTTATATCCATCGTTGACTACTCCTCTATTTTTGTTGTTTGCGATTCGGATGTAGCCGAAATGGAAAAGCGGATTAAATCTTGTTTTTACGAGTCATGCATTGGGAAATGGAAAATGGGTTATCGAGAAATAAATTCGACGGATAAAAAGTGCATAATAAAGGTACCGATTAATTGTTTTTGTTTTGGATTGAAAGAATTTTACCTGAACTATAGTGAATTCACCATTTTCCTCGTCTATCGTCTACTGCTACCTCTAGTTTATATGGCTAAAACAATAGGAAATTAACGCGTTCCAAAAATTATAAGTCAATTGAACTGCAGGTGGTTGCATAGCCACGCTATCTCAATGCAGAAGGGTACAAAATCTGGTTGCAATGTTAACACAAATAGTTATACGAGCAAAACTTCACTCTTTAGTAGGATTTGTTTTCGGAAATGCAAGAAGACAATATAACGAAATGATAGTTTGAAATCTATCAAAATCTGCAGAGATACTCTTGCTCAATAGAGGGGGAAAGGGTCTTTTCCCTTCGCTACCAAGACTTTAGTGTTATTGGATTAAAAGGGAAAATCAGCGAGAGGCAGTCAAAGAGAAACTTAACAAGACCAGTGCCCAAAGCAGGTTGGGATTTTCCTATTTGCTGTGTTACTAATATTTACTAATTCAAAGTCGACTTGTTTAAATAAAAACATGGTTGAGGAAATAATGGAGCTATGTCTAATTGACAGTATTTAATTAATGGTCATATGAGCTGTACATAGTAATAATTCATCCACATAGAATGACTAAGATATCTTAAAATATCAAAAGGAAATGTTTATCCAATAAATGAAAATAAATTATCGATAAACCATTCATTACTTATCTAAAATGCGAAAACCGATTGTACTACCAGCAGTTAATGTAACATTTATGTCTACATAAGCCAAAATTCATATCTGGTCAGGGTCTACGAGTGAATGGAGTTGCCTCCCAACTCGCACCACACACTTATTTAATTTTAGAAAATTTTAGAGCCCTAATAGACCTACTAGACTGGGGTCTAGGACAACTGGGCGCCGAGACAACTGGGCGCGGGGACAACTGGGCGCGGAGACAACTGGGCGCCAACCAAATAATAATAACAAAAAAAAAAAACAAACAAGAAATACCAAATAATATATTAGCATAGAATATAATACTATTGATATGATTATTAATTTATACATGTCGTACATTGCATATTTCAATCGTTCGATAAAATTCGGTAAAATTCGAAATATATTTTCTAAGAAACGATAGTATATTAATTCGTAATTTGTCGTCATATACTTACAGGTAACAACTATTTACCTGTTAACGATTTATTTCGAAGTATTTAAAATTTATGTTCTACATTCTACATAACTTAATATATGAAATCATAAAATTCTGATAATAATAATATTGTAAGATAATTTTCTGGAATATCCATTACATCGAATGAGTCATTTTAAACGATCTTATATTCTCTTAACAAAAACGGAACCCTTAGAAAAAAGCTTTTAGGGCTATTTCTTATTAATGTGTACCAATATGTACGTGTATGTATGTGTACTTATGCCATGAAATACATTTTTTAATTTCCGAAAACAAGAAAACATTTTTAAGGTTGAAATATGTATTTTGTGTAATGTATGACTTAATATTTATAATAAAGTTATTATAGTGTGTTGAAATTTAGTATTTGTTATTTTTGATTTATAGAAGTTTTCGCCCAGTTGTCTCGGAGTTGGCCGCGTCCAGTTGGCGGCGCCCAGTTGTCCCTCCCCGACTACACTGCTTTTCTAGCTAATTAGCAACAGATTCAATTTATCGATAGTATTTGTTCTGGGAAAGAAGATAATACATGTTGGTACGTAATTTCCTTTCGTGGACTCTAACGATTATATTCCTTAATCAGTTGGGTTCAGATTTTCAAAATTGATCGATTTATTTGGGAACTAAGTGCTTCCTGAGTTTGTGTATAATAGGATAAGTAGGTTACAACTTATTTCGATTTTAGTGAAGCAACGCTATTACACAAAAAGATCGATTTGTGGGCGCCAATAGAATATTAAGCAAGAATACAAAAGATATGAATTTGGTATAGTTTCGCACAAAGGGGTCCTTCGGATATTATAGCTTAGTTTATAGAGCAAGAAGAAGCCGTTTTGGTTGATAAAATTTAACAGCAGACGAACGAAAAAACTTTGTATAAAATGGATCAAAGTTGATAAAAACCCAAAACCTAGACAAATCTGAGCTTTTGCGTTTCATAGGGGGCTTTTCAAGCAGCATAAAATAGTATACTTGCGTCCCCCACTCAGCTAGAAATGCGAAGTCAAGCGTTTGGCGTAAGGTCCGAGGTCATCTTTCGCACTTTTCTCCAAACCTGTTTGAAAATCGGAGATAGCCAAGTTGTAGGTTTTGATGTCCTTTTTCAAAAACCGTTTGAAAAATTAAAATCGGCCCATCTCAGTTAATACGCCGAATTTTGCAGGTTTTCGGCGTATATTGTTAATAACGTAATGGTACAAAAACTATTCATTCGACAGCATCCAACTTATGCATGCTTAAAGTAGACATAATAACCTTATATTTCACACAAAAGGAGCACTTCAGCTTTAAATCGGGCAAAGCTGTGAATTTTTGAAAAACAGTTCATTTTAACGGTTTTTCCAAGTTCTCTCGGTGAAAAATGCTCAGATTGCCTTTTAGAAACTCTGATTTTTCTAATTCTCTACAGATCATCTGTACAACATATCAATAACTGTGACACTGTGTATCTGTACAACAAGCGTCAATAATTTTCACGCTATGGTGAAAAACGTAAAAACGACCTATTTTTTTAATTTTTAATGTTTAAAAAACGCACAAGTTCAGATTTGTCTAGATTTTGGACATTCTGAGGCACAAGCAACACAGGAACTTCAGCCCAGAATATTTATGTAATTAATCGAGCCTTAGACAAGGTTAGTAAGTTTATCTTCTAAACCAGTTACGAGCATATCTGCTGCATTTTTTTTAATTTTAAAAACAAATCCGTAATTAATCCACATGTGAATTACGTTACGTATTGTAACTATAGTGATTTGTACTAACCATACAATATCTAACCTCTAATAAGAGGAATGGGAAAGGTAAAATTGTCGAAGTAAAATTTTCTATAATGAAATGCACGGAATTTTATTCCGTATCCATTATTTATTCGGCGTTAAAATGGTCGGCCGCGTAACTTTTTAATTACTCTGCTATGAAAGCAGTTAACTTCATGAAAAAAATAACGACCGATAATAAAAAAATCTTATCTGCGCATTTTGCTTTTAGTTAATCCTATTAAACAGATTTCGCCAAAGCTGTTTTTAAGCGCATAAAACATTTAATGAGAACGTTTTTTCTCCATATAAGCCCATGCCTGCGCGTGGAGGGTAGTTTTAATTCTTCTGAAGAAGGGCTGAAAGTTACACCACTAAAGTGTTGGTTGTAAAATAATTTTTATTTATGAAAAAATCAACTCGTTTCAAGAGAACTAGCGTCAATCATTAGCAATAAATCTATGTGAAAAAAAAATAATTTGTAATAAAGCTGTACATAATGATAAATCAATTATTCCAGCCACTATTGGAATTTTGAATAAATTTTAAAATAAATTTCTGTGAAAACTGTGACATGTGTTATGAAATGAAAAGAAAAATAAAGTCTAAGCAATCAGTCGGACTCTCAAACATTTTTCGACATAAATAAATATTCCTAGCTGGCCATGTTTCCTCTAAGGGCCACTGCAGATTTGTTTTGGGGGTCGCCCCTTTCAGTCTAAGCAACTGAAGAAGATTACCCTTACAGGCGGATAATGCAGTTGTCCATTAAACCTCAGGCCTCCTTCGGGAACTTGTGCATTCATGTCGAAAAGCTGCTTATGCTGAAAGTTACACCATTAAAGCATTGGTTGTAAAATAATTTTTATTTATAAAAAATTCAACATGTTTTAAGAGAACTAGCTTCAATTATTAGCAATTAATCTATGTGAAAAGAAAATAATTTCTAATTATTGGAATCTTTAATAAATTTTAAAATAAATCTCTGTCAAAACTATGCTATATGTTATGAAATGAAAAGAAAAATCAGGTCAAAGCAAAGGCAGGGGTTTGTATCAGGGAGAGGTGGAGAGACAAAAATATTACCTAGATGGCACCTCAGTACTAAGGTAAGTCGTACATATCAGGCCTTGACGAATAAATTTGTTCTATCACCTGAGGGTATTATATTCTTTGTGTTAATAAGATGGTTAATCTTAAAAGTGTTAGTGTAAAAGGAAGGTAGAAATCTGTTCTATATGTCTTGACAAAATTTTTTTTTTCTTCAAAAAGCTGTGGTCAACTGTAGCTAGATGTGTAGATAGACAAGAAACAAAACCCTGACAAATTGTTGCACCCCCTTCCATAATGCAATTATAACAGTTGTTACGAACTTTTCTTTAAATATTAATGGCTCGGCTGGTTAGTAAATATTTCCTTTACAAAAAGCATAAGTGCCAATTTAGTAACCAACAAAGCAAGTTCATAGTTAGAACATACATTAAATCTGAACAAATAAGTCGCCCCGTTAATGTCTAAATATAAAGTTTACTAATCAGTTGTACTCTTAAACATTTGTTGACATAAATAAATATTCCTACCTGGCCAGGTTTTCTATAAGCGCCACTGCACTTTTATTCTGGGGGTCGCCCCTTTCAGTCTAAGTAACTGAAAAAGATTATCTTTACGGGTGGATAATATAGTATTCCCTTAAACCTCAGGCCTCCTACGGGAACTGTTGCATTCGTGTCTTCCTTTTACACTGAACTTTTTAATATCAACTGTCTTATTTTATAAATTTTGCAGCAATAATACAGCTAGTTGCAACTAAAATGTGCATTTATTAAAAAAAATTACCAATATTGTCATGTTTAGCCATACCTTCATCATGTCTAATTATCAGCGTTCGTCTATATTTGTGTCTTAAGCGGTTACACCATAACTCTTTTGCTACGAATCACCACCTAACGTACCAAGTTTTTTCCACCGTTATGTTGTTTAGTTCCTTAAAAAACTTCCAATATATCATGTGAGAATTACACATCCTTTATCAGAATCCCGCCATTTACCAGACCTGGATTTATAGCGTCCCTCCTGCAGTTTCCTGATCTATTGCCCTGTTCCTTAGGAATTACCTGCAACCATTTGTCCTGGAATCCGACGTCGAGTTTCCGTTACTCATTTTTCTTTTCACCTAAGAATAATTCTTCCATGCCGTCGAAATTCACCCCCCCCCCCCCCCCCATATAATCTCATTAGAATATTTATACAAAACAACGGCAGGTTTAAGTAATTTACTGCAAAGTCGATAATCGTGGAATGCCGAGTCGGTGGCAGTTTGGTTCTCCTTGCGCATTCCGAAGCGATTTTGAGTGTAATCAAGTTTGCAAGAATAGATTTAGTTAACTGCAAATAAAATTTTTGTTGAATATCCTTTTTAAGGAAGTGATAAGCATATTTAGAAGGACATCCATGTCCAAAACAAGGATACAAGGACATTCCTCGTGCTCATAAGTCTACAAAGCACTTAATAATTCTGTCATGTCCTTATTACAAGTCCCCTTCAAAACAAGGTCCAACAAAGACGTGTACTCATCCTTGTGCTCTTAATTTTAATCTATATGTCAGAAGTTCAGGGCAAAGTTCCCCACTACTGGGAGTTCCTAAGTTGTTTGTTGCAGCATGTACTTATATTATTTAACGGTAGAACAACTTCTGGTTGGGCTACAGTGAATTCCATAACGATATCAGTTATAGCGTCATTAATAATTATTATAAGGAACAATCAGAACAGATCCATTAATTTTCTTATTTGTGACGTCAGATGTGGACGTAATTGAGCGGACCCGCTTAGATTAATTAATGTCATCAGTTAAAGCGTTCGGTGAGGAATGTTCCTTTGTCTTTGTGGGGATTCACGTAGGTTAGTTTGCATCAATTTTGATATGTATGTGTACGATTAACGCTAATTCTGAGCAGACACGTGTTATTCCCGGCTTGCGGCATTTCGGTGGTAATAAATGCTGTCATTGGAGATTGGGGGGAATTAGAACGTTTGATATATCCTTAAAGGGGGGATAAGGAAAGAAATATTTGAGCGGCAGGGACATTTCGGGAATAAATAGCTACATAAAGTACGGCAGGCCGTAGAAGATAAACGGTTGTAGACGCAAGGGGGAGGGGGGTTTAAGGAAAATTTACGTCTTTAAAAATTTATACTCTTGCAAACTTCACCAAAAAAAAAAAAGAAATAGGGGGAATATTTAAATTGAAAACCTCTCTTATACTGAAGTATTAAATGCGTATTAGGTACAAGGAGGCATGCACATTAGATATTTAGATCCGGATTTATTAAAAAATTTAGCATCATCAACAAACTTTAGCATTAAAATTGATTTTGACCGTACCATGGAAACATTAATTAACCCTTTGTTTCAAAATGTAATCTGCTTAAGCCTCTTATGAAATCTTCACGAAGGTTGGCTGTTGTTATTCAAAATTCAAGATGTTGTAAGGGTAATCACTAGAGCTAATAATTCTATCTTGTAATATTGCAAGAACACTGAAGGTAATATTCTTTGCGTCAAAATATGACAAGGAGTTCTTATAATTACTTAATGACAGATACCCTAGCGCCATGTTATTGTACTAAATTATAGAGAAGGCTAATATTGGAAAGTGTCTTCAGGAAAGAAGCACGGAAATGGTCATAAGACGATGGTAAGGAAGAAAACGTTAAGGAAATGAAGAGACAGTGACCCTACGGGAAGATGAACTAGGATCCCAATCCAGGAAATAGAGAAATAGATAAATTGCTCCTATAGGAGGCTAGACTATTTCCTGACCCAAGTTCTTAAAGGGCATGGATCTTTTAGGAAAGATATGTCTAAAATTCGGAAAAGCACAAAGTGAAAGTCGTTCATACGTAAAGTGCCCGAAGTGGGGAAACAGGATAGTAAAAGTGTACGATGTATAAGAAGTACATCATACATAAAATGTGCAGTTCCAGAGAAAATTGGGCAAAACACATGATTGTATTAAGAGAATTCTGGACGTAAAGGAGAAAAGAGAAAGGCTGTTCCAAGGAGTTCCAAAGGTGGTCAGTGAAACAGAGGGCCCAGTTAAATATAACGGTGGTAACAGCGTTATCCTTTGATTTTCCACACCTGTGCTGTAAACATACTCATAGACGTTACAATGATCAGATTTAGTTCAAATTTATAGTAAAGAAGGTTAATGGAAACCTCAAACATTTCAGTTTTAATTTTAAACGTTACAAAACGTGTAGATGAAAGTGTTCAAAGATGCTCCCTTAACTTAAACATCAAAATTGCTGCCATAGGATGGGACATTTTACTTTTTAAACTCATTTATAAGGCTTAAATGTCCTGACATCTCATACTGAGATTCTTCTGAAATAGATACCACGTCTGACCTTGTCGTTAATTTATGTTTTAAAGTTAAATATGTTGTAATCTTTGTTTTGATACACCTTTGTAAGTTGATTTTAAACATTGGTGTAATAGTTATCTGGAATCATTGAAATTTTGTTAAATAAATTTACATAACAGATTCGTACCCCACATTCAATTTAATCACCATTTTAGCCATTTTGGTTATTTAGTTCGTTAAAAATTTGTAAACTTATCAGGTAACATGTTTTTCTATAATTGCAGTATACTCTAAATAACAGGGAAAAAACATATTTTTTTGCGCCAAAAGCAGGGTTACTGCGATTTGATTTGGTGTGTAGAGGGGGATAAAAGAAGAAACCCCTATATATAAATATATGCAACTTGCCATCTATTGTTAATAATTTATTATTATTTTAATTATTTAAAATTATTTTTTTTAGTTCAGGGCAGAAACTATAGGTTGAAACTACGGGAAAAAATATTGCAATAAATATTGTGAAAATGACTTGTCATTTTTACGGTTTTATAAAGAAGTCTTTTCAATTCCGAATTGATTGAGCTTTTGTAAAATTCATAACATAAAAATATTTTACAATATAAAATCTTTTTTTTGTTATATTCTCAAATTTTATGAAGGGCAAATGTGGAAAAGAAATTTTTATCTCATCTTAAGTAATTTTAAAAAAGGGCAAATTTTTTTACAAAGAATTGGATCTGAAAGTTCCAAAAGGTATAGTACGAGTTTCTGACTTCATAATATCGAAAGCTGGCGTCAAAACACATAATTAAAACAATTTTTGAGAATAATTATCTTATTTGAATAAACACATAAATTTTTACACATTTTTCGTATTATAATTTTGTGTAATTCATAGTTTACGATACTTTACGTTTACGATATTATGTTACTTACAGTGCATGCAAAACAAATTTGGTGTCACGTGACCCAATGACATCATGTATGTATCAGCTATATCGGGGCATAGGCAAACCATTCTTATTATGCAAATTCAAGACTCGCCAAAAGTTTCATAATAATTTTATTAGTTAGAACGAATGTATAAAAAAATTTCCAGAATTTTTTTTAGAAAGTGTTTTAAAATCGAATCCAGAAGTTTTCTTCTCATTTCAGTTTGTTTTATCTGTCGACCACAGGGAAACATCCACATCCCGGAGTAATTCTCCGCTGTAGGATTCCTGCAATAAAACTTCTTTTACATTTTAGACTATAATACTTAAATGGAATTAACTGTTCTAAAATATCCGAACGGAAAGATCTCTAATCTAGTTGGAACGTGCCAGCATATACTCGAGTATATAATATGCTGGAATGTAACCTTCGATCAGTTGCGGATCGTGCGGGATGCTAGTTTATAGTTAGATTAAAATTTGCTATCCTAGATTATCCCAGCAAAATTTCTATTTAAGCACTAGATAGTACTTCACTGCAGAGGCACTGCAGAATCTTTAATTATAATATATAGGGTGCGTCGATAAAATACACAATGTGTATTTTGCAAGCATTAATCTGTGCATGTTGAACATTCCGTATGAAAAAAGTCCATTTATGAATATTCTAAAAATTCGTCGATACTATGGAAGCACTTTTTGAAAAAATGTAGTTGAACACTTCAAGTTTTTTTAGAACTCAAAATTTGCCTTATGCAGAACACGTTATATTTAAATGAATAGGTAAACTGACAAATATATAAATTTCTTCGACTTGTTCTATCATCAAGTAAGGCGATATTATTGATCAGTCTTTGAAGAACAAAAATATCGAAGTGTCGTATCGATGACGCATCCAAGAATGTAATTTGACGTATGATTTACGATGTGTATAAAGAAGGTAAAGTCCCAACCCCAAAAATGAAGACTGAAGATTATCGACATACATCACTAGAGACTACTAGAGATTACTACTTAATTGTATTGGAATGCCGTTTAAAATACATAAAATAAGATCCACTGATGTATACCACTGTATCGCCTCGTATATGGGGAATGCGGCAAAATTACTTGAGAAAAATTTTGGCTTTTCTGGAAAATTCTAAAAACTTCTTTTGGACGAAACAAGGTTAATTACCGACGATCTAGTTCAGCAAAAGTTCGATAGATGATTCTAAAAATTGTGCCTTGAAAGTTTCTCTTTCGAGGGGGAAACGAGTAATTATTTTGCACGCGAGTAATGAAAACGGTTTTGTTCAAGACGCGTTACTATTTTTGGCGAAAAATAGCAGAGATTTGTAGATTATCATGAAAATATGTGAGCATTTTTGAGTAGTAAGTAAAACTTGCGAAACAGGAAAAGTCATGTATGCCTTTGGTTTTCTATGATGAGTAATTTGATGCCTGTAACATATTTTTGTATTTTTTCCCAGGTGGCTAATCAGGTCCAAAAGTGTGATAGTAGCAGCCTTTTGTGGGGTCAGTCTCTAACATATTACATTCATTTTCATAGCATTTCATCCATTAAGGGAGGTCGAGATTTTTTAATATAATTAGTAATTCAGCTACATAACTTTTAAACGGCACCAAGAATATTTGACGTAATCGCGGAATCAATGAGAATATAATTAGTCCTACATTGCAAAGTTCCATTAACCCAGTTTGGCTTGAACGGAGGGAAAACAACTCGATAATGGAAGACAATCCCATAATGCGCCTATATAGTTGTAAAGCATGTAAGGGAAGAAAATACGCAGACAAAGGAAAGTTGAAAATACCAGTATTCACATCGTTTACCCGACGAAACCCTATGGTCAATGATACATAAAACGACATTTCGTATAAAAAAGTGAATCTCTCTTGTAAGTTCCTATGAAGTTCCCCAAAACGGGCGGAGGCTTTCTACGAAGATTACACCGTGTGCCGCTATGTAGGCTTAAATTCAAGGCACCTTTATCGTTTATAGCGTAGAATGTTAAATCTGCATGTTTAACTTCGGCGCCATTAATTATCCTTTCCCTTTGAAGCAGAATTAGTTGGGCAAAAAGAAAGCTTAGGGAATTCGGCTTTTTGTAAGATTAATTGTGCACTTAGGAGTTTGCCTGAATGTTTGCTTTTTTGCCTTTCGCCTCCTTCCTGGGTTGATGTTTATGTAGGAACTCCGCGTAAAGAAAAAATTTCTGCAAGTGCCGATCTGTCTAAGAGACGTAGAGACAAGCTATGGTGCACGGAAGGCATAAATTTAGAATTCATACAAAAGGGCGAGACTGTCTCCACGTCGTTTCTTTCCCTACGTTTTCATTACTTCAAGTGGTCCGACTGACTTCATGCAATTTTTATACGTTATATCCTAACTTATGGTATTGCCGTAGTTATATCGAAAGTTTCATACGTGCATGCCCGCATAATTACCTGCAATGGCAATTTCTTTGGGGAAGCAACTGCGTCATGCACGTTGCAAAAATTATACAAAATGTAACTCTTAGAGGCAGGAATAAGTTTTAACGAACTTTGAAATTAATAGAAACTGACGAGTTGAAGCTATATTGGTTGGCTTCAGTAAAATGCTTTCTATTCGGCTTTCATACTACTCATCTAACGAAATCACTTGTACATTTGTTCAAACATCGATTGAATGTTTCTCTGAAAGAAGTTCGTTTTAAAAGGGATTACACATTTAGGGCGGGTTGTACCGTCATGAGTTAACCTTCAGGTTAGTTGAACCGTTGGTTAAAGTTGAACCAAGGTTATCTCTGATTGCGTTGTATGGTCAATGGTGAGCAGACGGTTTACTAACCGACAGTTATAAACGGTTGGCACCACCTGACGAGTATATTCTCGTATATTAGTTTACTGTTTTATCTTGACGGAACGGAACGCTGTAGACCAAATCTGTGTTTTGTCGAATAGTGACAATGGGTAAGTTATAACCTCAAATAAATCATGATGAAAATTAATGTTAATTTAATTAATTTCAGAGCGAGAAGCAGGCAAAAGAAGCACTAACTTCTCCGCCAAAGAAGAAGCGTTGCTCGTTATTAGTGCGAAAGTATGCAGAGAAATTAGAAAATAAGAAGACGGACACTGTTTCGAACAAGGCCAAGGCTTGTGCGTGGATGGAAGTCACCCACGAATTTAATAGTTTGTCGGGGGAGGTGCGAAGGACGCCCCTTGTATTAAAAAACAAATACTTAAATTTCAAGAAAAAAACGAAGAAAAAGTTTGCGGAGCAAAAGCAATGCTTATATGGTACGGGAGGCGGTCCTCCTGTGAACAGTGTAGACACTGAAGTTGATATCCAGATCTCGGGAATAGTTGGATCTCAACTAACGGGATTTCAGTCCGAATTTGATGGTGATACAGGTATGTATTGATATATAAATATTTATGGATATCAGTTTTGTCAATCAAATACTATTGTGATTTTTTCTATGTTCTAGAAAGAACAGCAATGGCTGTGGCTCCAGATATAGATAAATTTAATGAGGATGGATCTAATAGAACAACACTATCAATTAATGAGACACAGGGAGGAGGAACACGATTTGACGATGAAGTGTTTGCAGGAGAAACATGCAGCAGAAATGGAGGTTGTAAATTTACGTAAGAAGCAGCTTCTCGCAGAAATGTTGTAAAAAAAATAAACAGTTTGAAAATGTTCATTGTTTATATTTCCAATAAGTTTTGAAAATATTGTTGAATTAAGTTGACCCTCACAATGTTATTCACATTATACCTTAATTCAGGTTCAACATTCAAATGCAAATCTTCTTCTATTTCTTCCTGATTATTATCCACATGAGGTGCCACTTCTCCTCGATCCATGGCAATGTTGTGTAACACACAACAAGCTATTACGATAGCTTCAACTTTTTTGTGATTCAAACGAATTCCCTGATTCAATACAGGAAATCTTCTTTTTAGGACGCCGAAACATCTTTCAATACAATTGCGTGATACTGATTTCATAAAATCCTCTCTTATGACGCCCAATTATATCTGGATCATTTGGAAACGAGATGAATTGAGTAGAAAGCCGAGCAATACCAGCAGAATATAACCAAATTAAACGACATAACCCACAACTAGAACGACTTCACCTGTATTTATAATGAAAACGATAGCAACATAAACGAATGACGATACATAATATTTAATAGGATTCTAAACTTTTACACGTTTCGTGCTTAAACCGAGGGTTAACCCGACGACATCGCTTGGTTAACTTACCGTCGCTTTATCCTAGGTTAACCTTAGAATTAGGCGCGATACAACGCATATTTCATGTTTAACCGCAGTTTAGTCTTAACCTCAGGTTAACTCATGACGATACAACCCGCCCTTATAGTATTTGCTTCACTTGTTTTCAGTACATTTTCATTTCCATTAACTTTTATTTAGTTTATATACACCGTTCCTCTCATTACTTTATTGTATTATAAAGTTAATCGACTCTTCTAAAACTACATCTAACGACCTTAATGTTAGAGTACACATTATCTTTACTGTAAATATGCCGGGAAAACTTTTTGTTGCTATGTTGTATGGAGTCCCTTCCCTTCATTATTTTGTACGAACTTCGAATTCCAGTGTCATTAATCATTTTATACAAGCGTTAAGAGCATTGAAACTCTTAATGGCCTCATCGCCACTTTCATAGGACAATACTTAGCTTCTTAATGACATCAAATTGCCGAAAATACAAAGCGATTTGAAAAAGTAGTTAACTTGACTTACAGCCAAGACATCAGCAAATGCAATTTGCAATCACAGTAGACAGTTATTTCTGGTTGTCTTCGTGAAACGAGTGGGGTATTGTTAACATTTTCCTTGAAAAGATACTCTTTTTACTTTCTAGCCCAAATTCACAGTCAGAGCGTCAGCTCAAATTATGCTGCCCACCCTTCTTACTCAAGATTCTTCAACTTCTTCTTTTTAAGCTAAATGTGAAGGTCCGGTCGCTCTCGCACCAGACCCCTCTTCCCTACCTTCCTAATTTTTCTCCTTTCTCCTCCTCCTTACAGCCATTCTAGCCTTTTTAAATTCCAAAGTAACCAGTTACCTATCTACCAATTGTTGGGATAAAAGGGATTAAATTAGGACTAAATAAAGTTTTCAAAATCGTGCTCGTTTCTACGTTGTTACACCACTGAGAACGGCATATCATTTTGCATTAAAGTTTCTTTCCTTTTTTGTTCTGACGAAGAATTCACCACGTAATATATTTCTGCGAACAAAAAATTGCTGTAAAAACATTATCTTATGAATTATTAAACTCGATTTTTAATAAATTATTACTTTCGGCGAATAAATATTTATTCTTGTAAATCGGCCCAGGGAGTTTCGCATCACGACTCTTTTGCTTTGGGATTTAGTTTTATTCGCATTATGCGGAGGGGATTCCATTTAAATAAGAAATTTTGCGTCATGAAATGGCAATAAAATGGTGACAAGATATTTCTTGTGTTACTGTAGGAAAATGTACTTTTCCAGAAGAAGAAGCAGTAATTATATTTTTTGATTGAATTTCTCATCGTAGCGGTTTGAGTGAGTGGGAAATAATCTCGATTGACAAATTTTCCAGATATAAATCAGATGGTTTCACGGGAAAAGTGCTCGGGTTGTGGGATTTACTTAATCCAGACAAGCTGGAAAATTCTGTAACACACAGGAGGGAAATATTGGAAACGAAATATTTCCAAACGAAAAAGAATTGATTGTCAAGGGAAGTTTTTCTCACCGGCAATTTTATACAGTTTTATACAGTGTTGAGGTCTTGCTCAGGAGCTTAGTAACTTTCGCATAATGATGGAAATATAAATAATTTGTTTTAAATATATTTTAATAACCGTTATGACCAATAAGCTAAATAGAAATTGACGTGGAGAAACAAAGTATACATTGCATTGGGACTAATTGAAAACGGCGACAAATATGAAACGATTATGACCCACGCTTTAACTGTTAATTAAAAAATATATTTAGTATTTACGTATTATACATGAAGTAGTAATGAAAGCAGTACTAGTAAACTTCTTAATTCTTTTTATATTATTTCAACACATCACCATGGGGTAGAACGGAGCACACTTTTTTAGACACCTTTTTGTATAGGTAATTTTTTAAGTTGGACCATTTGAAAATGGTCCACTACTAAATTTAATGAAAAAAATTTCTATATTAGTATTAAGGCACCGAGGGTATGATACCTATTCTTGATGCACGATTAGAAAAAAATCAAACAAATGGCGGTACGATTAAAAGCACTTTCAGTATTTCGATGGAATACGATGGCATTTCTCCAACACTGCTAAATGAACACAATAAACAATTAGGCAACCGTGAAAACTGGGAGTATTTTCTTAACGCAGAAATAATTACAAACAAATTCTTATCGACACTCTTGTTTAAAGAACAGGAGGAAGGGAGGAAGGAGGGTTTCGTTTGTCGAAACCGCTCGTGATAATTTTGATTTTTGAGATATATTGAGACGTTTTGTACTAAACGGAAGACACTATACCCCCGACTATGTGTCAAATTAGTTACAAAAATGTGTAGACGTAAATCCCCTTTCTATTTTTGCTATAAAATATCTTACAACTATTCTGTAACTTAAGATTCAATTTTACTACTTTCTAGAATGTCATCTTTAGAACTTTTCACAATCTTCATTATCTTTGGTACAAGACTTTAATTATATCGTTCAGGGGTGATTAGAGGGAATAGGAAGCGAATTTTAAATAGGTGATCAATTAAACAGTTAAAGATGTTTTTATTCAATGGTGCCCCTTAATGGAGGCAACCAACAATACGCTTTAAACAATAATTCTTAAACTTGACAATTAGGGCGTAGTCAACAACAGAAATTACGCCTCCATGTGAGTGTGCATAAAATTATAACTACTAATGGCTCTAATTAAATTAGCCTTGAGCAGGGCTCTCGCCCAATCAAAGCCGTTCCAAATCTCACGTGACACCGTCAGCATGCCAAGAAGAGAAAGTAATTTACTGCATTTACTGATTCGGAGACAATATATTAACAGTTCACGTTTTCTGTCTTCTTTCCCCGCGTACAGACTCGTTTGAATTTTACCTGATATCTCAGTAATTACGAAGGTTGCAGAGTCGAGATCAATCTAAAGAGGTTAACTCATAAAATTGTCTGCCAAATAATCAAGTAAATCCGATTATTCGAACCGAAGACGAAATAATTATGGGTATTCTTCCCGAATTACACTATGAAATAGTATTAATTGATCCCTTAAAATGGAACTGTTATATCCTTTTTTACCATATTGGTTGTTTTATTTCATTGTAAGTCGAAATTTTGTTGGTTTTATATGATTTCTTCCATGCGTAGGATGTGGAATCGTTTCTGATGGATTAATTCTGATGGAATGAAAATAGGTAATCATACAGAATATGTGGGGTAAAGCTTGTTATTGGAAATACGTTGTGTCTAAATTAAATTTCTACGAATTTTACGTACATGAAGACAGTTCATGTACAAATAAGACCATCCCAATTAGTAGCAATCGACATAAGTGTATGTACCTCTTGTTTTGAAATTGATACAATAGAAAGCGAGTATGAGGACAGCTCATTATACGGTCATTATATGCACTTTTTATGCCGTAAAAAGTAGTTATTTTGTGGAACTAAATGTGCTGTGTAACTCTAATGTATGCCGTCAAATATGGATATTATGGCGTATTATGCACATATTATGCTTAAACTTGTAAAGCTCGTATACGATGTTACGTTGCTTATTTTTGTAATACAACAAAAAGCTCACTTTCTTGGTATAGTAGGTATTGAGATATTAATCTATTGGAAGCATTCAATAAAGTGTATTTAACTAATCACAAGCAGCGATATTAACTTGATTTACCTAGTTGTTTTCGCAGTATTTAGAAAAAACAATATATAATACTAAAAACAAACAAAATTTAATTTTAAATATTTATTCTTACTACTAAACAAAAAACAATACAATATAAGGACATATTTAACCAGAAATAATATATTTACAAAAAATGAAAGCGATATCTAACAACCCTACTAAACAAAATTATTGCAATAAATAATCATGTGTTTTTCAAGATTTTTCTAAAACAGTCCGGTTTCTGATTATTACATCATTTGACGGGTTCTCTCCATCAATCACTTTTAGGGCACATTGCAATAAAGCTAAATCACAATTTTGTGTGAATAACGAATTCAGTTTTTCAGATATGCGTGAAAATACGACACTAGTGGACAATTTTATATGATCACGAAAATCTTCCACAAATGAGAGTGACTCTGATAGAAGATTTTGGTCTTCTATTTTTTTTAAATTATTGGAATTCTCCTAAAATTGGCTTTAATGAAATTTAATTGAGTAATTATTTCAGATTTTTCAAAAAGTTATTTACAATCTGCTATACACTGACTAGAACTTGTATCAAAACTTTGAACTACATTTGTGAATTTTCCAATATGCTCAGCATAAAACAATGCTGCCTCAATCCATGTTCCCCTCCCCATCTGGTTAGGATAGGTTGTGGTAAAAGAGAGTTGTGTTTTAGGAATTTGTAGCAAGAATGACAAAAATATCCTCAGACATGCTCTTCCATGTTAAAATATAGAACCTGTATGCGCTTATGCTGTAAAACTCCAAAATGTGCAAAATATGCTAATTAAAATTTAGGTTTCTTAATTAAAACAGTCATGTAATACGTAAATATATCATTTTCTTTTAAATATACCCATAAATAAAAAATATGCGATTATGATTTTGCCCAATCTTAGTCATGACGTTGTGATGTTACGAGCATGTTTATATGGATATTCCTTAATTAGTGTTATTATTAGTTTCCAATTAGTCAATAGTAATCTAATGAGATGTAATGAAGAA
Organism: Cryptocephalus primarius; assembly: GCA_963576515.1. Taxonomy (NCBI): domain Eukaryota; kingdom Metazoa; phylum Arthropoda; class Insecta; order Coleoptera; family Chrysomelidae; genus Cryptocephalus; species Cryptocephalus primarius. The sequence continues at coordinate 15,919,277 of OY754940.1, read as the reverse complement.
GATGAATAATGATTATTTTTACTAGAAGAGTTCGTCTACTAAGTGATTTTCTGGCGATTGTTTATAGGTAAATTTTCCTAAGTTATGAACTGATTGTGAAATTGTTATTGAGGTCTTGTTAAAAAAGTACAACGCATTTAGATCCACCGGACACTATTTCATAGATATCCAATAGCATGTGCATGCAATAGTTTTATTCAAAAACAGAAATTTTTTTATGGACGTGGTACAAACAAGATCATAAAATAAAATCGACGTAAACTAGTTGTCTTTATGACGTCCCGTTTTATGTAACTTAAAGGGTGTCCCCAGGCGGACAACTTCCAACATTTCAGGCATAAAATCGGCCTAAACTTGACGTCGCAGGTTTTCTGGATATTACAGAAAATTCACTGTAATTTCAGCAAGAATCAAATGCTGAATATCGCTCTTGGAAGGCCGATGTCATAAATCATATCGATTTAATCAGTTCTAGATACTGAATCGAAGTAATGTAATAACATTTCTGTCCTAAAATTGCTTTTCCCGTCGATGTCTCCGTTTATACGGGTCTGTCGAGTTCTAATCACGTTTTTTTTTATGACAAATTAGGTTGAAGTAGCTTCTAAACCCTCCACCACCACCACCACCACCCTCTTTTTCTCTCCCCCTTTCACCCTTTCGTTTAATAATCCATCCGGAATTGACGGTTCGTCGTTGAAACGTTCCGGGACCCACTGACCTCGACAAAAACCACAATAAAAACCGCATAAAATCAAATTCGAGCCCCTGCCGGAAAAAGGAAAACGACGTCGACGTCGTCGTCTACGTCGAATGCGTCGTCCCTAAAATTAGGGTAAATATCGAGGGAAAGGCGTCCGCTTCACGACCTACTTAAGCCTCTTTCCCTCTCTGTATATTTCTCCCTTATTCATGCCTTTTGACTGGTCGCGATATAGGAACCGGGCCGATTCCCGGATTTTCAGCTGGCAGGTTTGCATGAAAATTTTTTCTACAAGGAGGATTCACAGATCGGTGGAGGGGGTGTTGGGTCATTTATCGCAGAGGGGAATTTCCTGGGAGCCAAGGCGAGAATTCGTACAATACTCGAACACTTAAGGTCAAAAGTGTGTTGACAAAAGGGTGAAAAAATATCTCAGCAGGTTTACAATAAAGTATCAGGGGGGTTGGAGGAAATATTTTTCTAAATAAGCTTTCATTAAAAAGAACTTAACTGAAAAATACAGAAATGTCATATCAAAGTAGATTAAAATGAAAGGATGGGTCGTAAGTGCAGTTATTTCCTGTTAGAGTTCTAAAAAACAGCGTTCCTATTGCAAAGGAAGGTACAGTCGTAAATATCTCATTATATTTTTGTGGAGTCAGAATCTCCCTCAGTGAATTTCAATTTCATCCTTTATAGCTTAGGTTTCAGATATTCAAGAATGACGGATTTTATACCTTACTATCTGTGATTCAAAATTGGCGTTGACTGATTGAGTCGATTATTACTGTCGAAGTTATTACAAATTTATTTAATCACTGACGTAACAAGGAGTCTGGGACTGGCGCCATTAAAACTTTAAATAAGATAAAGCAGACTTTAATTTCGCACGAACCTAAAATCCATAACCTAACAAGTCCAAACACATTTACTTTTACACTTTACATATGGGGGATTAAATTCTAATGGAATATTATCACGAGCCGGGATTATTAATAGAAATTTCTCTTTACTATTTTGACTATTTCAAATGATGGCAGGTTAGGCCAACATGGCCTGGTTCAAATGATGTCAAGGTTAGGCCAACATGATGGTGGTTTGGGCTTCACAACACCGAGAGAAAATCTCTGCTTCATCTCGACCTCATAAGCTCTCATATATTGCCAAGACCGAGACGAGACTAAATCAACCGAAAGTCTCGTCGATACCAAAATAAATCTCATCAGTAATCATAGTAGTGTCGTTGTGGTTTGCTACTTTCTTATGAAATCAAATATTATACTTTTATTATTAATGTTTTAGGAAAAAATTGCGCTATTAAAATAATGTATTTCGATATTGTACCTGGGCATTTTTTGAATTCTCAGTTTACAGTTATCTCAAGAGCTTATACAATACTTTTTCACCAACTACTATGGGCCCTTGATTAGACTTTTTAGACTTTGATAAGATAGCATTTTACAAGTATTTCTTCAGTTATTTCTGAAGCATAGCATTCTTACCCTGGCTTTACTTCCCCCCGTGGCCTTTCTTCTGCTCTGAGCCTATTGGTTTCTTCCTTATGTCCAGATCATCTTGGTTGTTCCCTTGGTGGCATGCCCTCCTCGATTAATCCTCCTTCTTTGCCATCTTTGGTCTCTTGATCATTAATGGTGCATCCTCTTCGCATTCCGTTGCATCCCTGACAAGTGTCAGTTCTGGCGCCAATTTGGGCATATTGCCATTATGATTGTTCTCCTGGTATTCTGGTCAGCCGTATTTTCCAGCTTTTACGTCCATCGGCCTCTCTTTCTCGTCTTGAATGTTTCGCAACAAGTCCGTTGCCAGATCCTGTCGAAAGCCACCTCCACGTTGATTGCTCCTCTTTCCATTGATGCCCATGATCGTCCCTTTTTCCCTCCTCTCTGCGTCTGTTGTTTGAGTTTCCTTCTCTGAAACCACATAGTTCGTTCAACATGCTGACTAGTCTCTCATACTCTTCAGTAGTTTTCTTTCCAGGAATTTTCCTGGGTAGGGTCATTAGGTTGGGCATTAGGGTCATTATCTGTCGGTAGTTTTGGGGAAACTTCTAACCTTTCCAGGCTTCGGGAACATGGTGATATCGTCCTTTATCGTTGTTAGTTGTGCTTCTTCCTCTTCGCTACATTATAAAAATCGTTTTGATGGTTTCATGTACATTTTGTTGGTTAAATGTGTGTTTGTGAGTAGGGTTTCGATATTTTCTTGGATTTCGCTATCATCATGGGCTCTACGAGTACGTCGTCCTCACATTGCTTTATTTTTATCTTGGATGTCCTCCTTAAAGTCACCGTTAACCTCTGGGTCGTCATTCATCCTAAAATTGTGTTCCATAGAATTAGCGAACCCTGAATTACAACCTGAATTACAATCATAGTAACCCCGTTAACCTGCCGTTTGCTCCTATTTCAGGCACAGGTTACTCCTGTGCTCCGCGAATTTCTCCTTGATCTACTTATACTTCCTATAATGGTCCTCTTATTCTCCTTACGAAGGATATTAATCGTGATCCCTGATCTCCCATATTCTCCTTGATGCACCTCGGCATGTCTTCCTTTTTCGTTGGTTTGTGAATTCTTTTCTATTGTCACGTTGATACCTGTGGTGGTCTTCTTTACGTCTTTGTTTATTTAGTTCTTCGTGTCCATGGTTCCAGATCAGCTTTTCTTCCGTAGTTTTACTTTGAATGCTTCCTAGTTGATCCTTGCAGATCCTCCCATCTTCCTACTTCTAGCGTCGCTACTTTGTGGTCGGATGGTAAGCCTTCATTGCCTTTTTTGATAGTCCAGTGACGTGTTCTGCATAATGAAGCTGTCTATAACGTTCCTTCCTCCATTATGGTGGTGTTAGTGTGTTGGTCTCGACGATCTCTTCTCTTCCTTTTCCCTAAATACTGTTGTGGTGTCTGATGTAACTCTGGCTGCTTGGAGGTAGCTGATTCCTGGTCTTTTCTCTTGCTGGTGCCTTCCTTCGTCTCGGGACATTCAGTGCAACTTCTGAAACTGACTGGGTGTTTTCCTCCACAGTTGGCGCAGCGTATTGGGCTCTGTTTCTGTTTAATGCAGGGCATGTATTCATGGGCCTAAATTCTGGCACATATAACACTTACTATCCGATCATTCCTCTTTGGCATCGACTCGACTGTGGATGATTTCCGTTACTGCATACACCTCTTTGTTCCCTTGTTTCTACTCAAGCTGGAACAATACTGTTGATATCAAGATTATCCTCGTTTCTCCCTCTTTGCTCCTTATGGTACTCATGAATCTAGTGATTTTCTAGTGCTGGAATTCTCAGATTATCACTGGCAGATTTTGCCCGTTGAAGCTGATAAGTGTGGTATAATGTCTTGTTTTCTTCTAGAATCCTTGCCATTTTTCTAAAGGTCCTTTTCGATTTCTGTCTAAAATTCCCTCCTAGCCTAAACTAATCCAGTTCCTCCATTTGAATAAACGTTCTTAATCATTTGCTCAGCTTTTCATTGTAGTTAATCAATCTTTAATTTATGGAAAAAATGTGCCGGTCAGGAGAAATAAGCAAAGAGCCTACTTTTATTCTCCTATCGTTAAATTTAATACACCATGACAAACACAAAAATTTTAATAAAACCACCTACCCATCCTCGTTTTAATCGGCTGCCCACAGTTTTATAACATACCATAAAAATTTATTAAAAAATTCCCGAATCGCCTCACAGCATCGCGACAAAACCATCCGTCGACCCTCGTCCCCACCTAAAATTGTATTACCAAAAATCGATCGTTAGTGTGAAGGGGTTGGTATCTATTAATGAAGCTAAAATTTGGAAGGTATTATTATTTGATAATTTGTGCGGGCGCTGCTTCAACCGGGCGCCCTTTAATGAAGCTATAAATAGTCTGCATAGATTATAGCGAAATTTGGCAAATTGATTTTGTTTTGTGAGAGCACGGGGGGTAAATTTGAACTCCATGCCGTTATTGGATCGTAATATTAGGGACCTAAAAATTATTAGTTTAGGCTAGATGGCAATGGCTTTAATGTGATATATGCAGATTGCAAGGGCTTAAATAGTTTAACAGAGATGCTTAAGTCTAACACCAACGTAGAAGTACTTGGGCAAATGTTTTTTAATTCCCTCAAGTGTTTTAAAGATGGGATTTTAAACTAATAACAAACGAGTGTTCAATATCGGTCCATTTTCCCCCTTTCTTTCCTTTTTCCTAGTTTTCAAACGAAGGCTAAAATGAAAACTAAACGAATTACACCGAATGGTCCTCCTGCTTGGAAGGTGTGAGCTGTTAAAAATTGATCGTCCTAATTAACCCCCCCTCCCGAGGGTGAAAATGTTAATTAAATTCGGTAATGTGCTAATTCGGTTTCAGGCGCTTTCTAAATCAGTTAATATCGGTTTTTACGGTTGGTACGTCATTCAATACCCTTTTAGCTCAGCCCTCTAGCCAAATCATGTCAATTATGACAACGAGCGCTTTGTGTTAATACATAAAAGGGTTAATTTAGTAATCGGCATGCGACGTGCACTCCCAAACACGTGTTATTTTCAACAAACATGTTTACACATAAATGAGAATTGTAGAACATGCGGCATCTAATTTTGGAAATAAAATAGAGCTGATCGAGAAACTGGGGTGAGGTTGGCTTTTTCTACGGATTTGAATTTTAGAGGTAGTTTGATATTATAAAACAGAAAATTCACAAGGAGTATTTCACAAATAATATATTATCCAGCTTACAGGGTTATTGCCTTGCAATTTTTTTAGGCAATATCGGTTTTCATGAAAATTTAATATTGTTGTATTGTGCCGATGTTCTTTTACTTTAGGGGTGAAACCTACTCTTTATGATAAAAATATACAAAAAGCAATAAAGTAAGCTTTTCATAGGGGAAAATTTTGTGTGAATGAATAAAATAACTATCATCTTATGCTTTAGAATAGTATAATGTTTCTCAACATAACAACCCTTAAAAAACAACCTCCTTAAACCAAACTAGAAGAAGTTAGTTTTTAACAATTCTAAATAATTCAGTAATGCATTTACACTGAAATGTAATTTTTTAAAGGCATTAGAGTATGGCACAATTTGTTTAGGAAATTTCCAAATTTAGTGACTTCCTCTCATAGAACAAAGATTGTGAAAATTGCACGCCCAAGTGTTTTTTACTTTGAAACTACGTAAATATGCAGAATAAATGAGCCATCATATTATGGAATATAATTCATGGTGTTTTCACCATTTTAACCTTTGGAAACCACCCCTCATGTTAAAATCTGGAGAGGAAAATATTTCTTAACTGCTCGAAATAATTTTCAAGGTACTCAACACACTCAAATTCGAACTTCTAACGGTGATATCTCGGTTTTCAGAAAAAAATCTAGTTTTTTCTATCCTAGCAGTTATAACATATTTGTTTCAGTTGTCCAGTTATTATAGCAACATTATTTCTATGAGAGATTTAAAAAAAAATAATGTAAGTAAAATTGAGACAACTATTAAAAAATCTCCGGAAAAAAGCACCGTGAAGTTAATTTTTCTGTGTGCTTGTTATTCCGATGATTCAGATTCACCACTTGTAACGTATATTCTAAGAATAAAAGTGTAGAAAATTATACGATAATTATGTTAAACAGCAGAATACCACCAAATCATAGGCTGGAATATATACTTCTGGGTGTTGAATGTCCAATTACAAACTTACCTGGGATTTGGTGTAAAATGTAAAATTTGCTCAAGGGTACGAACACTTTTAACCACTGGTGTAAACTAACTTTCAATTTCAGAGTTCCCATAACTTTGGAAAAAATGAGTTATTAGTTAAAACTATATTAAACCATGTAAAAACGTAAGTGTCTAACGTTTCTACCATCTGATCATTTACACAATTGTGCAACGGAAATTTGAAAGCTCAGTTAAACTTGTGAGACACCGTTTCACAAATGTTAAAAGTTCTTGGGTCACTGCATTAAATTTTGCACCAAAATAATACCAATTCCGTCAGGGGTACAAACTTAATCCCCGAATTTTATTGTATTCAACCAGAAAAAGGTTTAGGCGTGGGCTTCTTTACTTCGGTTTTCTCTTCTTTTTTTTTAAGTGAAACGCAATACAATGGCTAAAAGCCGAAACGAAAGAGCTGTGGATTTAATTGAAAAGTAGGTAAAAGCTTTTTAAGGAAAGACTTGTAATTAATTCTAATTGAATCTATTTGGAAAATCCGTTTCGGCTTAAATGGATCGAAATCGATCCGAGGGGATTTCGAATACGAGGAGGATTTTAAGTTGAACGCCAGCAATCAAAAAATTAAGTGGGAGTTGTCCTCGATTACATCTCGAATCGTCCCGTTTCATTTCGTAATCACGTATTTAACGTTACCGTACCGGTTTTACTTTCTTAAGTGAAATAACAACTTAACGGGTTTCGGACACATTGTGAACTAAACATATCACACGTCAAAGTTTGATTGGCCAATACACAGGTGCATACAAATTCATCAATATCCCTTAACAAAGTTCTTTAGATTATTCAGTCTCGCTTAAAACTTTGTGATTAATCGTGAACTTTTCTCACGAACCGGGAACTTTTCCCTCCAACTAACAATTCGCAGTTCGCATAAACAAGTTTGCGCTAATTGAGGAGCTGAACGGTTTGGACAGAGCGGCGATCGAACGCAGGATTAATTGTCCAGTGATTTATTAATCACAATTAACAGAAGGTGTTATTGGGGAAATATTGTTTTCGGGAAATCGGGTGTTTTGTAAAAGTTGAAATTTCAACAAAAACATGGTATACGCAGATATTATGATATATAATTTATTGCAGAGCAGAGCATGTATAAATGTTTAGGGGAAAATCGCTCGAACAAGTACCTAGATTTTAGTTTATAATACGTGCTTATTTCTCCCAGTCTATCATGGTAGTTGGAAGTACGTTCCATTTATGCTTTTATAATAGAAGGAAAGACGAATACGTCGAAATTGACGCTTCGATCGGTAGTAAGTTTCATAACTAAATTTAAGTGCTCGGGCGCCAGTTTTAGAAGGTTTACTGCCATAAGGCTTCAGGTAGTTTAAAGGACAGCCCGTGAAAATAAAATATCATTATCGGAGAGAACTTATTGTAACTGAATTACAGAAAATATTGAAGATGTACAACGATATTTATAGTACGGTGACAAAAAAAATGTCGATGTTATAGATGAAACTAATGGAGGTTTAACCTATTCGACTTTTTCATAAAGCGGTTAACTAACTGCTACCTTACCTTAGCGACCTATACGGATGTCTATTATAGCTGGAGAGTTAGTGCAAACATTTAGAACAACTACTTCTATTGTTCTGTACAACGATTATTAAAAAAAAACTTAGTAAGTGACCAAAATTAATGAGATGAATTTACTATATGTTAGCTATGCAGTCTACGAAGGGTCCGAATCGATTAAACATCCCTTCACGAATATGGCGAAAAATTCGCGATTTTTCCCAAGGATAACCTGAATTAAATAGGTTTATACTCACAAATACGGCGGAGTCGGAAAGTACACGATTTCCTTCCCATGGCATAAATACCTTTAGCTCGGAGTCGACGGGTCAGCTCACCGAATATATTCGGTAACTCATTCTTATTCTTTCCTACCTAAATCTGAAAGCTTTACCTTACCAATAGATAAATATGTGTACACCACTTATAGAAGGTCTCAGGCGGATTGTAACTAAATATCAAGTAGTTTACCATTAAAACAGGTGGACGGTAGCACGGTTGATGTTTTCAGCAGTATTACAATGTTGTCATACTTTATCCAATTTCGTCATCTAATGGTAATCAGTTAATGAATCAATTTCAACGAATTTCTCTTGGTGACAAAAGTTAGCTTCGTTACAAATTAGAAAATAAATCAGAGACGTCATTGGTTTTGCCCTAATGGCTTATCGTGCCTTTTTTTAAAATATAAACTGCCACTTTTTTCCATCGAAATGTCTACGTGGCTATTGAAATTTCGAATTGTTGCCTAAGGAAAATTTCTAAAAGTATATGTTAGATAGTTGTAGAAACTTATTTTCTGATAATTAAAGTAAGCAAACGGTGATATAAAAAGATTTAAAAGAAAAGATATTACAAAAGAAAATTTTTGTGTAAATATAAAATTTGTGAAATGGCATCCCAAATATATTTGGGATTTCATGTATGACAGGAACATTTTAGATGAACTAGCGGGAAAACAACGAACTAAAATATTGCGCAACATGGTGGGGCACGTACTTTCCAATATCAGGGAATATTGTTTGACATATGTGAACTATAGTGGTTGTGGTGGAATTCTGCGAGTAGTATTTTGTGTCAAGTATTTTTGTCAGCACACTTGATTTTTGTGGATTCGATCATAAAATAAGACTATATTTATTCCAGTACCTTTAAGTCTAGTAGATTAATGTTGCATATAATATTTCAGAAAATGAAGCGCCTGCTTATGATATGTCAAGCGACTTATCGCGCCTAGGGGCCTGATGGGTCTCAGGGGGTGCGCTTAAGGGCATGTAACTCAATGGGAGGGTAGAAAGAATGGGGTAGCTGAAATTCAAAACGACATAAAATATTTCACCCCATTAGAAGTCTTAGGAGGATGATAACATCGGAGGAAAAGGATGAGTAGGGGACAGGGTTGGATTGATAGAAATTTAACGACAGACTGTTTTTTCTTTAGAATTACTATTTATAAACAAAGGTGTATACAGAAATTTAATATTTAATTCTGTTTCGTTATCACTGTCTTGGCTTACATTTATTGAACTCGCTACATAAATAGTTTCAAATGAATTTTACATGTTTTCCACACGTTCTATGAATCTATATGAACAGTGTCTACAACTGTTCTTATTATTGATATAACACTAACACCTAGATTTGGTGAAGTCTTTTCTGGTACTCGGTTGGCTTGTCATTAGATAAGGCGTTGTAACTTCTTATTTCCTACGTATCTCACCTCTGTATTGATGTCATCTGGTGGAATGACTAAGGAACCGTTGTGATATTTTCTAGAACCTATTAATTTAAATTAATATTCCATAAAGAAACTGTATTGTTTTTATTTCGACGAAACCTTCGTCACATTAGCGTTAAAATTTTCATGCCTTCCATTATAAGCGATAACCCTCAATAATACACCAAATCTCTACTGTATTGTCCAAATTAGCAAAATTATCCATTTGTGGATATACTTTAGTATATCATGATAAGTATCATGTTCTACAATTAACATAACTATAGGGCATTAATATAACTACCATTTTCCACAAGGGCCTGTTTTTATGGGATGAAAGATGCAGTATTTCATAGATTGCTCTAAGCTGAGAAAAACTATTTTTTACCTTCATTTTGATGTAAGGAGTGGTTTATAAGGATTGGAACTTAATAAAATATCATAAATAATATTTCAAATCATGAAGGGTTTATATATTGCTCCATATATTTTAGTACGATTGCAATTCATAAATCGCTTAAATGTAAATATTCTACAAAAATTAAAAGTGAGCGGTCGTCGGACCGCCGATAGAAGCTTGCTTCTTATACACAATAGACTGCGAGTTTACTATAGTGCTATAGTACTATAGTATAGTTTAATATGTGTGTGTGCGCGTGTGTACGCGCGTGTGTGCGCGTGTGTGCGCGTGTGTGCGCGTGCGTGCGGGTGTGTGCGTGCGTGTGCGCGTGCGTGCGTATGCGCGTGCGTGTGTGTGCGTGTGTGTGTGTGTGTGTGTGTGTGTGTGTGTGTGTGTGTGTGTGTGTGCGTGTGCGTTTGTGTGCGCGGGTGTACGCGTGTGTACGCGGGTGTACGCGTGTGTACGCGCGTGTGTGCGCGTGTGTGCGCGTGCGTGCGGGTATGTGCGTGCGTGCGTGCGCGCGTATGCGCGTGCGTGTGTGTGCGTGTGTGTGTGTGTGTGTGTGTGTGTGTGTGTGTGTGTGTGTGTGTGTGTGTGTGTGTGTGTGTGTGTGTGTGTGTGTGTGTGTGTGTGTGCGTGTGCGTTTGTGTGTGCGTGTGCGTTTGTGTGCGCGGGTGTGCGCGCGTATGCACGTGTGTGCGCGTGCGTGTGTGCGTGTGCGTGTGCGTGTGCGTGTGCGTGTATGTGTGTGTGTGTGCGTGTGTGTGCGCGCGTGTGCGTGTGTGCGCGCGCGTGTATGTGTGTGTGTGTGCGTGTATGTGTGTGTGTGTGTGTGCGTGTGTGTGTGTGTGTGTGTGCGCGCGTGTGCGTGTGTGCGCGTGTGTGTGTGTGTGTGTGTGTGCGTGTGTGCGTGCGCGCGTGTGTGCGCGTGCGCGCGTGTGTGTTTGTGTGGGTGCGCGCGCGCGTGTTTGTGTGCGTGCGCGTAGCAGATAACGAGAGGCAACGTGAGAGAGCAGCATGCTTGCATATGATGAGTCATCGTGAACGCTTGAGATGGGTCGCAACACTTGGCCGCGTAACGATTTGAACCAGATCACTTGCCATCCCAAGGCCTGCGATAAGAAGCAAGCTTCAACATTTTAATCAGGCGTTTTTACCCCAAATCAAAAAACGTACACCGAAACCAGATAATATTTGAAACAGAAAATTTAAATTGTTCAGGAAGATCCATGTAGTCCAAAATAAATTGAAATTTCCTATTTTTACCGTCATAAACGTTATGTTTTGAACACCATTTTAAACCTTGTCAATACTATCAGAGAAGGTTTACCTTGAAAATATAAATTAAATGCCTAAAACTTTGGACAGATTTTCCTACCATACGAAAACCCAGCCTAAAGCAAACCAAATTTCCAAACTTCACGATTTCCATTTAAATGAATTTATTGTTTAAACCTTAATTCTCCATTTATTTGCAAGAGCAATTTCCATGTAAAACATTTCACGGATTTTGCAGGAAATTTACGTTATTAGGAAAACAATACTTTACATTGTAATACAATGGAACATAATAAGTGCGGTGATTACTTGTCAGTTTTTACGGTCGTTACAGGTTTTCAATACGATAACTCTAGCGTTGCAAATAAATTCTAAAACGGTGATAAACGGAGGCAAATTTAACGTGTTTTGCACCTGTGTTTACTCATATTAGTCGTAAATCGTTGCAAAAAAAATGTAATTGAATTAACAATAACCAATTTTATACTTGTAAAATAATTTAATGACTTCCTATTTAATTACATTTTTCTGGGGGAAATTTTTGATTAGAAAATATTGAAATTTGGCAATTTCAATAAAATGCACGCTTAAATCAACCTCAAGGTGGTATTTAATTCATCGATATTTCTATTTATTAAATTATGATTACATATCGAATTGATACTTTTAAATGAATTTCACGCAATTATATCATAGTGCAGTTATTCATTCTATTGCTAAAAACTCAGTTAGGTTGATCGGCAAAGGGCGTGATTTAAACAAGCAATTAATTTTAATTGAATTCTGCCTCATGTATCACATGAATGGATTAGTATAAATGCTATCGAGGGTGGCAGTTGTTGGAACTAAATTGCCCATCTGGTCATTAAAAAATATCGTAATCATATTACAAGCTTGGCGCGGTAGACTAAAAAATTGCTACAACTTAACTTGTTACTCAATATTGGTGAATTAAAAGGCTGTAAAAACTTTCTGAGAGCTTTAAAGGTACATTGAAACTTTTACCTGTCCACTTTTAAGCCAACAGAATTTAAAAATTAAAGCTCGTCCATAAAATTAATTAAACCCACGTTTTTTCCTCCGTTTCCTTCGGATATAATCAAGAGACTCATTCTCTCTTGGTGGAAATTCTTCTCTTGGTGGAAAATGTCGAGAGCGTCTGACTGAAATGCGAAACTTTCCCGATGGAAACTTTGTGTGATCGGGGAAACCAAGTTTTGTTCAGCTTACTTATTCTAATTTCAAGAAAACAGAGCCGGAGAGGACTAGGAAGTAATAGAGATAGACGAAGAGCGTTACGGAAGTTTTAATACTAACTAGATAATGAAATTTTATGGTGTCCGCTACATAGTTTTCGGCCCAATGGTAATTAAGGAACAGGCCCGACAAGAGTTTATTTTCGAAGTAGATACTTGCGAAACTATCTCCAAATTGCCTTTTTGGCATGGGTGAAGTTTCATATTTCAGTATTATGAAACACTTCCAAATCAATCATTTTTATTGTACCGACTCGGCGATAGTAACTGCTATTTATACCGAGCGATTCTTACGTTAATTGCTAGGATAAAGTGCTGAAATTTATATAGAGATATCTAGCATAATTATTTGTACAAATTATGGCCACCATTTACATTGTAGTCACATATTTCTCTTCTGCAATCCTCGTCTTCAGGAACCCATCGTGCATATTTTTATAAAATAGAGTTGACATCAAATAACTGCATTAAATAGAAGCAACTAGCTTCCAGAGTTTCTTTTGAAACTGTTTAGCTATACAATCCGGGGGAATTAGCTCGAGTTGTCATTTTTTTTTTGAAATATGCGGACGAGACCTTTTTTTGCAGGAATCTGTTTTAAATAATATATACGATAAATGTATAAATGCGCATGCATAAAATGTGGAAAAATTTTTATTAACAAATTAAGGTGAAAAAAATCGAGGTTTTTTTTGGTTTTTCGGCTGTAACTTCGTTTCTTTACGTTTTAGTAAAAAAATTTCTTATCAAAAGTTCTTCCGAATAAAATTTTCTATAAGAATGTGTGAAGTTTTCTCGGAAAATGACCATTTCTCGCATAATTGAGATAATTTTCGATTAACATTTAAGAATCTAAATTCACTCCAATCCAGAAGAAGCTACTTGAAAAAGAAGGCTTTTTATAGTACTTAAAGCTCCCCTACAGCTGTAGCGGTCGGAGCAAAGGGAGACCAACAATTAATTTGTTGCTTAAAAAAAGGGAAATTTTCAGTTGAAAGACAAACCCGAAATATTAAATAAAAATACTTCAAAATATATGAGCATGTAAAGGGAGGACACCTTTACCATGTAAGATTGTCAAAACATGATTTTTTGTAATTTTGCACTCTTTTGGAGCATTTTTAAAATTTGCAAATTAGACGTTTTTAAATGAATTCAAGCTTCTCGGGCAATTTTGAATATTTTCAAATTATAAAAAATGGGAATGAACGGTATTTCCTCGAGAATTTGCCGTTTTTAAAAAGTTTTCATTAAGTTCACCGAGCATTCCCTTCAGTTATAATTAGGAAATAGAAACGGGTAGAGATGAACAGGAATAAAAATTCTAAACGAATTCTTTACATGCTTATTAACTTTCAAGTATTTTTGTTCAATATTTCGGGTTTGGCACTCAATTGAAATTTTCCCTTTTTTAAGCAACAAATTAATTGCTCTCCTTTTGTTCCGACCGCTACAGTTTTAAGGGAGCTTCAAATACAAGTTTCAACTGCATTGGAGTGAATTAAGATTCATAAAATTAGATCGAAAGTTGCCTCAATTTTGCGAGAAATGTTATTTTCCGAGAAAATTTGGAATTTTTCGGAATTCTCGTTACTCCGTTCGTATAGGAAATTTAATTCTAAATAACTTTTGATGAGAAACATTTTTAGTAAAACCTACAGAAACAGTTACAGCCAAAAAACCGAAAAACATCGATTTTTTTTCACTTTAATTTGTTAATAACAGTTTTTCCACTACTATTTATGCATGCGCACATGGGGACATTTATTGTATATATTATGTAGAACAGATTCCTGCAAAAAGGTCTCCTCCGCATTTTGCAAAATAATGGCTAAATTCGAACTAATTCACTCGGACTATATTCTTATCCAAACCTTTCACTTTCCAGATTTTAAAATATAATTAACAGAGCAATGAAAAATACGTATTTATGCTCGATGGAAAATGACGTAGTATTCCCTATAATTCAGGGATGATTCACATACCGCAATATGAAAACAGATAAGCGATCGCCAGTCGGGATCATTATAGTGCAATCATCCATATGTAACGATTACGTGTAATCAAGCAAGTTAAATTACAATTACATTACGCAGTCGTTGTGTGTAATCTGACTAGTTAAAGCACTGTCATCCTTACTCAACGATTTTAACAATATACATGAAATATTAATGCACAAACGGTATAACATATGTCTATTTGTTCTTATACAAAAATTGATATTCTCCTGAACTGGAACTAGAATTTCGTTTTTGAATGGAAACGCCCATTTTTGTTTTCTATTTCTGATAGAAATCCTTTCCCCATGTTTGCGGTAACAAAGAAAATCGATACATCAGATAACAATGTTACTGAGGAAAAGTAATTCACATGTATACGCATCGGGAATGATAAGGATTCCAGGAAAAAACCCTTGAAATGTCCCAAATATGAAAGGTTTAAAGATTGCTATAACTATAGTTTAAGGTGTTGATTAATTTAATGATGATTGGGATTTTGACAGACATAAGCGTTGTTTCAGTCCTTCTCTTACAAAATAGAACCCTTTAAGTTGATCACATGTTGCTTAAGTTGCTCCTTATAAAGTAAAAAAATGCAGCAAGAGGTGTTCTAAGTTCACTGCAGATAATTAGGCTCAAGTTAACAAGTGAAGGCTTCTGTTAACAATTTATGGTTTCAATTGATAGAAAGGTAACCATTTTAAAAGAAACTTTTTTTCTAAAACCTAAACAAAGGAAGTTACAGCCGAAAAAACGAAAAAAACATCGATTTTTTTTCACCTTAATTTGTTAATAACAATTTTTTCACAACTTTTTATGCATGTTTACACTTATTGTATATATTATTTAGAACAAATTCCTGCAAAATATAGACGTCGTCCGCGTTTTGCACAAAATTTTGCTAATTCGCCCGGACTAATAATATAATTTATGAACATTTAACACGGTTTAACCTTTAATAAACCCTTCTGGGAAATCTCTGTTAATATCAACTGTATCGAAGAAAATTTCCTGAACGTTACGACGTCCTTTAAAATTTTTTAATAAAAGATTTTCTTTTTATTAGCTCTGTCAAATTGGATTTGAGGAAAATTTAATTTCCTTTCCTCCCTTAGATGGAATCTTACAATTAATAATATATGCGGTCCCATGATATGCACGTAGACCTCCCGCTAACCCTTTGAATGGCTCGAAGGGATTTCTTCCCTTCATCTCCCTGACGACAATAATAATGATGAACTACATGCCTCGTCAGAAATATAGGATCTGGGACCGTTCTTCGTCTCGGTTATTTATTAGCGGATGCTTTTTCGGGCGCGGAAAATGAGATTTTTTCCGTCGCGACAGCCGCAAGCAGGGCTAAATTAAATTTCTCGAACTAGACTATTCAGATCAGATGCTACATTCTTAGTATTCAAAATTGGTAAACAGCGACGGAAAAAATCGCTTTAATAAAATCCACGTGTCCGGTTCGAATCGAAGGGATAATAATTCGTTCTTGCGCCGTAACGGAAGATTAATATTAAAATTTCGCGGGAAACCTTGGGAATTTTAATCAGGGAATTTATAACGGTGAATGAGTAATCGGGGATCTCATTGTGTATGGGTGGTGAGCCGCGATTTTCTTTAGAAATTTGCGTTTATGTTGATGGACAATTAATCTTGTAGAGTTGCATTAATTTAACGATAATTAGTTGCTCTTCTATCGCTTCGATGAATTTTCAGTTTTTCTGAACCTTTTCAGCTAACCTTTTACTAACCTGTGAATTTCATGTAATATAAACACTACGAACCACGAGGTTAGGTGGAATATTTCGTCGTAATCGGTGTGATAATAGGTGTAATAACAACGTTATTGTAAACTGTGGAAGGCAAGACTGGTAATCTCGTTAAGTCTAATATATTTCAGTGCCATAGTCTTGGGTGTCTATTGATTTCGCTTTAATTTTGTTAATTGCTGTAGTTTGTAATCCAAATATTACTCGTAGTACTATAATTAGTATCAAATATTGTATTACGAAAGCAATCATTGTCATTAAGTCACGCATCACACAGGGTGTTCGTCTTACCGTTAGGCGACGTAATTCTCTCGCCAGGAGATGCTCGTTCAAGGAAGCTGTCCGAGATTCAGCTCGCTTATCCTCCAGGAAACGTATACGCAACACAGGTACATCAAAAGATCTCCTCTCAATTTTTAGATCAACCCATTAGCTTTTTTCCTTCAGATTTGTACACCCCTTAGTAGACTCCCCTCTCAAATTTTTCAATTCAAAGGCGCAAACCTTCCTTTTCATTTCTCGCATCTGCCGTCGACACGACGACGTTCGTCTTTCCTCACCCCCTCTTGCCAACTATGAGTTCATCTTTCCCGCTTAGTGTGCGGTTTTCCCCGTACCTCTCGTCGTATTGATCACAATTAAGGCATTAGAATGCGACCGTGTCTTGCCGAAAATCCCTCATCGCGATTACACTTCAACCCTTAATCGCTCCTAGTTCAAACCTTCGAGAATTATTTACTGATTTATTATCTAACTGCTGTACAAATTTGACTAGGGTCAGACCAGTGGAACCAGAGTTATTAAGGATTTTCTTTAGTTAGTAGCTTAAGCTAAATAACTTAAGCTTTAGAAGCTCGGACTGAGATGGAATTTTTACGATTTCCGGAGGACGGAAAACTGAAATCGTAACAGCTGTAAACCCTAATTATAGACCAAATAAGTTTCTCAAATTTCTTAAGAACTCTGCACATGTTGTGACCTGTCATCTGTCGTGGTTGACTTGTTGACCGCTAGTCATAATGGCGCTTGCTACTGCCGTCGCCTCTCATAGCCTAACCCTTGCAAACTGTCGAAAATGTAAGTGAAATAAGTGATTTTCTTATTCCTATTATCTATCTCGATGGTCTTAAGTCGCTGGCTTTCATTTCCCCTCCATGCTACTTTATATTGCTATACCTAGGCAAATATTTAATTATTTTTTTACGTTTCCTTCCCCAGAAGGACATTAACGCCCACTTGTTGCTATGTAACGTGGCAAAGGCTCTGAATAAATACATCATATATCTGAGTATATATATTACTTACGCTATCTACACCCTTCATTTCACTCCCCCTTCTCTCCTGCTTTTGAGGATACCCCGAGTAATCCCCGGGCACCCTTCAGGCACCTGGATGAGACAATATTAAGCTCATTATTAGAGTTGTCCTTTGTCCACTTTGTAATGTTTTCTTTATAAACAAAACTGAGTGGAAAATATGTTCTGCCCTTTGCTGTCCCCTCATGTGAACTTATGTATGAAGTTGCCCCAAAACTTTTCATTTAATCTTGATATATATTTTCACTACGGACCTTGAAGCGTTAGAAATTGGAACTTAAGTGTTGCCTGTTCCTGCTTCTGTGATAAAAAGCCTGACGTGCTCGACATCAGAGACATTCGAATACTCCTCCCGAATCCTTGTTCCAGGACGCAAGATAAAGTCCTTCGCTTTCTGGATAACGAAACTTTATTATCGCAGTCGAGGAGATAAAAACGCACTGCAGATGGAGATCGAGAGCGGAAACTTTTCCGATCCATCCAGCCATAATTAATTCTCCTTTCGGGCCGGATAAAAATGATTCCATCAGTCTTCGCCATTCGGCGGATAACTCAAACAGGCCGGTCGACGTCGCGCGTGCCCCGTCCAGAATTCCAATCCTTCGAGTAAATTTCAGTCACGATTGCACATTTTAGCTAATAAATTATTTGGCCCGGAGTGAAACCAACGAGAGCTTCAATCGCCTGACTTGTACGTTTATAGACGTGTCCGGATTTGATACCTGCCTTGGTACCGGGACGGAGATTAGTTTCGGCGGGAATTGAAAGTGAGATATAATCGATATTACTCACCCCGAGCCTACAACGGAGGGATTTTTAAGTCGGATCCGCCCCTCGGGGCATTGTTTCAAGGCGAATTTGCATTCGCTGTATGAAAACCGTTCTAGTAATGAGCAAACACCCGAGCCAGGGGGCTAATCAACTAAGTCAGCTCCCCTAACGGGCAAATTTATAATCACGCCTTGGGGATTCCTCAAACCTTAAGGCGTACTTACTGTGCCATCTGTATTTTATAGTCAACTTAGTACATCTTAAGGATGAGGTGAGGCCGAGGTCGGTTTCATCTTACCTTGAGTATCTCTCAGAAAATATTAAACGTTAAGTTCGCCTTCGAGACGTGAATTCAAGATGAATGACGATTATTGGGAGTACGTCAATCGAATTATTAATAATATAAATCGATTACCTAAACGCTATTTGAGAGACCGACAAAATCCGTTAGATTTATATTGTGAACGTGAGTATATAAGGAGGTGTCACTTTTCTAAAAATACAACTGTACATATTATTTTACCTCTGATTCATGATGCTCTTCATAAACCCAATAAATAGAGGTTTCCTAGGGGTTCTACTGATCCAACTATTAATCAGTTTACGATACTATGGTACAGGAAATTTCCAGGCAAGTTGCATTTTTATATATGTATTTATATCTAGAAGAAGGATGATTACTTACGCTTTGTTCAAGTTTTTGAACTGTATTTATCAATTCTAGTATTTCATATTAATTTTAGACTGTTACTGGTGATCTTAGGAGAATTTCACAATCTACAGTGACTCCAAAAATAAAAAAGATTTCGGAGTCATTAGCAGAATACATGAGGAATGTCTTAAAATTCCCAGAAGACCCTTTTCATTATCAAGTTTTTATGAATGAATTTAATCAAATTGCCAATTTTCCTGGTGTAACGGTACCCATACCCCAAAAAAAATCCTAGAGGTGCTGTAGGTGAAACATACAAAAATAGAAGGAGAGGAGGAGGAGAAAAACAATAGGTCAACTCATATGAAACTGTTATCATGACTGGAGTAGAATAAAGGAGATGAAGAAGTTTCAGGCGCTTACAATTTTTGTGAAAAGATATTAATAGCAACCGTTGTTTTGCTCTTTTCTCCTCCCGTAAAAGTTCCTTAGATTTCTAATTGGGATCTCATTAATAACGAGCGCTAGAAAGTTGTGAAATGTCTCAAACGAAAGGAGTTAATTTGTAAAATGGTCTCTCAATCAACTGAATCCAATCGTTCAACCGAAGATATTACAAAAACAATTATAATTAAAGGAATTCATCCCTAATCGCACTCAAATAAATACAATTAATTAGTTCCTATAACGTGACCGTTACAACCCACTCACCAAATTCCTGATTTTTCGAGATAATTACCTTTATTAGTTTATAAGGACCCATGACCTTCCTATTTGCCATAAGGGCGATGGTTTAGGCTATTAAAGATGCAATTACAAATAGAGAGATGTACGTGGGTGAGGTTTCAGTTATATACAAAAATCCATCACCGTTGTAGTCGTGGCAAATGCGTAAGAGCAGTACATCTTAAATATCCCAGAATTCTTTTTCCACTCATTTTGACGAAATGAACCCAAGATTTTAGATCCATAACCCTATTGTAGATAAATAAGTGCGATAAATCCATTCAAATACCTTCCCATTAGCAAACTTCAGTCCATACATTCAGTTAACACTGCTTTACTGCTTTTGTGTATAGAAAAATCTCCAGTATTTTTTTGGAGGGGCTTGGTGCTTTAAACATCAAATAACTTATCTAGTATTGAACTAAGGCTTGCTACTACATGAAAAAATGATTAATGTAACCGTTAGTTAAAAGTAGTGACTACTTCAACTTAAAATTTAAGCTACATTATCAGAAAGGTATATCTTGCATACTTTATTGGTGACTTATGACTGCTTTTTCATCACACCAAAAAAATATCTATTACTACACCCAATCCAGAAAATGACTTAAGCTGCGTACC
The DNA here is from genome assembly GCA_963576515.1 of Cryptocephalus primarius. NCBI lineage: Eukaryota > Metazoa > Arthropoda > Insecta > Coleoptera > Chrysomelidae > Cryptocephalus > Cryptocephalus primarius. The sequence goes on along the minus strand of OY754940.1, from coordinate 15,898,784 downwards.
CGTAGTAATACAAGTACTTTTATTGGTTTGGCAGCTACTGTTAAACCATTATTCGCACTTAGCCAGCAATTGTACATACGCAAAATATTTCTATAAAATTTATTTCTTTATGTACTTATGAGACGATTGCAGAATTATTCGCACATAGACCGCAAAAATAAAATCGTAACCAAAAGTTGCGTTCTCCGTCCCTGTTAAAAGAGCTAAACTTCTTTAACTCTTTCTGTAACGTAGAGAAACTAAGGGTAAAATTTCCGATGTTAAAACCGTTTGAAATTTTCCCAAATGGCCAATTTCTCCGGCAGAAATTGTCGGTGCATAACATAAACTGCAATGAAGATAGCAATAACATTATTCACCTGCATATAGTTGTAAGCTAGTAATGGAAGCTGGAGGTAGGTTTAATAGTTATTCACGGGGATGGGATAGTATCATATTTTAATCATAGTTTACATAACGATGTTTCACACACTAACTCTATAGGGATGTTAATAAGTTTAGTGTTTAGAGTGGTTCATTAAAGTTCGGTAATATGATTTAGTCCTTTAAATGTTTCATAAAGCTGCACTTACTAAATTATTAATATAAGTAACATTTTCTTAAAAGTGCTTTTACCACGAGGGGGTGTAAAAACTTTCTTCAATGAGGACGCTATATGAGTGTAAAAGAATGAGAAATGTTGTCCAACTTTTATTACAGTAAGCAATACACAATTCCTCACTAGCTAATGTTTCTAAGTAATTTTTATTTACTTATCTCTTCACTGACCAATAATTCTCCTATTTACTTTAGAATATAAACAGTGAAATTTAAGGTAATATTAATAAACATTTGTATAATGTTAATGTGTAAAATAGTAAAATTAATACATAAAAATATTTCTAAATGTCCACATATACTCGTCACTAGTGGAGGAAGTATTTATATAAAATTTTAATTTTTAGCTATGTACCAGAAATGGTCTAGGAGACTTTAATGGGGAATTTAATTTAAAATATTATTTAAGTAACTGTTTACCGTTTCTTAAAAACCATTAAGAATTGACCATTTACGTAATTCATGGAGGTAACCCTTGGATATTTGAACTATTCCACACAAGAATACTATGATGAAGTGCAGGATGTAATAAATAATCTATTTAATTAGTCACAGTTGAACATGAGCTGAGCATGACTTGAACATGAGTCACATGAGCTGAAATTTTCCCTGAATCAACTAATCATCCAGGTAAATAAGTATTCGAAATTCGTGGATGAAATTAGGGTGATTCTCACTTACGGATATATATACCGGTTAAGCGGTATAGCGGTATACCGATATACCGGATAAGGTCGAAATGTAACATCTACCTTTAGACGCAACGTCCTGCCTAAATCCACTACCACCACAACCACTACTACAAGTATACTTTCTACCTGTTGAGACCGCAAGACTCTACCTCAATGTAAGTTCATGCAATGCTATTGGATAATTATTCTACAACATGCTTTTGCTGCCTGCGGCAATACTGCAATAAACAGCTGGGCCGAATGAAACCGCTGGAGGTTATGAATTTCGTGGTTTCAGGAGTTTAAAGTGCGACTCTACTTGTACTACTAAACGACTCTGGCGCCAGCTTTAGCATAGTGAGCTTTCTAGTAGACTCTCGGCTAGTTTCGACTGGATAGATTTTCCCTATTGTGCCTAAGCCTTTACGCATTTATCTGCAATATACGTTCGGAGAGAAAAAAGAGAAAATCAGAAATGGTTGCTTTAGGAGTTTTTGATTACTTAAGTTATTGCTAACTAAAGAAAATCCTTAATAACTCTAGTTCCACTTGTCTGATTCTAGTCAAATTCGACCAACAGTTAGATACTAAATCAATAAATAATTCTGGAAAGTCTGAACTAGGAGCGATTAAGGGTTGAAGCGTAACCGAGATGAGGGATTTTCGGCATGACACGGTCACAATCTAATACCGTAATTGTGGTCAACACGACGAGAAATACGTGGGAAAACCGCACGCAGGGAGAGAGAAATGAACTCTTGGTAGGCAAGAGGTGGTGAGGAAAGGCGAACGTCGTCGGGGCGATGGCAGGTGCGAGAAATGAAGAAGAAGATTGGCGCGGTGTACCTTGAGAGAGACAGTCGACTTAATGCAAATAGTTCGAGGCGAAATTCGATAAAGTTTGAGAGAGGAATGCGCTAAGTGGTGCAAAAATCGAAAACAAAAAAGGCAATGAGGTATCGTAAAATTTGAGAGGAGACATTTCATTGTACATGTACTGCGTATGCGTTCCCTGGAGGATCGGTGAGCTGAGGCCCGGACAGCTTCCTTGAACGAGCATATCCTCTTGACGATGAACTAAGAAGTGGCGAACACCCTGTGTGATACGTGACTTAGTGGAGGTTTTCTTGTGGTCTTACAGTACGTCTTTTAATTACCTTGTCGACAAGTATAAACAATGCTTAAACGTTAACTGTTTAACTATGTACTAATATACTAGCATGTCTTCAGTATGTAGATTTAATATTTGTTCAGCCTCATTTCGATGCTATCTAGTCAAGATTTTGTTCTGTTTGTAGGTATAATTTAACTGAGCTGCGTTTTTAGGGATTCCTGAAAATTGCTCACAAATCAGAGTTACGCCACGATCGTCAATGACAACAGAAATTTTCTCATGCATAAAGAGAAAGACGGGGAATGCAACGGAGAAGATACGAACGTGCGATCTATCATATTAGAAAGAGACATCTCGTTAACCCCTTTTCTTATTTGCAGTCGCAGTTCTCTCGGTGCTGTGTGTATTTATCTCACTCAGTCATTCTAACATGCATAAAATAACGTATACCCTAATAGGACAGAAATTACTTGTACTGTGGTAAATTCAATGTGGCAGAGCGAGACAAATTTGTAGGGAAACGAGGAAAATGCAAAGTGTGATTGCAAATAATAATGCGGCGGGGTAGAATGGTAACGCGTTGCCTTTTTCTAATTATGATAACATGTTTGCCGCTTCTCTCTTCCACTCCCTCTTATAGGCAGTATGTGTAATAAAATTTCCCGCAAGGCACATTCGAGCAATATTGGGCAATTTTCTGTGTAAGCATGTCTAATTGATAAATAAGTAACTAAGGGTGCTATTCAGTCATATTTAACAAAGTAGTGGAAGGTAAATATTATTTTATTTTTTATTTTTTTTTTGGTTCAGTAGAAGTAGATTACATGATTGTATAATTATATTGTGATTGTATAGAATACGTGACGTATTTATTAAGAAACGAAGCAAGTGTCACATTTTAATGTCACAAATTAATTGGTTGGTCTGAAGTTGGTTAAAGTTGACAGATTAAGTTAGTCTTAAATTTTTATTTTAATGTCACAAATTAATTGGTTGGTCTGAAGTTGGCTAAAGTTTACAGATTAAGTTAGTCTTAAATTTTACCTTAGTTTGGGATAAAATTTGTTTGAATAAATTTAATAAATCTGATAATAAATTTATTAAATTAATTTAATAAATTTAATAAAATTAATAAAATTTAATAAGTAATCTATTTAGTCTACAATTTTAAATTTTAATTAAAAAAGCAACAGCTGCAAAGTTTGAGCAGTTTACAAAACTGATGTCAGAAATAAAGAAATTTGGCCGTGCATATGCTTATCCCATTCTAGTTTCGAATTACTAATTAGACATTACGGCGTTTTTAAAGCGGTTTATAGGACGAATAACTACAAATTCAATTAACGATTAATACATCACGTGTTAATTAGTCCTCTATGGTAAATACCACAAGTGGATAAACGATACGATGTAAACAATACAGGGTAGCTTCCATCGAAGGCTGAAGTGACGTGTAAAATGCATGTACAGTGAATGTGTTTTTATTTCGCTTGAATGTTGTCAAGTTCGCATGGTTATAAAATCCTTTCGCAGACGCTCATAAAAATGAATTTTATTGTGCCATTAAAAATGTGCAAGAGTCAAAGTAATATCGGCAGTTATTAATAAATAGCCTTCTTTATATATGTCAAGCTGTGTATGTGTTTACCTATATAATCTGAAAATTCCCCGGGAAAACCTATCAACGCAGTATATTAAACGACTTCACCCTTTCATGAAAGCGTTTTGAAATTCAATGCGACTTGACCGCAGCACGTTTGCATTAATTATACTTATAACTACGCCTATAAATCAAGGGAAACACCCCTTTTATCTCTTTTCAAAAATATTTCTCTTTTTTCCTTATCACGCGAAGCCCATTTCCACGACAGATAAATCTTCCGTACTCCCCTTCAAGATTTATACATGTATTGCTTTTTTTAACCAGTACCTTTATTAAGGAAATTTATTAGATAGATAATACCTTCTATCGGTTTATCGTGAATAACTCGATGCGCATTTCTCTCTAAGCTCGCTTCGTGATTAATTTCGAGTGGCGAACCAAACGGCTTATGCATATTTAACAGTAGAGGGAAATTTTAAAAGCCCCATAAAGAATGTAACGGGGTTTATTTGTATGAAGGGGACTAGAAAAATTAGTAGATTATATTCGTTCAAAAATAAATCACAGCGAAAAATGTTGTTATTTCAGAGTATAAGGGATAGTTTGTTATTTATGATCAGATGGATTATTTTTTCAAGTCAATTTTGGTGTAAAAGTAGTATCTAGATTTTGAATATTTAACATATTTGATTGATTTCAAATACAGTTTTCTGATCCGTCTGCTGTTAAATTTGATCTACTAAAAAACCTCTATAATCTGGACTATTGTCCCAAAAACTTGAAAGAAAGAATGATGAAAAAACGGAAAAACGACCTATTTTCTTTATTATTATCGTTTAAAAAAAACGCAGAAACTCAAATTTATCTAGATTTTGGGTTTTCATTATATTGGATGAATTGTAAACAAAGTTTTTTTGGGTCTATAGCAAAACAAATTTTTTTGTTCTGTAAACTGGGCTATCAGTCATGAAATCCTCGCAATTTCTCTATAATCTTTTGTAAATGATTTATTGTTACATTTATATACATGTATTTTACTTTTTTTTTATTTATATGTAATTGGCTTGATGGGTGGCTCATAATAGAAATGATTCAGAGAAGTGATCTTCACATTTCCTTTCACCCGATTTCTTAGGTATTATGACATATTCTGACAGCAGTCATTCCCTCGGTATGTCACCAGTTTCATAGATATCATTGAAAATATTTGTTAATTTCTCATACTGCTTCTCATTCCTCTTCGGCGGTGATGGAATGTCCTTATTAATCTATTATATGGGTGGTCTAAAATAGCTCTAAGTACTACATGTACTTTGTGTTATTGGTCTATGATGACATTCCCTTGATTATCTTTCAATTTACATATAGCTCTTGGCCTAAACCTACCAGGTGTTTCTTTTACTTTTTGTGAATGTTAAAGCTGTCATATTTCCCTTGCAGGGCTTCTATTTCCAGGCAATCCCCTTGCAGCTTTTTCCTTTAGCATGTTCTTGGTCTATTCTTTTCTTCCAATGTTATCGTTAAGTGGTGTTTGGAAAGTCACTATAGTCAGTTTGCTATATCACTGTAAATTTCTCTACTGTCTCTTTGCTTTTATCCACTGTTGGAGCCAATATCTGCATTATATTAATCGGTACCCGGCTTGCTTTGGTTTGTAATTTCAAGGCATTTTCAGATATCAGTGGGAAATTAGTGACAGGTTTTTGAATGTCTTTTCCAGCACCTCCTCTTAGTTGGTGGCCACCTGTGTTTGTTTTTGAGTAATATCCTTGACTGATGGAAAAAGAAAGTCTTATTTGTATGTATTCACGTAGGCTTGATGATGGATATGGTAACTGCCATGATAATTGGTTTACGTGGTGAAGGCTTTCTTTATTTTTTCCCTCATTCAAGATGATACGCCACTTCGAGAGATTGGAGGAGTTGGCAGAATAGCCTTGATGTTCATCAATTAAGTAATGTCTTGAACCTGGTTATCTTATTTCACTAATTCCCAAGATACCTGTGATTAATCTATTCATTTCCTTAATGATATTAAGGACTTTTCCGGCTTGCTATAGTGTTTTTATATTCCATGTACATGTCTTGATGATTCTTAGCAGCCTCTCACCATTTAAGATCTGCAGGGGACTAAGGCCATGTTTTGATTGTTTTCAGCCAGGAATGAATGTACTAGGGAAATATTAATTGGGGTGGTTTCCCCTTTGCTTTCCCAAATAGAAAAGTTAAAAGGGTCAAAGGTATCCATATTCTTCTATTTCAGTAAATAAATCGGTAACATTTCCTTTTGGAAAATGATGTGTAACAGATTATGCAGAATAAATATACAATAAATATTTGAATTATAACAAAATATTTTTGGAAATAGTGTGGGGCCTGAAATCAAATCTCTAACACTTGAAAAATCACCGTCAAAAAAGGAATTAAAATTCTTCAGTTACACTTGGAAAAATTTAAATAAGGAGAATTTAGGAAATATTTCATACTTACATCTCTTACTTTTATACAAATTCAACTTCTGAAGGAAATTTTATCTGAATTGCATTTAAAAACCACGTCTCACGAGTAATTGGGTAGGCGTTCCTTTAAGAAAAATAATTTTGCGATAAGTGTGTTTTTTTACAATAATAGTTTTTTTTTTTAATTTTATTCTAAAAAGAAGCGTGTCGTGGAGTACTTCTAAACTGTACCTTTTAAAATAAATTTGGATAAAAATTCATCTAAATTTGCTTGTGTATGTGGGATGTCAAATAATTTTTCCTTGTCATATAACATTACGACCAATCAAAGTGTGTTCGTAACGTAAAATACTACTTTCTAAAATAGACTTATGTTATCAAATGAAGTTTACTTAACGTGAAACACAAAAGCTCTGTTGAAGTTAATAGATTTTTTCGCATGTCCACAACACTTTCACAAAACTGACACCGAGAAGATAAACGGTTTCGTTCCATTTCGCTAATGCCCCATCATTAGTTTAAATTTAGTATTATTTCCTTGTTTATGTTGTCCCGTTTATCCGAAGTTAAACCTCGACGTATACAATATCATTTTTTAAATAGAAAACAAAGGAACGAAATTGCTTACTGAGGCGATGGAAATAAAAAGCAACTCTCTAAAACAGCTAATCTCGTGTTTCCCCCGAAGTTGATCCGCCCGAATGTACGGAGTTCGAAACTACGACAATAAAGACATCAGAACGGGACAAAACTAAAGCCGCAAAATAAACCTCCATACTCCCATTAGCTAAAGCGACTTGTTTGCGGCCGTGTTTGGAATCATTAATATTCTCTAGTTCCTTGTCTGTTTGTCTTCTTACATGATATACGAAAGTATTTTCCCCAAATTGTCGTGATGAATGAACTTTGAGCAAATATTTGTCAACGACGTTAGCTTGAGAGATGCTAAATGTGTTATTGTGAGTAAGAAGGGGGTGATAGGGAGAGGAGTTACGTTCAAGCGGCATTGCTTACATTCCTATTTGACGTTTCGGTGGTACATTGACAAAACGCCTTTAGTAATCCATCACAAATAACTTAACGTGGTATCTATTTTTAAACGGCCATTTTAAAAGAGAAATCGAAGGAGGAAGTAGTTTTGATATTCAATTTTACTTACAATATTGTCGGTCGTAAATCGAGAAACACGTTATGGTTGATGCAATAAGGATAAGTAGCGTCAAGAGAAGCTATTGAACTACAGAGGAACTTTCACTGTATAAGAGGAGAACTCAAGCCCCAAAACTTTTCAAAATCTCGATCATCTTTTAGTTATAATATAAAACTAAAATTGTCATGAGAATAATACAGCCCCACAAAAAAAAAGTCCAGATTTGTAGATCAGACACGTGTATTCTTACGTATTTTTGTGGAGCTGTCCTCTGGGGCCAATTCCAGGGGTGCAGGCCTCTTCCTGACCTCGGATTTAGATTCAGAGATGAAAAATACATCAGAATACATGTGTCTGTTCTACAGATCCAGACTTTCTTGTGGGGCTGTGTTATGGGGTCAATTTTTAGCCTCTGGGGCCAATTCCAATAGTGCAGGTCTTATTATGACCTCGGATTCGGATTCAGCGATGAAAAATCCATAAAAATGCACGTGTCTGATCTACGGATCTGGACTTTTTTGTGGGGTTGTGTAATTGATGTTTCATGATTTTTGGTGATTTCGCATGACCCTGTATATTATAAGAACTAAGAAACATTGCATCAACCTAAGAGAACATCTTAATCATCCTTCGTAGAACTGAAATATTTAAGTATTTTCATAAGGATCACCATGTGTTTCGGGAAAATATCAGGCCACCATCAGGCAATCAGTGTCTAGGAAATTTTGATCATAATGTCACGAGTATAAGTTGACTATCATATCACCTAATCAAGTCTCAAAACTCTACAAAATTTCGATCACCGCTCGATTAATTGAGACCTTTATTTATTGTCATAGGAATCACTGGAACTTTATACTCTTAGGTGAACTTCCAGGAAAGTTGTTACAAGGTAATTATTGTTGCTACTACAAGTTACAGAGGCTGAGAATCATTTACTTTATGAGCGAAAAACTTAATCACCATCCGATACATTGAAATCTTAAATGTAAGTATAACTTCCCATGTAACATCTTTCTAGCAGGATTTTATAATAATATTACGAGATCTATCACAAAATATATCAGTATGAGTTTATCACCCTACGTATTATAGAAATTAAGAAACTTTAACTTTATAAGAAGAGAATGTAATTAATTGCCATATGTCTCTGATTTCAATATTACCTTTTGATTAATATCGAATATATCGATCGATTTCGATCGTATCAGTATGAGTTGATCACCCTACGTATTATAGAAATTAAGTTACCTTCACTTTAATAGAAAAGAACTTAATTAATTTCCGTCACTTTCTGATATAAAGATTACCTTTTGATTAATGTGGAATAACTCGATCATATATCAGTATGAGTTGATCACCATACGTATAATAGAAATTAAGAAACTTCCACTTTATAAGAAGAGAACTTAATTAATTTCCATAACTCTCTGATATCACGATCACCATTCGATAAATGGAAACCTTAAATTATTATGATTAGAATCACTTATGCTTTATGTTTCTTGGTGAATTCACAAGGCGGTGATACGCAGGAAATTTTTGTCTTATTATCTTACGAACTATCACCCTAAGATCTATTTGTATAAGTTGCGAATCACCCTGCATATTATAGGAATAATTAAATTTTCACTTTATAAGAGAATATTTTAATAAATCCCGAAATCTTGAACACTGCGAGAAATTGATGTATTTAATTTTTTCATTCGAATCACTGCAGTGTCATATTTTTGGTGAATTAGGAGGAATCGTTTTCAGAAAGTCTTAATCCTAAAATCCCTATCACTTCTAAAATATATTTGTATGAATTGATCGTCCTACCTATTGTACGAACAAAAAAAAAAACAATGATTTTATGAGAGAATTCACTCAATTTTCAACACTTTCCAAAATTCAATTTCAATTATTCAATCAATAAATTGAAAAATTAAATAACCATCTAAATCACTGTTGATTAATAATTCTTGTTGAGTAATCGATGCATGTTTTCACAAAAAAAAATTAGCATAATATCTACGGGGTCTATCACTCCAAAGGGTATTTTAGTGAATCACCTTACATAATACAGGAAATTTTTTGGTGAATTCTCGACATACCTGTAAGCAGCAAAATTTTATTGTTATGTTCATGTTTTATTGTCACAAAATCTACCATCCTCGAGGTATATGCGCATGAGTGGCGAATCACCCCACATGTGATAGCAACTAAAAAGCATTTATTTCATAAGAGCATAATTTAATTAATTCTCATAACTTTCCGAAATATTGGTTACCTTTCGATTAATTGAAGCCATAAATTGTTAACCGAAGAGTTACTTGAACTTAGTTGTTTGTGGTGAACTAGCAACACTTCTTGTTACATTTCTTTACTTTACAAGTAAAGAATTTAAACCAACACCTGATAAACTTAAAAGGGTTTTACTTTGTAAGAGAAGAACTTGAACAAATCTTATGTCTGTCCAAACCCAAAATCATCATTCGATTAACCAATACCTTAAACTATCGTCAAAGCAATCATTAACCCTTGCATATTTGGGACATTTCAAGACCCTTTTTTGCCGGAATCCTTGTTATTCCCGATGCGTAAACATGGGAATTATTTTTCTCAGTAAAATTTTTATGTATTGTTATGTATGTAACAATAGAAAACAAAAATGGGGTTTTCCATTCAAAAACGAAATTCTAGTTCCAGTTCAGGAGAAAGTGAATTTCTGTATAACAACAAATAGGAATATGCTATACCATTTGTGCGTTAATATTTCATGTATATTATTAAAATCGTTGAGCAAGGATGACAGTACTTTAACAAGGCAGATTACACACAACGATTGCGTAATGTTATTATAATTTAACGAGTTTGATTACACGTAACCGTTATGTATGGATGATTGCAATATAATGATCCATATTGGCGATCGCTTATCTGGTTTTGTATGTGAATCATCATCATATACTACGTCATTTTTCATCGAACACGAGGTAGGCATAAATACGTAAGTAATGTCACCCCTAAACAATAGCTACATTATTAAAATAGGAAACCTTTGCCTCAGCAATATGTAATCATATAAATAGAAGCCGAGTGTTAGTAGAAGCAGTTGAGCCTAGACCATTGTATAGTCGAGTCGTAATATCGTAGTTGAGTAGAATCACAACGTATACTGTATTTAATAAGTTTATTTTAATAAAAAAGTTTTTAAAAACACCTCTCGGTCCTCGACGGACGTAATTCGTATTTTTCATTGCTCTGTTAATCATATTTTAAATTTTGGAAAGCGAAAGGTGTGGATAAGACTATAAGTCCGGGCGAATTTGCTTGAATTTACCCTGTTTTTGCAAAACTCGGACGAGGCCTGTTTTTTGCAGGTATGTGTTCTAAATAATATCTATTATATAAAAATGAGTCGCTGAATGTGTTGCTAAGCGCAAAACTCGAGAACGGTTGGACCGATTTCGCTAATTCTTTTTTTAAAATATTCCTTGAAGTACGAGGATGGTTCTTACGGAGAGAAAAATTCTAAAAAAAAAAATAAAAATTTTAAATTTCCTGAAAAAGTCTAAAAACAACACTTTTCTATACTCCCATACAAAAGATTTGTGATAATACTTAAAAGTCAATTTGAACTTTAAAAATACTAAAAAAAAATAAATTTTAAATTTCCTGAAAAAGTCTAAAAACAACACTTTTCTATACTCCCATACAAAAGATTTGTGATAATACTTAAAAGTCAATTTGAACTTTAATAACATACGATAAAGTTTGTGTTAGTGGAGAGGTTCCGGGAAGGCAAAACAATTGAGTGACGTTAGTATCGTATAAATATTAATGTCAATATTTGTCAATATTTATTTTTTTAATCAGAAACAAATTGTCTATGGTAAAATGTAAATTGTCTGTGGTAAAATGTCACTTGAAATGTAAATATCTCTTTGCTGTGCATCTATAATATTACTAAACCTAAAATACACAAATTTCTATAAAATTAAAAAAGGGTTGTGTGTTTGTGACTTACTAAATATGCCTCCTATAAGGCGGCGGACAAATTTAGGCAGGAGAACCCGAAATGCAACAAATCAAATGCATTATCAATCTAATCGTACTGCCCACGAACGTGAAGATCGCAATGAACGTGAAAGGATTCGCTTAAGACAGACCCGTGAAGCGCCACATTCGACTAAAAACGGTGCAAGTTTGAATCGAGCTGCTTTCTGTTACGATATGTCAATTGATTACAGTGCCTACAACTGTGTTGCTATTGGACCTATGAACTCAGTTTGCCAATATTGTAAGGCATTGAAATACAAAAATGAAGCCAATGGATTGTGTTGCGCAAATGGAAAGGTGAAATTGATACCATTGCTTCCACCTCCAGAGCCATTGTACTCATTAGTTTTAGGAATAGGAACAGATTCAATACACTTTTTAAAGAATATTCAACAATATAACGACTGCTTTCAAATGACTTCATTTGGAGCATCAAAAGTAGTTCGGGAAAATTTTATGCCAACTTTTAAGGTTTGTAATAGTATTTGCAGTTGTATGTTAATTAATCATAACTATTATAGCCCATATACATTTTTACAATACATTTTTTCAATCAAGCAAAAAATATCGTGTACCATAAAGTACTACAATAAAAATGAAACTTGATTTAGAATAAGTAAAAATAAAATCAAATATAATAAGTAGGTATCATAATAAGAAATCTGAAATTGTGATTTTCATTGTGACTTTTTAGTGACTATTAAAAGAATTTTGTGAGTTTTATAATTTTTAATTTTTGACATAATGTAGTTGTTGACTTATTAACTTAAAAAAATAAAAAATTAAAGAATCGAGTGTTAGGCGATACGAAGTTCGCCGGGTAAGTTAGTATACAATAAAAGTATCCATGTGCGTTTGCGCAAAAAGTTGTAGAAAAATTGTTAACAGCAAAGTAATGTGAAAAAATCGATCTTTTTTTTCGGTTTTTCGGCTTTAACTTCGTTTCTTTAGGTTTTAGTATTTAGTTTTTAATGTATTTAGATAAAAATATATACAGAAATACTCAGAATCTGAAGCTTTCAAAAGACTTTTGTAAAAAGTAAAAATATTAATAAATATGGCGTTTAAGGTTGCTCAAAATAAAACCTTTATTTTGTTTCAATTTTCAGAGTATTTTTTTTAAAAACGACAAATTCAAGGTCTTAGAAATACCTTTTAATCCCTTTTTTATAAGTTGAAAATATTGAAAATTGCCCGAGAAACTTGAATTTATTTATAATTGTCTAATTTGCAAATTAAAAAAGTGCTGTAAAACAGTGCAAATTAATAAAATGGGATTTGACAATCTACATGGTAAAGGTATCCTCCGTTTACATGCTTATAAATTTTGAAGCATTTTTATTCAATGTTTCGGGTTTGGCGTTCAATTGAAATTTTCGCTTTTTTTAAGGAACAAATTAATTGTTGTTCTCCCTTTGCATCGACCGCTACAGTTTTAAGGGAGCTTAAGCACTATAAAAAATCGTTTTTCACGTAGTATAGAGTGAATTTAGTTTCTTAAAATATTAATCGGAAATTATTTCAATTTTGCGAGAAATGATCATTTTCCGAGAAAACTTGGAAATTTTCGGTATTCGCATCACAATTTCTTATAGAAAATTTAATTCTGAACAACTTTTGATAAGAAACTTTTTTACTAAAACCTAAAGAAACGAAGTTACAACCGAAATACCGAAAAAACATTGATTTTTTTTCACCTTTATTTGTTAATCATACTTTTTCCACAACTTTTTATGCGTGCGCACATGAATACATTTATTGTATATATTATTAAGAACAGATTCCTGCAAAAAATAGGCGTGGTCTGCGTTTTACACCATTCCTAAATGACACAAGGTTGTGTTATTTTTTGTGTAAAATTGAGTTAATTGGACTTTAATTTCATCAATAGTTCTGTTTTTTACCATAAATATTAATTATAGCGGTTAATATAAAAGGTATCATTACGAAGACAATCATATTCATTCAAGTTTCCATCTTGCCTGTATAAAAAGTTTGCATGTATTAGACCTGAAGCTGGTTGTGTGTATCACATTTATGAGGCCAGAAAGAGTACAATTTCAATGCCAAATTAAAATGGCACATCCATACAATGTAAATTCTCGTGGTGCAGAACACAATCCAGTAGAAAAGTTTTATTTTTCCTTCAAATTTCCAAATAAAATAACATTCAGCTTCTAATGTTCTGCTGAACTAGTTTCAGCTTCAGCAATTTTTTTTCATGTTAATCAAGTTACATTTGGAGTATCATGTCAAGAGCTTATAGAGCATACGTAACGTATGAAACATTTGATTCCTTCTGGTGGAAATAGAACGCTTTCCATCAACTTGCTCTTCATGACTACTCTTTTTTGTATCTCAATGTATACGATAGTAAAACCGCCCTGTCAAATAAACTAATAATGGAAGAAATTTTTGTATTTATTGAATGGTTTAGAAAATAAAATTGGTGTAGCTTCCAGAAAAAGTAGGCATGTGGTAGGTGTTCTCTATACAAATCCCATTAGTATTTCTACTCTACAGTAGTTGATAATAGATACTATAATTAATTGATCTGTGGTCCTGTAATGTAGAAATCCCTTTATGTAACACTTTACGCTACAAAGATGTGAGGAAGTCGATAAAAGTCCATCATCATAATTCCTCTATCCGGTCATGATGGGGGGCCATTTTTCATGGCGGTTTGGCGCTCTCTCTTAAATGAGTCAGCACGTGAGGATTGATTAATAACTGTCGAGATTTTTCGGAAATTATGGAATGTACCAGAATAACCGACCCGCAAAGGTTTTTCTAAAGATTTATGAATTGAAAAGAAACTAACGTTCCTTAGGTCCTGAGGTCGGATATCCGATTAATTCATCATACATGGCACAATCCCATTAGACGTGATGATATTATTGGGAAAGCAGTATTTAACATTTGCACTAAAGTGTAGTGATTACAATTTCTTACTTCTCCTCTTTATAATTTTGCTACCCTTTACTAATCGTCAACTCCACTTTTAATATTCGCGTGTTGCAATTTCGTTTGATAATATGTAAATGGTTGCATGTACCCAGTAAACAGTCATGAAACTTAAAAATTACAGTTTTAATTATACAGTACGTTCACTTTGCTTTTACGCTACGAACTGCACAATCTAAGATTTTTTATGGGTTTGTTGCACTTTTACCTGGAAAAAAGGTAATTACTTTAACACGAAACGTGATTGGGTGGTGATAGTAATAAAGCTTGTAATTTACACTAAGAGGACTAAGTACACTAAGAGGAAGGTTTCATGTTATCGGCAGAGAAAAATGATGTACTCATGGTTTGCTTTGCTTCTCTTCGTTATTAATTTTCATCACGAGTCGTTTGTTTATTTGGTATATTTTCCTGATAGTAATGTTTAAGAAGAGAGGTTCGAATGTATGGAAACTAGCACCGTACGTTTCCCACAATTTTTCATCGTATCCCAACAAAGAAACCTCATGAATATAAATCGGCGTAGCATTTTCATAATTTCCTTATTTTATCCCTGGAATTTTTTTACATCGTGGGGATATATGGGGAACCGATCCGCTGAAATTACTTTCGGTGACTAGCATATGTAACGTGAGGGGTAGTTCCAATTTTGGCAAACCTTCACCTCTGGCTACCTGGAATTTTGATAAAAGCCATTGATGACTAGAAAGTGCAAGAAATAGCTAGTTTGAAAACATCAATTATAATTTTAGGAAATGATCCGTTCAAAAGTTATAGCCTATTAGAAAGGCGATTTTCCGTAAGAGGTTAACTACATGAAATTTAAATACTCACCAAAATATCATCACTGATCAATAAAAAACCGTAGAAAACGATGTGCGCCTTTGATTTTCGCCATTCCTTTTAGTCTTTGAGAAAAAAATATTTTGCATCTAACCTCACTGTTCCGCGAACCGCTATTTCAATCGACTTCTAACCGATATGGCAAGTATGAGGGGACACCCTTTTTCTCTCTCTGCTTTCTCTCTTTTTTTCTCTTTCTCTTTTCTCTTTTTGCTACTTCCATGGAATGTCTTCTACATGTGTCGCACTAATTTTCACACGATATTTACAATAATACTTATAAATCAACAAATTTTTATGGACATGTTCATTTTCATAGGATTTTCCATTCATTTCACATGAAACTTCAAAATAATCGCAGGGTTGCCACACGACGAGACACTTAAATGGTGTGGTTAATCGACAGAGGAGAACGCATTGAAACCGCATCAATGTGTAATTCTGCTTGTTTTTCCTTTTAGAAATATTATAAAGTACGAATTCCTGTGTAGAATCCTCCGGAAGGTACAGTTATGTTAGGCGGCTTGGTTCTGTTTTTATGTACTGTTCTGTTATAAAGTAGGACATAAACGACATACGATATAAACAACGATGGTCGTTTAGGCACTACCGTATCTCCGCTAAGCACACCCGCATTTAAAAGTTCAAAATTGCGAAGGCGCGAAAACCGCGCCGTTTATAATCGTTTTTCCACTTATTTCTCCACGCTCTTCTCACGAAATTTGAATATCGGTGTAAAGATGAATAATCAAACTTTATTATAATCGTTTCATTGATGAAAATAAAGTATGTGCGTTAAAAGTTTCACTTTGAAAACCGGCAAATTTGGCGAAACTTCTCACATTTTGTTTTTTTTTTTCTTTCTCATAAACTACTGGTTTCCTAAAGTTAAAATTATTTTTTCAGGCACCCTAATACTGTTCTCTTTTACTAAAAAAATTGCCATTTTTGAGGTCTAAGTGAATGAAGCAAAACGTTTACCCCAATTTCAGGTGCTTTCACCGTAGGTCACTTATACGAAGTTGGAGAAAGTTGACTCGATTACTCAAAGATTAAGAAGAGTTTAAGCACCTTTTCCGACATATTGTTTAATTATTTCAGCTACATTACCAAAATGCTAATTCTGTTGAGTTCAGTCACATTACATTTTGACGTGTTCTTCCCTCTTATCAATCACTGTTCTCCTCGCATTCACATTCCTCGTCTTCGCATTCATGGGACCAATCTATTCGACGCATTTCCTTTTCTTCTTGCACAAGTTGCAACAATTCCTTTCCGTATCTTGCGACGAATGTACCAGCTAGGAAACCAAAAATCACAGCGCCTAAGTTGCACAAAAATTTTGCCATTTGTTTATCGATGATGGAATCTAATTAGGAACATGACTGCAGATCGAAAGTCACTTCTGACGTTGGTTGTGTGACATTTACTCATTAATCAACTGAATATTATATACGAAGGGATCCATATGTAATAAAATTTTATGTATCACAAGAAATATATAGGTGATTGTTATAAAATTTGAATTGAACTTTTAGATACAGTTATTATGCAAGCTATTTACTTATTTCAATTGCGTATTGGGAGAGATTAAAGTGAACAGTTAAAATTTGAACCACGGATAGTTTGATGTAATATCCACCATTCCTAAAAATTTGAAACCTGAAGGATAAACGGAAAGGCTAAAATTGATTGAGGGAGATTCTGAATCCACAAAAGTATGATGGCATTTTTGCGACCGTCAGAAATCGAAATGTTTTTTTAGATTGTTAACAGAAAATAAGATGATGCAATGTAAATAAGAGGCCGGTACGGTTTGTGTGAAGGGGAAATGGGGAAATGACCATTAAAATGAATGTGACTTTGGTGAAAGAGAAAGTTACCAGACTCATGTTAGCACGTAATTTTTTTCCGGAAGTTGATACTAAGTAAGAGGTATCAAGAAGGAGTAGGAAGTAGAGGGGCTTCAGGTCTAGCATTGGATGAGTCAAAATGGCTCAAGAATCAGTTAGGAATTCTAATTGGTTAGTAAATTAATTTATGAGACCGAAAATTAGTTGTTAGCCTGCTTAAGTCACAAGAGTACAGGCAGTAGAAAAGCAAGGGAACTTAAATTTATATATTTCAGCAAAAATGGAGTACGACATTGTAATTCTTTTGTTGAAGAAGAAAGTTAAATTAACTTTGTTCCTGCTCTGCTTTCCTATAGGAGACATGTTGCCTAAGGAAAGCAATTTACGCCTGTAGTGGCGGTGTTCTTCAACATCTTCAATTGGGGGGGGGGGGGTGGTGTGGTGTTGTTTCTTTAAATATAGCAGTAGCGACCCATTTTAGATGACTCCTGACTAGATAGTGACGCTTAGTGAAAATCCTGGCCAGGTATGCATATTTTTTTGTCGACATATGTTTAAGGGTCTAACTGATCAATACTGGGGAAATTAAAAAGTTTAATTGATTTGTTCTTTTGGGCTTCAACATCGTAAGTCCGTTCTTGTTTTTGTCAAATTTTTATTTGTGTCTTGGGGTAAATATGCTCCATTTTTTATTAGGTTATCTATTAATAATTACAAAAGTGAAACATTAAACTGTTGATTCCCTATTTTCTTTCAATCATAACCCTATTATAACTAGTTATTTTAGGGAAAAGGCGTTCATCTATCTAGAATGCCCTTAATAGTTGATGAGGTTATTAAATTATAAATTCTCGTAAAGTTCCTTTTCAAGGAAAAGTCGTAAGAGCATTAATACTAGATTGCCTGAAATCATTTCTGTGCTCACTTTTCGATACTCTAATGCTCACTGTGACATGCTCATCTCACGAACTTTTGGGCTCATGCTGAGCAAAATTATCACATCCCTAGAAAACAAATTCTGAACACATCGAAAGCGTTGTCTTTTTAACGCTAAGTAATTTTATTTTTGCTCCTGTTGCATTTATTCAAATCAAGGAGGCTTATCACAGTTTTCTGTTTAATTTGAGGTATGTTGCACACTTGGAAAGGTCCTGGTTAGGTTAGGATAGGTGAAATATCCATGTTTTTTAGTAAAGTATATTTACACTTTATGAAATATCGAGTCATGTTAATTTGACACAGCTGGGAACAGGGCGAGGACAAATTGGCCATTTCTTAGTTATCTTGTATGTAGTTATCTTATGTATCTTGTATATACCTCGTCCGTACGTAGGGCGAAAATCACCAGTCTTGTGATCGATTCGACACTTTTCAATGGGCAAATAGTCGATTGGTAGAACATATTGTTTGCGCGAAAAGATTCACTGAAGAGGTGAGATGGTAGGATCTATGGGCTTGAAAATCTTAGAGTTCACCAACATAGATTGTGATTAGACTAAGGCGTGTAATAGGTCCAGATTAGCGACTGAATTTAGTGATAGACACGATTCCTGTTAGAAGCCACGATCCTATTCAAGCAGTCCCGTAGGAGCATCGCATTGGTTCTGGTTTCTGGTCCCATCTGGCGGATCTAGACATTAATACATTAATAAACTTTGTTATACATTTTTATAACGAAGGTCGGAAGCATAATACATTGAAAAAGTTAGAAAATTTTACGTCTGTTAAAGGTCCCAAACAATCGGTTTTAAATGATCTAATAATGATTAAATGATCGTTTAAAACCAATTGTTTGGGATCTTTAATAGACTTAAGATTTTCTAATGTTTTCAGTGTATTATCATACCATAGTAAACATTAATTTATGAATCTGTTATAACCAACATACACCGTTCTATGAATATCTGTCAATAAATTATCTTGTTCGTTAGTATACGGTAAAAATAAAATTGGCCCTAACACTAACCCTTGAGCTACGCTTATATTGACCAACTAGGTTCCTGAGTAGATATACGTGTTTATTTTATAACAAGACAGTAAGAGAGGAATTAAAAGATTAAATTCCCCTAATTGTATACTTATACAGTTTTGATGTTAAAAGCTAATAATGTTTAAAAAATTTAATTGGAGCGATATGTGTTGAATGATTTTTGTTTTCTACATCCATGTTTTCTTCTGTTAACATCGCCTATATTTAAAACGTCACAAGGCGATCTATAAAAGATTATTCAATAATCTTTGAAGAACTTGACGTTATAGTAATTCGACGATAAGTATCTATCAAGTTAACTGAAATCCTTTTAGGAATTGGGGCGATATTCCCAGATTTGATACATTAAGGAAATTTGCCATTTGGAAACGATAGGTTTCTTAAGAAAATCAGGGTTCAATAATACTCTAAGCAATTTCTAGATAGAACTCACAGTCCTAACTTATTTTCTCCTAACTTTCCATTCCTAAAGTAACTTGTTAACGTAACATTTTCACTACACCCTATACACTATAAAATTTATTTTCTTAGTGTCAATAGTTCGGTAAGCTGTTTTGCGCTTTACCACCAACATTGAATGATCCCTTCTTCTCTTGCCGGCTGTATTTATTTGTCCATGCTATATCTAAAATATTCAGATAGAAGCTTCGCGTCGCTTCTATTGTTATCGATTCGAAGGCTTCATCTTTTCTGGAACGTCAAGAAGACCTTAAATATTTCTAGATTTATTGATCAAAACAAGACTTTTGACCGATGAAACTTTTGGATTTTGTTAAGTACCATACTGTCATCTGGGCAGTTATTGGGAGTATATTGGAATGGAAAATGAAACGATTCATGTAATAAAAGTTTCATGGCAACGATCCTTCTCCAGAAATTTCCATCATTACTATTGAGATACGAACCAAATTTGATAACGAACTGACGTCATTTTTATACTAAATACGCCCTAAATATTCCGGCACCCCGTGTGAAAGTTCCTCAAGTAAATTTTTCGTAAACAAAAAACTTTTTACGCGTTTACCCGTCCTAATTCCCGAACTACAAACACAATTCGGCTGTTCCAGGAAACTTCCAGACTTTTTTTAAGCATTGCTTTCCGGGCGGAGGGAGACTCGACAAACTCGTTTATCTCAAAAGAGTATAAATATATTACGGCCAGGGAAAACAATAGAGGGAATATAAATTAGAGAGGGAAGTACGAAACTGCCAAGGGGTGTCGTCACTGCATGGCCTCACTAGAGTGAGGGCACATACGTACTTTTACATTCCAAGAGAGTTTGAGGTTGTGTAGGTATAAGTTGACGGGGTTCGATATAAATTTTACGTTTCTCTTTAGTACTAATAAAGAGAGGGTTGAGCAAATCGGTGTGATATGAAATTTTTACAGCTATGACGCGCATGTTCCCCAAAGAAAGCGGTTATAAGAAATTCGAATTATATTGGTGGTTCTGTTAATCAAAGTTTTATTTCAAGGTGTATAAACATGCAAGAGCATCATTTCCACTGTCATCAAAACTGCAATAATCTAATGTGGTTGAACATAAATGTCATTCTTAATTTGTTCAAAACCGATACAGTATTGAATCTCCATATCAGCAACCCTTCCTGCAATTTTTTAAATTTCACTCAAAAAATCACTCACCGCCCGTGAGTTATCAATGCAAATTTTAATTAAGTAACTACTCCCACAAAGGTCGAAATCGTCTAACTGCTTCCTCTATTTGCTTAGCAAATTACTTGCTTAATATTCCTGGGCTGATTTCTTCCTAATTTAAATTACAAATTATAATTACCAGCAAAGTTGTTACTAAAAAATGAACTATCTCGAGTTAATTAAAGCGTAAACGATTTAACCAATAACATAAAGTTCGTTATCTATCTGAATAAATCTATAGACACATTAGGATTGGACTTACAAAATAAAGAACTCGAGCTTAATTAAGATAAAAATTCAATTCTCTCCAAACTTAACTAAAATTAATACCATCTTTAAGCTTCTTTTTGCTGCTTTCGCCTCTTCTCTAACGACGCGACGATGCGTGGGACAAGAGTCCTTTTTTATTATTATTTTTCAAGTCGTTAAGTCCAAACCCTATGGCTCGTACTAATTACGTGGGATGTCCCGTCCGGATTAATCCGGGCACAGATTTTTGCTCTCGGGGTGTCGCAAAGTGTTCCGTATTCGTTAGTAAAAAAATACAAGAGGACACTTATCATTTTTTAACAGATGTCTGCTGTGGCAATGATTGCGGTTTTATTAATGGATGCGTAGGGGGAGCTTTAATGATGCCGTTAAAACGGGCCGGAATTGATGTCGGTTTCAGTGAATGTACAGGTTTCAACAATTTCCATAGAAACAAAAAGTGGTTTCGACTGTTAATTAAAAAATCAGAATGTGGTTGGATTTATTTGTGCTACGTGGTAGACTTTGTTTTTAAAAAAAATCGAATTACTTTCAAAATTAATTTACTATGAAAAATTCTTCAACTGAAATCCATGATTAATGGCTACTAACTTTTCAATAGAGGGTTGGTTAAATTTCTATTAAAACTCATTAAACTACGATTTTCTTATTAACTTGTAATAAAGTAACGCCGAAATTAATTTTCGCAAAATATACCACTAGCTATTCAGTCATTTTCTTTTCTTTGATTTAACTGATATTAAACATTATTTAATATTTTTAATATGTATTAATAATCTAAGCACTATTGCAAGTCTCCTTTCCTTTTATTTGGTTTTTCTAATATATCATCGGTAGCCCTCCTGCCTGTTTCCTCTTTAATATGCGTATACTATATAGAATGAATAATATATATCATATATGGATAATTTTTGGAAAAACCAAGCTGTATTTATATTACTTTCCTTTTATAAAATATTATGTAATATAAATTTGATAATTTAATACTTAAATGGAAAATGACAAATATTTTAAGAAATCGAATTATAACCTTTTTAGTAATTTTTTTATAATAATGTGGTTTAAAATTACCAAAAACTTCATAAAAATTTCCACGTTCACATTGGACGTTTGAGTTATCTTATGCTATTTACATGATTGTTCTTATTGTGTAAGTTAACACGATTTTATTTATTAACACTTTAATTTTGAGTGAAAATTAATGGATGGAGCCAATTAAAAATTAATTCCTTAAATTATTACATTCATCGTACATATTTATTTCGAAATATATTATGAAATTTGTACATTTCAGAAAAAAGTTATCATGGAAATATGTAATACCTTAAAATTAAAACAACGAAAATGAAAAAAAAAATTAAAAAATTGACGATCATATAAATTGAACCACCTAAGACATTTCAAACTATATTTTAAAAAATAGGAAATCCATAATAAATTAAGCCTTTTGACAGTGATAAATTACGACACGATTAAACCTTGATGTTTATATATAGAATTGTAATTAAATTGAATTTTTGGTTTTAACTTATATTTTTCCATAAAAAATTTTATCTGACGTACCGATATTTTATGTAACTGTAGACTGAATGTAATTATCATAAACCAATAGTTTCATTTGGTGGTGATGAAAATGAAGTTATTATTGCCAAAATATAAGAAATTGATGAAAACGTCGTATATAACATAAAAATGTTTAGAAAAAATATAAACAACGTTAAAAGTAAAATGTTTACAAATAATTAATATTTTTTTTCTAAACATATATCCATAAACGATATGTCGCCATTTGTTTTTTATAAATTTAATTAATCTGATTAATTATGTGGTTAAATCTATCAGCAATACATTTGGAACTTAACGGAATTTTTAAAGATTGCAGTAAAGAAATTCTATTAAAATCGGTTAAAGCATTCTTCATGTTCACTGAAAGTTCATTTCGGTTCCTCCAAAACGCTTCTCAAAATTTTGATTGAACAGTCGAAACGGTGAATAGTTTTTTTTTAATATTCCTGCTGTTTATTAATATATTATTTTTAATCCTTGACGTAATTAATTAAATCAATTAAAGTTTGTTGTTTTCGTTTCATATGCAAAAAGTAATATTTTATTTAACTGCAGGCAAGATTACAAATTTACTTTTGTTGCAAGTTTTTGTTGTGTTTTCGTCGTATGAAACCAGTAGCTTCCTCAAGCATTGCCAATGTCATATAAGGTAAATTCATAAATATACTGTAGGGCTTATAGCTTCCCAGGTAAATATAATTA
The DNA here is from genome assembly GCA_963576515.1 of Cryptocephalus primarius. Lineage (NCBI taxonomy): Eukaryota > Metazoa > Arthropoda > Insecta > Coleoptera > Chrysomelidae > Cryptocephalus > Cryptocephalus primarius. Next base: position 15,875,301 of record OY754940.1, on the reverse strand, counting down.
ATTTTTATTGTCAACCTTGTAACAACTCCAATATGAGTCTAAGAAAGATGGGCACGCTGGAGCACAGGATGGGTAGGCGACAGAAATTGATTGATAATCGAATCTTTAGACAAAGCATTGCAAATTTATACCCTCTTTATGTTTTTTTTTATTTCATTTCGACCACACGATTTGATAGAAAAATCATATTTTTCATAAAACTAATTCTTTTCGAGTTACTCGTGGCTGTAAGAATCAGTTTTTCATCGAAAAAATAAATATTTTTAATCGAATTTTTGCGAGTAACTTGTAAAGTATGCACTTGATCAAAAAAACTGCAATAAGTAAAATTGTGGCTTTTAAAAAAAATAAAAACTTTTTTTTATAATTGCTATACGACCAATACCAACTGAGCTTTGGCTTGTTAGACGTTAGCTATTGTTCGTCAAACGCTAAATTTGAGAATTCAAAGTCAAATAGCGGGAAAACTATGCATTTTTCTGAGAAAAACTTTATCTTTATTAAAGTACATATTTAAATAAAAACTTTCTGGTTTTTTACAAGGTCTGTAGCTCGAAAATTGAGCGAGTTATGATGAAAACAATATAGGTCCCTACATTTTTTGAGTGAAAAAACCAGCGAAAAAACCCTCTAATTTCCACCGTAACTAAAATTAATGTTTGCCCTTTTTCAGTTGTATTTACTTATTTATAGTTAATACATTCTGGAAGTTCGACCGGCTTAGAATGCTTAATTTCGGAAAAATTGGAGCTGAAAGTGAAAACCGAATTTCTGCAATTTCGTAAAAAATACCGTTCTCTTCAAAACAACTCTAAAACTACTTGATATGGGTAAAGTATGCTGAAGCGTCAAATTGTAGCTTTTTTAATTTCAATCATTCTGCTCTCCATAAATTTTCTGTAGGACAAAGATTAAGTGAGATATGGCCGTTTAAAACCAAAATTTACAAGGGAACACTATTTGTTTCAGCCTTTTAAGCTCACTTCCTTTGAAACTAAGGGTTATAAGGGCTTTAGTTTAAATAGCTCATGAAAAGTCTAAGTAACTCATGAAAAAATCTACTTATCCATTTTTTAATGAACTTTATACGATAAAAAATAGAAAAATATGATTAAAATACCAATCACTTTTTTTGAAAAATTTGAAAAGCACAAATCCGAGCACGATTAACTATATTACCGGCATATATTTTGTATATGTATTATATTTTTCTGAATAAGATGAGGGTGGGGATTACCATACTGATGATAAAACAATTGTTTAATGATTAAAGAATGTTAAAAAATCTTTGAAATGTATTTTTACTTATCCATATGCATATCAGTAATTTTTGTATTTATATGTAAATAAGTTTAATTAAATCTGAATCGAATTTTACTCACCTTAAACTTTAATACATCGATTTAAATAAGCATTAATTTTTAGATTTTGGCAATAAGGGGTAGCACTCACCCCTATAAAATTAAAAGCTCCCATCGGTATAATATACATTTTGAAGTGGAGGGTCAGCTAAGCTTAATCTAAAATTTTTATGCAAATCGATGCATTTTGGAAAAGGGGTGGTAGTTAAGGGCTGAAAAGTTGCAAAATATAATTAGTTATATTTTAAGTAATATATAACATATCTAAATTAAAACGCTGTGGTGAATTAATAATTTTTTTTCAGGGCAATAATTTTTTTAATTAAGCCATAATAGGGGTCGACTTTTAAGGGTTGAACATTCTGATATAGTGTTCCAGAGCATCAAACAATCATTATTCAACTTATCTGAACACGTTTTACTCACCTGAAGCTTTAACACATCGTTTTATTTACCTTAAGCTTTAATTAATAGCTTCTGGTAATAAGGGGAGTTTTCACCCCTAAAAAATGAAAAGCGTACAGCTGCAGTATAGATTTTGAAGATGGTAAATTGAGCTTAATCCCAAATTTTCATGCAAATGGAAGCTGATTTAACAAGATTGCAAGGTTTTGCCGCATTTTAAGCTTCGTTTCCTGGCCTAATAATCACGTTATGAAGTTCCTAATTTTATTTTGCCTCTTGAGGGCGTATTTTAGAGAACAGAGCTACACAATTTTCGCTGATTATCATAAAATAGTTAATTTCACTCTCTTCGTAAGGTGTCTACAGTCGCTATGATTATTCATTAGGATCGTCAACAAAAATTTAATTGCATTATCAATTATTTCATTTGTTTAGTAGTCTGTATGCTCATTTCATTTGTTATTATTTGAATCACATACTTCATATTGGTTCAACAAAAAATAAATAAAAATTTTCTTGTCAGCTCTGCTACCATAACAACTGCACTACCATTGGTTATAAAGTACCGTGGCGTCATTCTATCCATTCTCACTACCCCACGATTTAAAATTTATAATCTCATCTTCGAACACTTCCAACGCTACATGAGGTTCCGGCTCCGGCAGTTTTTTTACTTTTCTACGACTTTTCTTGCATTCATAAAGGAAATACGTCCGGAAAAAATGTATTTTTCGGCCTTGCCAGAGACTACAAACGAATCCATCCATCCGTTCAGAGAGCAATAGGAGGAATTTATGCCCGATCGTAAAATATTTTATTGCGCCTTGTATCGTTTTATTATCTTTATTATTCTTGCGAGCCCATACTCAGGATTGTTCATTAACTGATTTTTCTCTCTTTTTGTTTCAGTCACGGAAAAGGAAATCCGGCAATGGTAAGTGGAATAACTTTTAACGTTCGTGAAAAACTTCAGCGGTTTTTCGTCGGAATTCTTTTCAAATAAACTGATTGACGTCAAATTTGGACAGTAAGTAGTGATTGGCTCAAGGAAGAAAAGATGTACGGGTGAAGACCATCCCTTCTCATTGGCGGAAATTACTGCACTCAAAATACCCAGAGAATCGATAAAGTGATGAGTTTTAAATAAAACATTCTCTATAAATGAATGTTGTTCAAGTTACTCGCGATAGGAAACGTAGATTATTCATATAAGTAATGTATCATAAACATGTTTTATTTCCATTATTCACAAATAACTTGAGAACCTTAGATTGTATGGCTCATTGGAGATAACTGGAGCTACACAATAAATTGTAAACAACTAAACGCTTTTGACTCACTCTAAATACATTAATACTTTTCGAACTTTTATAATCTATTTTTATTTTTTAATTGTGTTATGAGGAGTGGTTTATAAAAATTGAAACTTGGTAGAATATCATGCATCATATTTCTGAACAAGAAAAATGTTTGTTCTACATACTTAATCATGATTTCAACATGTGAAACGCTTAAATCGTCGATTTACACAAATTGAAGAAAGGATTTTGCACAACCACAAAAATAAAGGACACATATCTGGATCATATAACTTTCGAAGCAGTGGGTAAAATGAGCTAAACTACACATTTTCTAGAAAATACATATTTTCCTAAGGAATTCTGTGGAAATACTCTATTTACTACTACTATTCCCTGTATTATCAATAATGCGTGACAATTAAAAAGCGAAGTGTATGTAAAATTAGAATACATTCTACTGAAATATTTATAGTAAAATAAATTAATGAACCTCAGGCATCTTGAGGAAACCTTTAATTAAGTCCCCTAAACAAAGATGCTCAGCAACCTTCGCAACGTTAATAGTCCAGTCATCAGCGGTAAAACACCTTAAACCTGTGGAATTTTGGGAATCAGCCTCGATATTGATGAAAATGTGGACTTCAGCACTACTTACCGTCTTCTTCAAAGTTGGACATGGGTCGAAGTGTGCTTTTTATTTTTAGGGGTGAAAACTCCCCTTACTTCAAAATATTAAAAAATCGAAGATTTAACGTGCATTTGGTTAGTATAAAGTTTAAATGAATTATTTGTAGATTTCTTGAGATGCTTGAACAAGTTTATGATTAAAAAGACAAATAAATCATCCCGTGAGGGGAGCAAATATCAAAAGTAGTTTTAAATATATTTTTCGTAATTTGAAATGATTATATGTATATATATACACGCAGATTAGAAAAAACCGTTATAATACTTTCATTGTATGGCAGATGTTGCTCGCTTCTGCCTTTGTACCTGTGCTACAAACTTCGTGCTCCGAAATAAATAAAAAAATTCAATTTTATTCGACCATAATTCCCTTATTTTCCTAGCTAGAAACTTTTAAAAAACGCATTTTGTAGGGAATTCCAAGCGCTTTATGATCAAATTAGTTAAAAAAATTTACAACCCGTAGTTTTGATAAGGGTTGCGTTCAAAGGGCTTTGATGAGCTATAATTAGTACGCGAATGCAAACTTCGAACCGCCATATTTCCTTCAATTTTTATGATACAAAGATAAACAAAAAAAAAATCAAAATTTTCAGTGAGACAAACCCTGCAATTAACATTTGAAACTTTTTTTCATACCTAAATTTTTTTGATTTATTTAAGTAAAATACATTTTTTCCCAAAATTACGAAAATACAATTTTCATTTTAAACAATTATTTCTTCTAAATTAACACTCTAAACCGGTTAAATCACATGGATCACCGATTACATGGATCTTCTTACCGGTTAAATCACCGATCACATGGATCATATCAGTAATACCTAATTAAAGTTAATTGCACTTGGGTACCGCTTAATTTATATTAGGATGGTAATAACGAGGGTCTATTTTTTACATTTATAAAAAAAGAAAGTTGTTCCTTTATTTTTGTTATAAATCAGTCAATTCTGATGCAAAAGGCTTTTGTCGAGATTATTTTAAAGATTTTTTATGTACTTTGAAAAAGGTCTCTTGAGTTTTCCCCAAAAATTCACCATTTTCAAGTTATTGAAGGTTGAAAATTTTCAATTTCGGAGTTTTCGAAAAATAATTATCGTTGGACGAGCCCTTATTGGTGCTAGAGGTCATTCAAAAATGAATCTCTTTGTGTTTTTATTCGCTACATTTTTGTTCTGAATATTTTTCCCATAAAACGAAACCTTTTCAAGTTATTCGTGAAAATCCGTTAAAAAACATTCGCTTTCAATGAAAAATGTGTAGATTCAATCGTGAATAACACAAAAAATATCATCTTTACAAAAAAGCTTTATAGAACAAAGATTCCTTAGAATTGGTCATTCTATCAATTTCCGAATTTATTTTGAATAAAGAATTTTTTACCCTTTAGAAGGGGTGGCTCCCACCCTTAGGGAAAAACCACGCATCGGCGCAAGTCCAACTTTGCAGAAGGTTATAAATACTACCCAAGTCCCAATTTTCAAAGAAATCGACCTTGATTCCCAAAATTCCACACGAAAATAACTGATGACCGGACTATAAATCACTATATTTGGCTAAATACTCCACGTTCATTAAATATTGTTTGCTCTACAAAACTACTCAAATTTGCACCTGAAACCGATTTCCCATCTCTGTTCGTAAACTGTAGATCCCTGTTGCTTAGTTCATATATTTAAAATACATACCATCCTATTCCTAGATGATACCAGAAAAAGAATAGATCGGATGAACTCGTGGCATAAATAGAACTCTTACATTTTTCATTAGAAATAGATGTTGGCACAGGATATTGGAAAAGGATATACCGTTCTTTAATATTTCAGCATCGACACACAGACAGTGGAAATCACACCTGGCACTATTTTTGCATTATTAAACACCACGTAGGGTTGTGGTATTGATTTTAGTGCATACAAGTAATTTGAATAAAGGAGTTGTCCGTGCGATAAAATTTATATTCTACGTGGAGAACAACTAAGGAAATTTCATCTGTTAAATGTTAAACCAACGTTATTGTTTAGAGACACGATTTTAAAGCCGACAAAATAAATTGCCAAGCTTTTAGCACGTGATTCAGCTCGGTTTTATTAGATCGTAAACAAAGAGTTCATCATTAAACTTACCATAAAAAGAAAGTTTGGTGTCGGTTAAACAACCGTTTGTACCTTAATTTGATGTAAAACTAAACCAACGGGTTTTTATTTGGCAGAGTATCCACAAGTTTGATGTTCTTTTCAATTACTCAACAATTGGAAATAAATGGGATTGATTTTAGGACTCTGCTAAAGATGTTTTACTTGCTCTGTGTGCTTATGTAAAAATCTGTTCTAATTTGAAACCGTTTTCGTCATAATCTATTATAACAAATGAGTGCTAAGTAATGTTTCTTCGGCGTATATGCATGATTGATCTAAAAATGTGATACCAAAATACTCTCCCATTTAAAACTGTTTGAATTATGTTAGCATGTGCTAAAAATTGTTTCTCTTGCAGTATTTGCATGAAATTATTAGATTATCACAATAGTATTATGCTAAAGAGAAAGTAAAAAGTTCCTCTTCTGCATGATTGATTACTAGATATACTATACCCTCCCGTTTGACTAAATTTATTTGACAGAGATCCCCACTATGGGACGAGCCTTACACAGAACAAACAACTCCCACGTGTTTGTAAATTTTCCCTTTCAACGTCAACATAAATATCGATTTCAATATTCTTTCGAAAATTACACGTCTAAATTTTATTTATGGTATCCAGAATTCATTGATTTCCTCCAGGCAATTTGATTTATTCAAACAACGGCGATCCACTCGGAAATAGATTTATCTAGTTTCGGATTCATTTTTCATCGGATTAACCGATATCACGAACTACACTAGAGGTTGTTTTTTCGTTGGATCGTCTGGGTTATGATCAAAAATGAACGTTATCATTTTCATCTTAATCGCATATTGGTCTAGTCGGCTATATCGGGCCTTCAAAAAATATTTCCTCATCGATCCCGAGCCAAAAAGTATAGTCACTATGTAGATGACATGTGAGAATTTTTCATTCATTTCTATACATTAAATTGCTGGGTGACTTCCTTTTGTTGATGAATTCTCTTTTAAATCGTCTTATATCGTGATCTTTCCATCCCCTCAACTACTGCAATATAAAACCCAATGTACTTTGTAGTAATTATGTTAGTCCAGGATGCCCATGAATTCCATCATTTTTTGCGCCTCGCTTGGTATGTTATTTAGAGATATTCCTACTTTTTATTTTGTTTTTATTGACATATTTTCGTCTCTCATCTGTTTCTCTGTGTCGAGCACATTTAAATTCTACCGAGTTCCCGAGGGAAGGCCGCTCCAGGTTAAGGCGATTAATAATTCCTCTCGGTTGGTATAAGGCCACTAAGCAACCCTTGACTGACTAACTGTATGTTAAGTCGATCCCGATAATTCAGTAAACAGTCATTGGGTCATTGAGACCGTGGGTCCGTTGTATGGGACCTGTATCGTTGGGTAGTCTTGTCAATGTATAACGTCGTTGCTTAGACCAGAATTCGTAAGTGTGAGCGTTATGTGGGGTAGCCGTATATAAGGTCGTTGTTTAGATCAGAGTATGTAAGTTTCACTTTTTTCTCTTGACCGGACTCGCGTCTCCGCGCCGTCCCCACTTACTCGTCCGTTACGTATTCCATCTTTTAATCCCCCTAAAATATACGCACACAGAACATCCGTTTTCGGAACTCTACCGTACATCCTCCCCCCGTTGCGAGAGAGTAGCGAGCAAAAAAGGTACTTTATAAAGAAATGAATATGTTTGTTGGTATGTCAACGTTCACCTAATGTACATAATTGCTATTAAGCTACGCCTGGTACTGGACAAATGAGGGTAATGTTGCGCTTGAAGATTCCTTGAGTGGTCTTCACCGTGACGATTCGGACGATCCCGTCGCTTCCCGGATGGACCTCCTCGATCACTCCCAGCCGACACCGCGTACAGGGTTGATTCTTATCAATGACAATGACGACTGAGCCTGGCTTTAGTTCGCCCTTGTTGATGACCCACTTCTGTCGCCTTTGCAATTCATTTAGATATTCCAAGTACCACCGCCTCCAGAAGTCTTGGCGAACCCTCGTTATGAACTGCCAAACCTTAAGACGGTTTTCTGGAACAGTTAAACAATTATCCTCGGGCAGCATTGTAAGAGGTCGGCCAATTAAAATGTGGGCTGGTGTTAAAACCAGTGGATCATTTGGATCGGTAGATAGAGAGCATAAAGGTCGAGAATTTAGAATTGCTTCGACTTGAATTGCTAAAGTGTTCAGTTCTTCAAAAGTAAGAAGCTGATTCATGATAAAGTGATGTTTGAAAGACTTTATGGCAGCTTCCCAAGTTCCACCGAAATGTGGAGACAATGGGGGGGGGGGGGGTTGAAATGCCACGAGATGTTTTTTCTTACAGCATAATCTTTCACATATCCTTGATGTTGTTCCGAACCGAATAATGAATATAATTTGCGAAGCTGATTGTTCGCACCTACAAAATTTGTTCCGTTATCAGAGTAAACATGAGAAGGAATCCCCCTACGGCTAATGAATCTACCAAAGACACCTAACAATCCTTCTGTCGTTAAGTCGCTAACAATTTCAATGTGTACAGCTTTCGTGGCCATACAAATGAAAACGCACCCATAAGTTTTAATTTTTGTCTTATTTCTGAATTTCCTCTCTTTGATATACAGAGGTCCAAAAAAGTCTACACCTGTGTCACAGAAGACAGCTACTTTTTTAACGCGTGAATTGGGCAAATCGCCCATTTTACCTTGTAAATTGACAGGTCGATGATGAATGCAACTGACACATCGCCTAACTATTTTACGAACCTGATTTTTTCCGTCCAAGAGCCAAAATTTGTGTCGAATCGTATACAATTTAGTTTGTATTCCAGCATGATACGTGTTCTCGTACGTTTCGCGAATTATTAAATCCGTTACATGATGATGTGACGGCAACAAAATTGAATATTTTTAAGTGAAAGAAATCGGTGCGTGTTTGAGTCGTCCACCGACTCTAAGAACTCCGTGCCGATCGATAAACGCATTAAGGCTTCTCAGGCGAAGACCTTTAACTGCACCCGTTTCTTTGATATGTTCGATTTCATGGTTAAACTGATCAGCTTGTTTTAATAACAAGATTTTTCGGTCTGCTGCTATGTTTTCTGTAACGCTCAAACCCTTGCCCTTGAAAATATTAGAATGACGCATGCGTAAGCAATAGGCGATTGAGTTTACTAATGTGGAATACGACGAGAAGCGCTGGAAAATGTCCTTCGAATTTAAAATCAAACATAATTTTTTTCTGGTAGATCCCCCCGGTAGATCTGGGACCGATGTTTCAATAGAAACCGGCTAACTACCACTTGGTTAACTAAGCCAAGTCTGCCCTTGAAACCACAGTTGGTTTTTCAAAAAATCGGAGGGAAATTGTCCTCGTGATAACATATCCGCGGGATTATCCTCAATCCGCACATGGCGCCACTCAACCTTATCTCCTAGAGTTTGAATCTTTGTAACACGATTAGCTTGAAATACCTTGAGTGTCTGAGGTGATTTTTTCAACCATTGTAGGACTATGGTAGAATCGGACCAGAAAATTATCCGAGAGATTGGAAAATGAAATGCTAAGCTAGCTTCATTATGTAAACTAACAAGGAGCTGTGCACCGCATAATTCGAGCCTCGGAATAGTACTCTATTTCAGTGGCGAGACTCTAGATTATGCACATGCAAGACGAGTGTGAATTTGACCACGTTCGTCGGTGAATCTGATGTAAAGGCATGCACCGTACCCTGCTTTACTCGTATTACAAAATCCATGTATTTCGGTATTTATATAATTTTCAGTTAAAAGTTTGCGACTAATGGAAAAGTTACGAATTAGATTTAATTCCTTCGCAAATTCGATCCACCTCGAATGTAGTTTTTGTGGTACTGATTCATCCCAATTAATTTTATGTTTCCAGCATTCCTGTATTATAACCTTAGCGGCTAAAACAACGGGACCAAGCAGCTAAATGGATCGACAATTCTCGCAACATTTGATAGAATAATACGTTATGTTATCTTGGTTGATACATCGATTGAATTAACTGTGTAGACTAAAGTATCGAATTGTGAATTCCAAACAACACCCAGAGTTTTTAAAAGTGAATTTTCCTCAATCGAACCGTCTAAATCTAAAATTTTCTCATCGATATTATCAAGGGCATGATGATGGTTAGAAGCCCATTGGCGAAAGTCGAAACCTCCACGTCTCAATAAAGAAATTACCTCATCACGAATTTTTAATACTTCACTGAGAGAATCGGCTCCCGTCAGTAGATTGTCTACATAGAGATCTTCCTTCAAAATTCGAGATGCTCGACGAAAATCTACACCTTCATCGTTTGCGAGTTGCTGCACTGTACGGACTGCTAAGTATAGAGCAGAAGAAACTCCAAAAGTTACTGTATTCAGTTGATGTTTTAATTTCATTATTATGATACCAAAAAATGCGCTGGAATCTACGACCCTCGGGATGAACTCAAATTTGTCTATACATTTTTGCTATATCAGCTCTAAGGACATATACGTGTGTGCGAAACCGTAAAAGGTGACTGAAAAGTTTATCTTGAATGGTGGGACCAACTAACAACACACTGTTTAAAGATATTCCTTTATTTGGCTTAGCTGAGGCGTCGAATACAACTCGTATTTTGGTTGTGCTACTAGAAGGTTTACTTACTGCGTGATGTGGAATGTAATAACCGTTTATGTGTTCATCTTTAACGAGACTCATATATCCAAGATCAATATACTCTTGCATCACCCTTTTATATTCTGTCGTTAGAGCGGTTCAGAGTTTAATCTTCTTTGTAATGAATAGAATCGTTTTAATGCTTGCGTTCGAGAATCACCAAAGTCGAAATTGTCCATACGAAATGGTAGCCGCACAATGTACCTACCGTTTGCATCGCGTTTCGTATTTTTATGTTAGTGCTCCTCACACAAGAATTCTTCAAGTGATTTCGACGATTTAGAACCCGCGTCTTCGATCACCCAAAATTTCGTTAGTTGCTCAGATAAATCAGTTAAATGACACGCTGCTGTTGCCCTTTCACTTGAATTATCTACTCCGGCAATTACCCAACCAAGCTGTATTTTTTGAAGAATCAAATCACAATTGTTACGTGACAAATTGATTTGGCCGATTGATAAGAGTGACAAGGTAGCATCTGAACCGATTAGAATATCCACAGGGCGTGGCAAATGAAACTGAGGATCTGCCAATTTTAAATTATTCCGAATTGATAGTAATTCTCGCGGAAAAACCTCGTCGGGTACTAAATCAGTGATTTTTGTAATTGTCAGGAATGACAGTGTTTTTTGGAAGGTACCATTTTCGCTCTAAACTGGATTTGGACGATATATTTTGAAGTAGTTCGCAATTCAGCTACAGCACCTATAGGAATGGAACAGGTGCGCATAGGAAGTTTCAATCGCTGTGCGAATATGTCAGTAACAAAAATTGCAGTTGCACAAGTATCAAGCAAAGCACGTGCTTCAATAAAATTACCATTAGCGCATCGTACGTAAACAGTGGCACTTATTAATAACTGAGAACGTGGCGCACCAAAAATTGTTGTAAAAGAGTGCACGTCCAGTCAAGACGCAGATTGGTCGCCAGTTGTGCCACCCCTGCTCAATTTGTCCCCACGAATAGGGCGCTGCGATGACATTTTCGGATGTAAAGGTGTATCATGAAATCCGTCACAATGTCTGCATCGTCTAGAACCACAGCGACCGTTGTGCGAGCTAAGGCAATTTTTGCACAAGTGTTCATTTCTCACTACAGCATTGCGCTGATCAAGCGTCATATTTTCAAATATTGGGTATTTATAAAGAGGATGACTATTCTTTCACTGTACTTAAGGGGGTTAAGAAGTTGTCACGAAGGCCCGTGCGCCAGATTAGATTTTTCGTGATTTAAAAGTATTCCGAAACTGTTCCTTATGACGCTTACCGACTGGTCCTGCCAGCATAAGTGAAGTCTTGCTTAAATGTTTGAAGTCGAAAGGCAGTCTCGCTTACAAACTTATAAAACTGGCATAAGTTTAGAAACACATCAAAACTCAGAGTTTTTTCCCATCGTTTCCTAATGTCAGTTGGCAATTTTCTTTCAAGTAAACGGACAACTAAACCATTATCAGGCTGTACCTTTAAAGATTCAAGCATACTCATATGCTGACGCCCTTCGTCTACGATTTTATTCAGCCCTTCCGCTGTCGCCCCTGATACAGGAATATCAATATGCTCTTATTGATTATGATGCCACAATGTTTTGCGATAAGAATTCGCTTTTTCTCGTAGGTTTCAACCAAAATGGCCCACGCCTTTTTATAGTTTTCCGCGCTAGCACTATACAGTGACAATTTGTAAACGGCGGCACCTGTTAAACTGTCCCTTAAGTATAAAAATTTATTTTAATCATCTATATCGGTTCGCATGTCAATTATTAAGATAAATGTATTTTTAAATGAAAACCACCCGTCGTGGTTTCCGTCAAATTTAGGTAAACGTGCAACTGGTAAGTTGAGAAGACACCATTTAACATTTCGTATTGTTTAAACAATTCAGTAATTCGACCGAGTTCAAGTTTCGCATTTACAGTATTAATTTTTCCCTGTGAAATCCCGGTGTGCAATGACGTAATCTGTCCCCTAAGCGTGATACGCTTCCTTGTAATTGAAGCGACCGCATTAACCACATTTATTAGGGTCTAATAAAACAACAACAGACTTCAAAGTAAAGAGCTGGTAATTTGACCGACCCGAGTCAAGTTTTTTTTGCGACTGCGGCGTTTTTTATGAATTCCTCGGTAATTCACATGTGACTTCGAGATAAACAAAGTAAAAGGAGGAGGTTTAAAAAAAAGAAATTAAATTTGAAATTAGAAAGGGCAATCACAGAAAATGATACTTATCGGGGCCGTTGAGAAATTGTCCTTCGCCGCAGGTGGCAACTGGGCGTGAGATCTCCGTGTGGGAAGCGACGTATGTGGAGATGTCCCCCCGTACATATATTCCAAATATCTGGTATGCGGAATATCCGGGCGGCACGCTGCGTGTCGATTTGTAGGCTGAACGTACTGCCTCTCGTTCGATGTATGGAACGTTTTTGATTTGAAATACTCTCCATTAAAACTCGTATTTGTGGATTACAAAACGGATTCGTAAAGAATTCACAAATCAGTAAAGGGAGAAAACTCATAGTATACATCGTAAACCAGGGGTTCTGAGTTCAAACCTCATAGGAGGCACCAAAATGTTTCGTCGGAACCTCGTCAATGTGCCGAGATCCCATTCTTTTAAAGTTTCCTGTAATATTATAAAGGAAAAATAAAAAGGGAATTAATAAAACTGCCGGTTTGGGGCTCATACATGACTTTATTGGCCCCAGGAGGAAAACCTGGCCAGTACAGACACCAACCAGGAAAAAACTTCAGGAAATGCATTGATTACAAATAACCTTAAATTACATAAATTAAACAAAAACTATCAAATTAAAATACATGAGTTTCTCCCTATGTATGAAAGTGTAAAAGAGTGAAAGGTATATATATATCGATTAATAATTGCTCTCGGTTGGTATAAGGCCATTGAGTAACCCATGATTGACTAACTGTAGGTTAAGTCGATCCCGATAAGTCAGTAAACAGTCATTGGGTCATTGAGACCGTGGGTCCGTTGTATGGGACCTGTATCGTTCGGTAGTCTTGTCGATGTATAATGTCCTTGCTTAGACCAGAATTCGTAAGTGTGAGCGTTATGTGGTGTGGCCGTATATAAGGTCGTTGTTTAGATCAGAGCATGTAAGTTTGATATAAGTTGGATCGTTGCGTGACATTCGTCAATTCAATATCAGTCGGTACTCACCGTTATACAAACGCAATGTTATCACTATGAATATCGTATACACCTCGTTGTTTAACGCTCTCGCAAGTTTAACGCACACTCAACGATTCGCTTCGACTCACTTTTTTTTCTTGACCGAACTCGCGTCTCCTCGCCGCCCCCACTTACTCGCCCGTTACCTACTCCCTCTTTTAATCCCCCTAAAATATACGCACACAAAACATCCGTTTTCGGAACTTTATCGTACACACGAACTGTTTTATTTGTTTCTGAAGCAGAGCTCATGGTCCATATTTCTCCCTTGGGATTTCCTCTCCTTCTAGTCTGTCTATTTCTTCTTTATCTCCTGGTCATCCTGGTTGTCATCTTCTTGTCCTCTTCCTAGCGTATCCCGCACAGTTATTCCTCCTTCATTTCGAAACGTCTTCATGCACAGTTTGTTCTATTTGTTCCTGAAGCAGAGCCCATGATCCATATTTCTCCCGTTGGGATTTTCTCTCCTATAAGTCTATTTATTTCTTCTTTATATCCTGGTCTTCCTGGCTGTCATCTTCGTGTCCTCTTCCTGGCATGTCCTGCACAGTTAGTCCTGCTTCATTGCGAAACGTCTTCTTGCACATTTTGTTCTATTTGTTCCTACCCATGGTCCGTATTCCTCCCGTTGGGATTTTCTCTCCTTTAAGTCTATTGATTTATTTATATCCTGGTCGTCCTGGCTGTCATCTTCTTGTCCTCTTCCTGACGTGTCCTGCACAGTTATTCCTCCTTCATTGCGAAACTGTACTTCTTCTTCTGTACGTCTTTTTGTACGGTTTGTTCTATTTGTCCATGGTCCATATTTCGCCCGTTGGGATTTTGTCACCTTCAAGTCTATTGATTTCTTCTTTATATCCTGGTCATCCTGGCTGTCATCCTCTTGTCCTCTTGTCCTTAGTCATTTGAAGCTTGATATTGCCTCCTCATCATGGTCCGTGGCTCTATAACTGTTTGGGTTCATAGCCTTGATGATAGTGTTCCTGATCTTCTCCTAGCTTTTCTCAATAATTTTCAGAAGATGCGCAATGCTGCAGTAAATCATATTATATTTTTGAGGTTGACCAAAGCGATATAAGTAGAAAAATTGATCAAATTCCTTTTCCTGGATCAAATCTCTGTAACTCCTACCAACTTGCCATCACCTGATTATGAAGCCTATTCTGATCCAATTGCTCACTTAGACCTATTTCTTGAGAGTGTTGGAAACGTAGAAACAAGAGAAATTCGACTCATACATGTCATATAAACCTGTTATCAAAATTTATGTTACGTTGTTACGGTAAAGCTATGATACAAGGGAAAATAATCGACTTAATTATAACGCCAGTATTCGAAACTCTAAAATCTCGCAATAGAATCAAACATTAAACGGAATCTCACTGTTTGATTGGCCTAACTTTCACGTTACTTCGTCCTTATTGGACGCTGTGGTGAGTGTCCCTCGGTCCTTTATTAGAAGCATTAAAAGAAGAATTAAACATGTTTTGTAATAAAATATCTATTGGCAATTCGCACTAACAAGTTTTAGATACAATCCTCATATCATACTAGTCAATGCCTAGAGATAGTAGAGATACAAAAATACATAAAATTTTACAATAAACATTAGCAATAATATCTGTTGAATGGGTTCCCTAGAGATGCCACTTTAAGAAAAATTTAATGGTTATCTTAAAAGAAAGGAAGGAAATTAGGTTTATAAGAAAATTATGAACTGGGGCTTAAAGCTTTTCTCCATAAGTGAGGTTCATACTTTAAGAAATCAGAGAGTAGCGTCCACATGTAAGACATTTTATTTCTTTGAGTAATAGCGTTACCTAACATCTGTTAATATTAAGTATTTTGATGTATTAGGGAAAAGTAAGGAAGGTATATAATAAGGTAACTGTTACAGTACCATGCCATGATTATGTCAGTGATCATAGACGAAACGTCTACATTATTTTGTTGATTCATAAGAAAAGTATTACCAGCATTGCGTTTTTCCCCGAGAACTCTACTCATTAAATAGAAGAAAAATACAATAATATGTATTGTGAGAAGAAGGTGACGATTAAAAATATAAACTTTACTAACTAATTGAAGAGGTACGTTTTAGTTTTATTACATTTAATTAATTGCTCAATTACTATTTAAGGAGCATTAGATACATTTTAAATTTTATTTGTGGAAATATTCAATTGCAACGAATTTCTCAACATGGTGGTGTTGTTACATACGACGATTTCCTTAGTTTTTAACTGATGACGTGCCGAATTCTGTAGAAAATTGCACTTTATCGTAAAACGTTCCTCTAGCTAAATGGAACATCACCATTAGCCTGACTAGTCGCTAATTTTAGCGTCACTTCTAAAAGCGCCATTTGCCCCTGCGAAAAACGGCGGAGCGTCGACATTTAATAGCACGGAATCACGCCATATCCTGTTGCTAAAATAGATCATTAGTCCTGCGAGTTACTTTTTTCCCATATTCCTCTCCCTCTTTTCATTTTTCGATTTTCGTTTATCTGATTGAATTCTACGATTTGCTGAGTTTGCCCTTATTACATTAGAAGCTCGCGACTCGCATAACAAATCACATGTAAAATGGGATACACGTACCGCGAAGTTTTTTTTTTTATGGAAACGACTATTTTTATCCATAGAAAGTTTGATCATGGGATGGGGAATTATTTCCGACCTTTCTTTCGCGCCACGAGAATATTAATTTGAAATTTGCACACGAGCGGGAGATGTAAGTACAGCAAATTTACGCTTTGATAATAGATAGGTGTGGTGGAAATTTTTGAATACTTAACAACAGAGCAGTGGACGTTAGCCAGTAGTAGGAGATGAAAATGGACTTGTTACAAACTGTAGTTAAAATGTTCTAAGCGACGCCAGTCCATCAGGCTATTCATATTTTTAGTTTAATGTAGCATTAATTACATTTCCACATACCATATATATTCATATTCTTTTTGTATATGGTGGTGAATTTTTGTTGATGTAATGCTTGAAGGCTTAAGGCTTGTGTTACGACCATTACTTTCAGTAGGGCTACTGTTTCAGATAAGGGCAAAAATTGTCACGTTACTGAGGTTTTTAACGATATTAATATGAATTTGAATATTCGTGTAGTAGTAGATATATTAGAGCAAGGGTGTCCACCAATCGTGTTTCCAGAGCACCCGGGAGCAAACGCTTTATCAGTGGTACCGGTAATTTATGGCACCCATGTAGCTATTACCGCTCGTCTCTTGGGGAATTTTCAGTCACGAGATCCAGGGTTGAATTAATATGATTTGAGTTAGACGTGTTTGAGATTTTAGGATTTTATTATTTCATATATGAAACATACACGAGCATTCCAAAAATGTTTTTACATATTTCTAAATATTTAGCACACAAAAATCGTGTACAAGTATTTAAGTAATTGTTCCCAGTAACTAGTAAGTGTAAGAATGATTGTGAATTAACGTATCCTTCATCCCTTCAAGATAAATATACCCGATGCGTCGTTCTGATCAGGTAAAAACAGGGCCGGTACCTGAGTGATTACCACAAAATCTTGACACCACTTTAGAAAAATTTATAAACTGCCACCTTATGGTTAATAATATGTAGTCTGTGAGTGACTGTACTAAAGTGCTTTGTATGGGTAAAAGATTTTACAGAGTATTTGTTTCATCCCGGTTCTGTTTGTCCATTTTGACTTGGAACGATTTTCATTTCCTCATTTTTTTAATGACCTGTGCGTAATGGAATCAGGAGGGGCAAGATTACGATACTAAATGGGGGGATTCATTTGGGGTTTTCAAAATATATAACACCATTTTATGCGTCATATATGGGCAAAGTTTTGTAAAATTCAAAAAATAGAACGTTCAGCGGCATTATCAAAAACAGCATCAGGATTTTTTTATAGAGATTTTCCATTAGATAGTGCGTCACGATCCAGAGAAGCGTGGATTCTAGAGAGACTGGAAAAGTGTGAAGGGGAAATGACATAAATGGACACAACCCAGTGCTTTCTTTTTTTTAATTTAACGAAATAAATTTATTTTGAAACATAATGTTACCTATACTTTTCATTAATCATTCATATATAAAAGACGCTAGAATTACTAGTTAATATAGTAATCAATTTAGTATTTACAAAATTTGTAAATTGGTACCTATTTACAATTATACAAGTATTAGGTAATTGCTTTTCATAGCTTCTCCTTGGCAAAAGTTCAGGTTGCGTTCTGAGTCCGACCCTTTGCGTGACGTAATCACAAATCACTATTATAGTGTTATTGAGCGATGTACATTTCAGAATTAGGCTATATATCAGAACGTACCAATAACTATTTTCTAGAATATCTTAGTAGTCACAGTGTAAAAAATGAAGACAGCTACTCAAATTTCGCCCAAACCCTCAGACTTTTCGGTAGATAGCCAACTATAGATAGAAGAAGAGACAGAGGAAAACGTGATATTAAGACAAATCAAATCATAATTCAAACAAGTGACAAGAATTTGTAAAATCGTTTTTCAGAAGAAAAGACGAATTACAAGAAAATGGATGAGTACTAGCAAGATTCGCAAGTTATAAGGATGGAAATACTATAAAATGCACGTGCCGGACAGCTTGGAATCGTAAAGACCACAAACAACAAGGAGCTATCCTTGGTGGCCAAATATGGATAAAGCTATTGAACACAAGGTAAAATCTGGTGCGTGAGAAAATCGTGAAGAACAGGTGATTACTTACTTACTTAAGACTTGGGAGGATTAGTCAGAAATATCTCTGAATAGTCCTTGGTGTTTTCAGCTGAAATTGAAGAGAAAAATTCGTTTGGCACCAAGAACTATTAGTTCTGAGCACCTGCCTATATTTGCACTTGAAATGTAAGGCGAGTCGAATTGTACTCTGTGCCACCTAGTGAGAGCTCGAACAACTCTCAAAGGTTCATAGGGATATGGAAGGAAACTGTAATGTTGACAGATTCAGGGACGGGGAAATCGTTTTACGATTGTATGGCAAAAATGAAGAAATTGTGTGATATTTTCTACTCTAAAATCTATATTGTATTTATTTGAACTAATGAGAAATTCGGTGCCTAAATGTTCCTCTCATGGAAGTTACTTTGGATATGTGTAATTTAGGATAACTCTGAATAAAGAAAACATATGTATTAGACAAATATATTTTTAATAAACTTTGGGAGGTGTGATCTTGAGGCCGAAATAAATGTCGGATTTTTTATGAAGTCGTTCTGTAACTATGAGAAATATCTCAAATTTAACGAAACATATTTTCAGTAAAGGGGCTTGTTTTGCACTAACATCAAAGAAGAACGCCATAGAAACATTCATAATTGAGACATCGACGTGTATAAAACCCGATATTTATCGTTACGCCCATAGTCCTTTAAATTTGGTGCTCGTCCTACCGCGAAGTCAATATCATCAACAGTTTTATGGAGACACTAAATTCCACGTTTAAAGTCACTTCCCCCTGAAAAACTTCTGCTTGAAAAAGTCACATTTATTTACTCCCCTGCGTTATAAATTGAGGCAGTCAACCTTTCCGCTTTTTCTGGCAACGGCAGAGAGAAAGGGAAAAACACTCCGCAGGAATTTTAAAACGGACAATTTTGCGTTCTTTTGCAGATCAAACGTTAAATTTTCCGTGTGTCGGACTTTATTCCTTTTAGCCTAATTTTCGCTACAAAAGGCACATGAATATCTCAACCATCGGCCATATAATAATGCTCCTTACAAGGTAACTTATTAGCACAGTCGTTTTATCAAGCTATAGCAGATAAGCAGATAGTTATAAATAATTTTTTTGTAGTTTATGTACTTTTACATTAAACAGTCAGGTATACTAGGAACGTACTATACTTAATACTGATAATTTCATATTTAACTACAATTATTAAATGATTTTATGAATGTGTCTGGTTTATTTTTGTAAATTCTAATTGATCCTGTGGGATTTGTACGAAAACCATGTGTTAAAGGCAAATTCAATAAAAAAAATGCGTGTGTTTACACTATTCCACGCTTAATAGACGTTGCGTGTCTTGAAAATAAAATAGTTGCGTGTACTCGACGAGATAATAATTTATCCCTAGGGAAAATAGGGAATTCCATGTAAACCAGGAATTAAATCTTTCTGGGGTAAATTTTGGTATGCGTAAAATGGAGGAATGACATGTTTGAAGAACGCATTTAAGTCAGTTTTATAAGAAAATATGTACAAGTGTGGTAATAAAAGTTAAAGTGAAATATATTATACGAAATACGGACTTTTTTAAATAGGTAAATTTTCATCGGATCGGGATAGTGTTTTCCTTAGCTATCATTATGGGAATTTCTTTGAGAATTTTGTTTCGATGTCACTATTTTAAAAGTCTGCAGTGAATTGTCATTAAACTTGCAATAAATCTTATATATTTACAACTTGAAATTAAAAAAAGCATTATTTCCAAAATATATTTATTTCATTGAGAGTACTGCCATAATTCACAAACCAAAAAATATTGGAGACAAAATGTTAATAAACTAAAAAACAGCTAAAGATAAGGCAACCTTCATGTACAATGATTTATTCCATTAATGGCGGTGGTAACTTCAACCCCTGAGAATGGTTTGGTAAAAATCGCTTGGAGAAGATTACTGTTCATTGCTCTCGATCCCTCCGTCGATTTAGTCCCTCGATCCAGATTGTTTTCTTCCAGCATCCAGATTACGCGTTATAGTATCTGCTTTCTGGTGATTCCATATCTGATTCCAGATTTCTTGTAACGACAACAGCTTTCTGCAATCGACGATTTTGTCGAAATTGTTACTATCACTATTAAACAATGAGTTTTTCTCTTACTTCACCCATTCATATTTTATTTCCTAATGCCTCTCGGGAAATTAGGGATTTTCCACGCAATCGCCTCCAAATTCAGTCAGCGATTATAGTAAATGGAATAATTTCCTATAGCTTCAAACGAAGCGTCGCCGTTTCGTGTATTAAATAATCTTCCATTACGGGATAACATGCCACATATAACCGAGAAGGTTAAAATATTCATGGAACTCAAACAAAACCTATCCTGAGACCCGGTTGAAATTAATTTCGTTACGCCGCAACTAATACCATCGTTAATTTAATCCACCTCGTACGTACATATACGTCGATGTTGTGTTCCAGTTTCAATTTCTACCGTAGCAAATATAACGCTTTCCACCTGCATTCTGTTACGCATGCAAGTTCGCGCTATTATCGCCTACTCCATATCGGTTACGATTCAATAATATGCTAATGCAGGCGCTTAAGGCGTTTTACAGAAGAAATTGCGGTAATTAAACTCTTGGCTCTCTGAATGTGTGGTAGTGCTTTGAATGACTATGTAATGGGGTTAAATGTGTTTGTAATGGCTAAGATCGAAATCCAACTCTAATTTCAGTAGAAAGTGTTATATTGAATATTCTCACGTGGGCTTCCCTATAGTCCGCATGGCCTACACGAGTTATAAGTAGTAAATACAGTGGTTTTAAAGTATAGTCCGTCGAATTTTATTTGAGTAAAAATTATAGTAAACTTGGTACAAGACACCCTAATACAAGTTCTTAAATTACCTGTCTGAATGGGAAAGGTGAAGTGCTTTACTGCTGATTAGGAGATGGTTTCGAACGGTCGTCTGGGATATTTGGACCGTACCGGAATTTTTAAATGATCACAGACAAATTAATCTTTTCTATATCATGGAAAATATTTAAAATCGTCTTTTCTCTTTTTTGCATATGGTGTCTAGGCCATTACGATGCAGGTTCTATGTTGTCAACTTGTTCCAATTCTTCCTCTCCTAATTCTGGTCCTTCGTCATACTCCACGGTTACTTCTTCATCTGAACCTGCTTCTTGATTTATTTCAAGTTCTCTGTTTAATCAAGGCCGCCACATTTTAAAAATTATGAAAGAACACTTATCAAGATCAGAGTAAAATGAATCTATTTTAATACGCCATTTAAATATATTTTCAGTCCTTGTCTTACCCACTGTTAATACAATTTTACCTCGTTATTATGTAATTTAAATTTTCACCACGACTCATCAATGAGAATAAGTTTTTCTAAGTTTATATTATCTCGAAGCCTTGTTGGTGTCTAAGTACTCTAAGCACGGTCCATTTAATATAAATAGGTACTTATACGCGGATCACTACGAGCGGATAACGATTTTTAAGCCTCTTTCTCTTCGTTCAGAATCTTTTACAATCGTGGTCCGGGTAACGCGTACCATTATTCGAGTCTCAAATAAAATGCGGCGAATTATGAAGCCTTTTCTTTTTAGCTGTGACAACTTTTTGGATTGGATCAAAATGGTCGACTGTCCGTTCCATAGGCGTCTACTATTGCTTGTATACCATTGGCATATCAGAATCCCATACTAAAAAATTTCTAAATTTGATGGCGCAATTTTATACATCATATTTCAGAAGATAACATTGCTTAGTCTAAGAATAACTATTATATCCAAATCACTTGAATGACTTCAAGAAAAATATTTCTTACTTCTTTACTGAAATGTTCTTTACTGAATTGACTTTGTTCTTTACTGAATTGACTTATTTTTCCTACTACTTATTTTATTATTTTACCTATTTTTATAAAAATGATGACTGTACTAATAATTTTCATTGGGGGATAATAGGCTATGAAATTTCAAAGATTTTATTGAGGTACAATTTAGGAAAAGGATTTTTTACTTTAAAAAATTTTTTAGGATCAATATGAAATATGCCTTTTATTTCAACCAATTTATTGTCTATCATGCTTACAAAACCCGGGGCACAGTTATTAATCTACTGGATCAAAGTTGGGCAGAGTTTTATGGATCAAAATTTCTTTTAAAATTAATCCAAAAAAGAGGGAATAATTTTCAAAGGTTATCAAACAATCATTTAAAGATTTACTTTTTATTAATAATTATTTGAGTAGGATTTATTATTATACTTTTATACTTAAATAGCTTATATAAGAGCATACTATCGAAGATACTAAAGAAAACTAGATTTTTAAGTATATATAGAAAAAGTTTTAATTTTACTCTGAAAATTTAATGTTCTTTTAAACTATATAAACAAAGAAGTATAAAGGGAGTTACCACTTAAACTTGAAGTTAGAAGCTTCAGTTTGTTTAACATACCTCCTTAGCCGGAAAATTAAATTTTCACTTTTGCTATTAACAGTAGCATCCCTCCTCCTTTGGTTTCGACCAAGATAAAGTAAATTGATGAATTTCAATTTTTTTTAAATGCAAATTAAAACTTATTATCAACTATTATCCTTAAATAAGGACTAAATGGGAATTCTGTTGGTTATGTTGTTACTTTCAAGTTTCCCGCTGTTAAAAAGCCAATGTACCCAAACTTTACGTTCAATCAAATCACCGTTAATCAAGTACCTACTTATATTTCATTGTCACTAATGACGAAATCGATTGTTTGCCCTCTATTATCATTGTCTAGTACCGAATCGTGCTCGATCTGCGCATTAAATCAGACGAGGAGCTCGAAAATTGTCAGCAATGAAATCATCGGGCCAAAACGCGAGGCGTGCATTGGAACACATTTCGCTGCCGGAAATACAGATAACGTGATTTCGCTCCAGCGCGTTATGAAGTTGTTCACGGCAACTTCAACAAATGCCGTTTAATATTTCTATTTTCTGAAAATCCACTGAGAGATCATAATGGAGAACAAGAAGCCAGATAATAATTTTACTTCATTTCATAGCAGAAAGTCCTGTGGTGTAAAAAACGGAACTAAAAGTGTGATAGTCTCATTGTGACTTTAGTGAGATATGCAGCTTGTTGCAGTGTATGAATTAAATTGGCTTATACACTTATTGCCTTATTTCACATACTAATTTTCGACGTCTTTTACCGTAGATATAAGTAACCTGGCTATCTAAGTAACAAAAATTATTGAGCCATTTTAACGAGGATTAGTTATACAAATATATCTGCGACAACCAAATACTACTATATTTACTATAATAATGTAGCGAATGCCCCGTATAGGTCGTTGTTAGGGAAAAACAAGTAGTTGTTTATGTAATTGTGAAATTGTGAATACTGACGTCAGTGTAGTACAAAATCTCTGTGTGTGTAAAGACGGTTGTAATTTCGGAAGAACTAAATCTGTTTGTACGTAGAAACGTTACAAATTTGGGGGCCTGTCCGGGATTTGGTGAACCGAAGTAGCGGAAAAATTTTGGTGGACCTGAGATGGCGTACAGAAGTGATGGCGATGGCACGCGGCGGAGAGGCGAGGAGTGCAGTCTGTGCGGCGTTATGGAGTTGTTGAGCGGCTGGCGCGACTCGAGATTCCACAGGACTTACAGCTAAGTTACATTTAGGATAACACTCGAATGGATTGACTGCGTGCGGCTGGCGCGCGTGGCCCGTTTGAGTGCTACACCCACATTTGTAACTCATATTGGGAGACGGGCGCTGTTCATCTTTAGTACAAGAATTGGTGATGGTTGACCACTGGGTTGTGTGTCTGGAGCCATGAAGCAGTTGCTGGGGATTTCAGTAACTGCAGGAGCAGCGAAGGATTTCAAGAGACAGGTCCCTCTTCTACCTGGAGCATTGGATGGGATTGGTCATCCCTGGTGTCTCTGATGGTCAGAAGTAGGATTGGCCTGCTTGGAGGATTTCAAGAGACAGGTCCCTCTTCTACCTGGAGCATTGGATGGGATTGGTCATCCCTGGTGTCTTTCATGGTCAGAAAGAGGATTGGCCTGCTTGATTTCGATTTGCTGCTGATTAATTTTTGTACAAGATTTGCAGTCTAACCCGCTCAATGGAGTTAATCAAATGGATTTGGCAAGGATCAGGCGGAATCTCTGAAGAAGGGGAGAAGCCGTAGCAGTAGCAGCAGTAGCAGCAGTAGCAGTAGCCGTAGCTGTAGCAGTAGCAGTAACCGCAACCGTAGCATTAGCAGTAGCAGTAGCCGTAGCAGTGGCAAAAGCCATAGCTGTAGCAGTAGCAGCAGTAGCAGTAGTAGTAGCCGTAACCATAGCAGTAGCAGCGGTAGCAGTAGCCGTAACAGTAGCGGTAGCCGTAGCCGTAGCAGGAGCAGTAGCAGTTGCAGTAGCTGTAGCAGTAGCCGTAGCAGTAGCAGTAGCAGTAGCAGTTGCAGTAGCAGTAGCTGTAGCAGTAGCCGTAGCAGTAGCAGTAGTAGCAGCAGTAGCAGTAGCCGTAACCGTAGCAGTAGCCGTAGCCGAAGCAGGAACAGTAGCAGTTGCAGTAGCGGTAGCTGTAGCAGTACCCGTAGCAGTAGCAGTTCGCTGATATGGAAGTAGATCGTCCGAGGGTCGAGGGCGACCCTGAAGACGGGGAGGGATAGTGTAGCGAATGCCCCGTATAGGTCGTTGTTAGGGAAAAACAAGTAGTTGTTTATGTAATTGTGAAATTGTGAATACTGACGTCAGTGTAGTACAAAATCTCTGTGTGTGTAAAGACGGTTGTAATTTCGGAAGAACTAAATCTGTTTGTACGTAGAAACGTTACAATAATAATTTTAGGGAAAAAGGTATTTTTACATGAACCTGGAACTCTCGATGACACGACGAATATTTTTCCAATTAAACTGCTGTGGTCATATCTACGGTGCTCAATTTATGACGTATGTATTACATTATGGTACGATTTTCAGATTCGTGCGAAATTAAGAAAATTAGTAAAGAAATTCGTCCCGAATCACGATTTATCGACTAATATCAATTAATTCCTCAAAATGTGACTGTTACACTGCTTCAAATTGCCGATCTCAGACATTTGAGGGTGATGATGAACAATTATATCAAAAGGATTTATACAGAAATTAGTGTAAATGTCGTACCAGGGGTCGTAAGGGTGCGCAAAAGCATAATCGTATATTTTTTATTTATGGGTATATTTAGATGAAAATGATATATTCAGGTATTATATGACTTTTTTAATTAAAAAAAAACCTAAACTTTAATTAGCATATTTTGCATAGTTTGGAGTTTTACAGCATAAAAGCATACAGATTCCATATTTTAACATGGAAGATCATATCCGAGCATATTTTCGTCATTTTTGCTACAGATTCCTAAAACACAGCCCTCTTCCACCACAACCTATCCTAACTAGATGAGGAACATGGATTGAGAGCATTGTTTTATGCTGCGCATATTGGAAAATTCACAAATGTAGTTCAAAGTTTTGATGAAACTTCTAGTCAGTGTATAGCCGATTGTAAACAACTTTTTGAAAAATCTGAATATATTATTCAATTATATTTCATTAAAGTCAATTTGAGCAGAATTCCAATAATTTTGAAAAAAATTAGAAGAACAAAATCTTCTATCAGAGTCACTCTCATTAGTAGGAGATTTTCGTGTTCATATGAAATTGTCAACTAATGTCGTATTTTCACGCATATCTGCACGAAAAACTGAATTCGTTGTTCACAAAAAATTGTGATTTGGATTTATTGCAATATGCCCTAAAAGTGATTGATGGAGAGGACCCATCAAATGAGGTAATAATCAGAAACCAGATTATGTTGGAAAAATCTTACCTATTTAAATATTGCCCCATTACGTCAGATGACGTTGAAAGGAGCTTTTCGCTATACAAAAATATCCTACAAGACAATAGAAGTAATTTTCTTTTAGTAAATCTTGAAAAGCACATGATTATTTATTGCAATAAATTTGTTTAGTTAGGTTGTTAGTTATCGCTTTTATTTTTTTGGAAATATATTATTTTAGGTTAAATGTGTACTTATACTGAATTGTTTTTTATTTAGTAGTAAAAATAAATATTCAAAATTGTTTTTTGCTTGCTTTTAGTATTATACATTGTAATTTCTATATATTGCGGAAAGAATTGGGAAAATCAAATTGATGTCGCAAAGTGATCGCTGCTTGTGATTAGTTAGATATATTTTTTTGAATACTTCCAATAGATTAATATCTCTATATCTACTTTAATAAGAAAGTGAGCTTTCTTTGCGGCAACAAAAAATAAACAACGTAACATCATGTACGAGCTTTACAAGTTTCGACATGTACTGTACAAAATATTGTCACGAACCTTTCTTTACCTACCTTTCTTAGCCTGTCTTTACCCTGTGTCACGGCCGCGTGAGGTAAGGGGGTTTATAGCTAAGGGGGTAGACCTTGCTATTAAAGACGCAGGTTTAAAACAAAAAGGGAGAAAAGGCTTTATTTCTCGGAAAGGACGAAGCATCTATAGGTCAGGGCAACAACTAAAAGAAGTGAAATAAAACCAGGAAATGAGGCACAGCGAATCCCAAGGGCTGGAGCGTGAGGGGCGGGGTAGGTGACTTACAAGATCGACTGTCGTCCGGACCTTCTGACTTCCAAAACACGTGAGGTGACGGAGGGCATCTTGGTAGAGCGGATGGTAGGTTCTTCGGGCGTTCGGCTGCTATCTGGACCCTTCGACGAAGGACCACACCCAGGCCGGGTACTCCTTTTACTCCCTCTTCGACCGGCCGTCCGGCCGGTCCTTTATGGGTCGGCCCTCTTCCGGGCTGCCCCCCTGGGGAGCACTTGTCCTAGTCTGCACGTCTGGACCCAACTGGTCCTCTCCAATACTTTCTTCTCTTTATTTATATTCGACTTTGTTTTGCGATCTTTTCGCTTGTAGTTGCAATGCGTGTTGTTTTCGTAAGCACTCTCGCTTTCGTTGTTGCAACTGCAACACGTATCGCCTTACCCTCGACCGTGGACTAATTCATTGTTTTTTGTTTGTGGTCGTCGAAGTCTCGTGTTCGTGACAATACGTCACAATATCCATATTTGAAGGCATATTTTAGAGTTATACAGCATATTTAGTTCCATAAACTAGCTATTTTTTACAGCATAGAAGCTGTATATAATGACAACTTTTTGCGGCATATTTGCCCAGCCTTAGTGATGACTGAAGCATTTCATGCACTTCTAAATGCAACTAGTTACCGCGACTTAACTCGATGCTTTGCCGTGCAATAAGTACCACCACTTTCCCCAAACTAGGAGAGAATACAAGGGATGTTTAAGGAAGATAGCATGGACTAGAGCGTTAACAACAATCTGGGCACAACAACATGCACGGTGTGAATCTGCTGAAGTAGCATCAGCTCTTATGCACCACTTACGAAGCATTAATTAGTCGTGAAATTTCTCGTCTAAGGAGAGTTTAGGAGTGTAAGAGACAGGATAGGACAATTGCGTCCTTCACTCCATCATACACTCAACGTATTACATAATACTTAACATTCCCAGTAAGAGGACATGGTACCCTTTCTGGAGGCACGTGCTTTTGCCAGCTAGAAAAACTTCTATGGAGTGACTATCATTAGCAAGGAAAAGTATATTGGGGAGCTCTTAAAGGTGACTAGCGAAAAGAAAGGAACTTTTAATGAGAAACATGTTTCATAATATAACCGTGTGATAATTGTTGCGATAATAGGGATAATTTTTTTCATTTCCAATGACTGCTTAAGATATGGTGGAATTAGCGAAAAATTCTCTTCTCGGTGAAATCCCCCTAATCCATTCGATGAGTACAGCTAAGGATAATAACTATTTCCACGTTACGACCAAATCTATAAAGAAGAGGAGAGCTGATCACGGTAAGAATATCTTTGCTGTTTGTCAAAATTTTGCTCCTGCTTCAGAGTAAAACAAGTAATGTAAAGTATTACATGAAATTGTGTTAAACTCTGAGCTGTGATGATGCTTAATATTTTTTTACCGTGTAATAAGAGTCCTGTAGTGTCTGGAGTGCCGGCCCGGCAAAAAGAATCCCATGCAAAATGTGTTAAGAAAGTGGTACATATGAGGAACACATGTACACTTTGTGCATTTGTGAATTAATCATTTAAACCTCCTCATATAGCAGTTGAAACGTTTTTATCTCAACAAAAGTTGTAATAAAATGTTCATTTTAATTGTTTATTGTGTTATATTTCTATTAGTTTAAGGATTGATCTCGCTGTGGCGCTGTAAAACTAAAAACAGCCTGTTTTATAAAAGAGATTCCATTACGGTTATCTTATTTATAACTGTCGTATCATCGTTTACAATTACCTATTTGTGCTTTTATTATATTTCAGCTGATGCGATCAGAAGGTTAACTTGAATAACATAACAATTGTCAAACGATAAGCCATTTGATCGAAAAGACGCGTTCAACAAGTGTTTAGTTAATGTAATTTTGTTCCAAAAGGTTGAAATAATGAAACGTTATGGCACTTTTTGGATGCTTCCTAATGAATTTAAACTAGCAATTTAATATAACGTTTGCGACTTGTCTTGTATAAATCCTTTCGAGGTCGTCTGTTTTCTAATATCTCAACCGACGAAAGCAAGAATCTTTCAGCGAAACAATAAAAAGTTTTCTTTGTTTCAGGCACAAAGGATTTCTAAAGGACTGTCCCAACGGGCTTCTAACAGAACAGGTGAGAATCCGATCCCCTATTGTTTACCTGTTACATTCATCCAGGCTAGTTACACAACATTAGTAGATTTTTTATAAACGATGAGAGAATAATATGCTCTATTTTCACTTACAATTGCAAGAGGAATGACTTTTTGGCGTTTCGAGAATGTTCTTCTAAATATAAATTCAAAAAATTATCATATTGTATAAGTTCACAGGCTCTTTAAAGGTTCTCAAGAGTAAAGTGCCCTTTAGTGCCATTAAAGAATGTTTCAAATAAAACTCATAAGAGTTAGGTAGATTCAAGTCAAGTTGAAGTAAATACTTATAGCTGTTTAGGAGAAAATTAAGAAAAACTTAACACCCTTACAAGTAAAGTAAAGTGCCCTTTGGGACGACTAAAAAAATGCTTTACACAAGAGATATACGCATTAATTAATTGAATTAAGTTGAGAAGGGTGAAATAATAGTAATAAATGTCCTAAGAGAAATTGAAAATTTATAAAGGTCCCATAAATAAGAAAGAAAATAAACTGTTTTCTTTCTTAATTTTTTTTTTGGATTTAGAACTGATTTATTGGTACTTTAATTGAAGGGATATTAATTAAAAGGTATTACAACACGATTCGATTAGAATTTAATATATAATTACCCTTTGACTATTAATAGTATAACAAAATTACAACTTTTAACCTAATGTTCTCCTAAACATTAAAACATGTTTTTTAAATAATTCGATAACGTCATTTTGGGGAATTTTTTTAAACATTTTGGGGCTGCGGTTTAGGACATACGATTTTTCGATATTTTTCAAATTGCAAGGATCTCGAATACGTTTCAATTTCCCAAATTTTTGTCTTTACATAAAAATTTGTTAAGGCAATGTTGCCAACGAATCCTAAAATAAATGGAAATGAATTTTTCCTATGCAAAAAATCACATGAATCGTACTTGGAGGTGGAGATCTTTATTGTAGTACTTAACAACATTGTACCATATTACAATTAGAATGGTGAAGGTACAATAAATTGGCGAATGCGCTGTTACATTCATATTTACGTTGCTCACTGTGCCACCTGCTGTCTCAACAAAATTTTACTTACATATTAAAAAAGGTGATTTTTAGCATTGCGACGAAAATTGCTGAAAATTTGCCAAAATTTATAAAAAAATTATTTTTATATTAGATTCAAAAACCTGAAAAACTCAATTGCGATAATTTTACTTGTATCTTCAGCAGGTTTTTTATTTTAAAGGGAACAGAACATATAAGCTATGTGTATAGGTAATATATATATGATATTTAACTGAATGGGTTCCTAAGTTGATGAACGGTTGGTTCAACGCTTTACATCCGATTCAGTTTACCTTCCTACCTTTCCTAGTTTTACTTCCTATTGCATGGCTCCCTCCCTAGATATATTGACGCTCGCCGCCCTTTTATTATCTTTCATATTTTCCCTTTTCAGGGCTTCATCAAGATCTACAAACAGTTTTTCCCGCAAGGAGATCCCTCAAAATTCGCCTCACTAGTGTTTAGGGTATTCGACGAGAATAATGTGAGTATAAACAACCTGTAATATTATTTGTTGCGTCGCGTGAGGACTCGCCGAAGGCACCGGATTCAATTTATAGGCCCACGAAAATTTGATTCTTACATGACCGATCCGATTAGTTCGCGAAAAGGGGAAAGTTCGGCTGGCGCAATTGCCGTGAGCCGAGAAATTATTAGTATCCGGACGGAGGGGTTTCGTTTCATTATGGAAATGTGTCGCTTTAACTTTACGAAGTAACTAAGGTAATAAAAAGTTTCGAATTGAGGATGTTTTATAGGAATACGAAACGCTGTTGCTATACAGGATTACTCGATGGTTTTATGTATGAAGTAATTAACTTAATGTCCCTCTCAAGAAGTCGGGAAAATTTGCAAAAAAATAATAACTTAAAAAATTATGAAAACAAAAACGCGCTTTTAGATTCATTTTTGCGTATAACTTGTAAACTATTATTCTTAGAGCAAAGTTTCAAGGAAATAAAAGTTTTGTGATTAATCTTTCTACATGATAGAATTGAGAAATTTCTAAATTCAATGGCCCTGCTGCAAAACAGCAGTGATTATTAAAAAAGGGTAAAACGATATTTTTCACTTAAATTGTTTCAACCACCTAGAGTGCACTTAGGACTATCATAATTTGTCCTGAAAATCTACATATTACTACGGTTACGTGAGTTAGGGGGTTGGTAGCCACGGGGGGTAGAGCTTGCTGTGAATAAAACAAATGATCGAAAAACAAAAAGAAGGAAAGGTTTTACTCTCGCCTGGGGGCAGAGAGCCAATAAATCCGACCACTAAAAAAGGTACAAATGGAATAAGAGAAAAAAGAGATTCAGTTACAACGAATCCTGAGGGCTGGAACGTGAGGGGCGAGGGTAGCCACTTGCATAATAGAGTGCTGTTTCTGGACCTTCGGATTTCCACAGTGCGAGGCGGGTCAGAGAGCATCTTTGGGGGGGGGGGGGTAGTGTGTTTGTGCTCCACAGGCCGTCAGGCCGACCGGCTAGACATCGGATTTCCAAGCAGAGTGTACGTAAAATCAGGATCAGGAAGAATGAATATCTTATGTCTGCAAAACCTGATTCTATGTTTATGGAAAAGTCTGGTTATGAAGTACAAAGTTATGAAGTCTCGTTAGGAAAGCCCTCTACCTGACTATTCCGAGATGCATTCAACAAAGTGAAGATTAAACAGATGATTGTCAACATACAGATCTGATAGGCACGCGAAGGAGAAGATTGATAGGGTTGCGTGATAGTGATAGGGTCTTCTATTAAGCCGTCTAATGTACGCTTATAAAATAACTGCATTTCGGGCTTCTCCATCGAAAACCTAGAATTTAAACCTCTATCAAAATTATTTAAAGCGACATACCAAATTGCCTATGCATATTATTTAAGGCAAACTAATCATCGGTTTGGCATCTTAGTTTTAATGCTCGAAATGATTTTTTTTAATTGCATTTTAAAAACCTGTCGTTCGCTCCCATTAAATTTGTCAAAATCATCTAATTATAAAAATTAGGTAGAAGTATAATTAAACGCCTGCAGGGTATTAACATTGGGGTAGTAATTTCTCTTAATTTCTTCCAAACTGAAACTCTCAGTTCGCAAGTTACTTCGAGATTCTCGTGCAGCGAAGCGAACAAGAGACGGATTTTAAATAATAAAATTCTGATCCCCAAATCCAACAAGTTTAATTACCCACATAAAAAACGTTAATTCCGCGGGTAGCATGAACACAACCCCGGACCGTCCCTTCTCTATTCGGCGAAGTCGCGATCTGTTCTATCGCGTTTAATAAGTAGATATTAACCTTAATTCGAGGGAGAGGGAGAGAAGTCTACTGTGGCGAGGCTAAATGAAATTTATGAGATATGAGCAATTCAGCGCTTCAATCTTATTTATTTATATTAGTTCAACCGGAGAAATTATGCGCTTTCCACGACGGATAGATGGTGATAAGACTAAAAGGAAATGAGTGGGGTATTTTCTGATATTTGTTGCATTTGGATTGTTGCAAATGCATTTGGTGTAGTGAAATCGTGATATCTAAAAAGTTCGTTACAAAGTAAAAACTTTTTACAAACTTAAAGAATTGTAAGCAGATTTAATGGGCTAGAATTATTTTTAATTTTTGGATTGCAATGCTAAATGAAGAGAAATTAATTAATTTAACAATAACAATTACATATTAATTAATGAATTATTAGCGCTTAAAAACATGAAGGTTTTCAAGGGGTAAGCTACGGGTTTTATATTTCAGAAGAAGGAAGAAAGGAAGAAGGGGTATATGGGACTGAGGATTAAAACAGGCATAAAGTACGTATATTATACGAAATACAAATAAATTTCATTTCGCATTTATAAAGTTCCTGGCATTGAATGTTTGTCAAAGCCCCACGAACGTTTAATAGTCATTAAATGGACGTCCACTAATCGACGTGTGCGATTTTGGATCCACACATTTAACATATACCCATGAATATTGTAAATAGGATTCTCAATTCATCTGCTGTGGGTAGGCATAAAAATTTCCTCTTCCCCATAGCCCCTTGCGTAATATCTAACGCGCAACGAGGCAACAGAATTAGAATTTATTTAATATTTCTTTTTATATATCTTCACTTTAACTGCAAAAGTAACATAATTTGACCTATATAATGTAGTTATATTAGTAAATTTCATTGACTTATATAATAATTTGTAAGTATTTCTTGTTATATCAAAAAAATTGGTTAATACAAATATTAAATATTACAGGTATTCTACGTCGCATTTTTTTGAGACTAAATTACAGTAAAATTAGTACAAGATACCCTAATAAAATTTCTTAAATTACCTGTTGAATGAGAAAGGTGAAGTGCTTTAGTGCTGATTAGGAGCTGGTTTCGAGCGGTCGTCGGGGATATTTGGACCGTACCGGAATTTTTAAATGATCACAGACAAATTAATCTTTTCCATATCATGGAAAATTTAAAATAGTCTTTTCTCTTTTTTGCATATGGTGTCTAGGCCATTACGTTGCAGGTTCTACGTCGTCAACTTTTTCCAATTCTTCTTCACCTAATTCCCCCCTTTCATCATACTCCATATCTTCATCCACTGCTATTTCTTCATCTGAACCTGCTTCTTGATTTATTTCTCCATTTATATGGGAAAACTATGAAACAAACACTTGTCAAGATCAGAGTAAAATGAATTTATTTTAATACACCATTTCTTTAAATATATTTTCAGTCCCTATCATACCCGCTGTTAAAACAGTTTTACCTCGTTGTTATGTAATTTAAATTTACACCACGACTCATCAATGAGAATAAGTTCTTTCTAAGTTTATAACTTCTTGAAGTCCCTGTTGTTGTCTAAGTACTCTAAGTACGGTCGATTTAATATATTTAAATGCCCTATACCAACTAGCGTGCAGACAACTATTTCTAGGCCTCTTCATCTTCTTCGTTTATAATCTTTTACAATCGGGGTCCGGGTAAGACCTACCACAATTCGAGCCTCAAATAAAATGCGACGAACTACTATATACGTATATTTTCGATGCTTTGATCCAAATAGGACCACTCACTTACAAAATTGTCTAAATTTTGCGACAGTTTGTTTCATAATTTAAACAACTTCGTCGTGTGTTAATAGAATAATCGAAATTTAGTAGTAAAAAGTGGGTGTACCTCAAATGTTTTTAGCTTGCATTTCTTTCAAAAGTATTCGCCGTACGAAATAATGAAATCTGTTGTTAATCACCCTCTATAATTTGAATTACAGTTTTCTTCTTAACCCCGTTTTAACATTTCTCAGATCTTTCAGACGTTTCGTTTAAAAGCTTCCCCTGATTTTATCGTTCTTCCTCTTTTCTTTATTTCCGTAATTCTATCTTTGAAAAGGTCCTCCGACTGAAAAATATAATGGGGCAGCAATTAACCGTTACCCCACCACTTTTCACCCGATTGCATAATTTTTGAGGACCGTTCAACCCTCCGCCCACTTAACCCCCCATATCCGTTTCTATTCCGCCGTTGGAATTCCCATATACCTAATGCAAAAGCGTCCGGGATTAGGGCGCCTTCTCGTCAGTATTTCATTCTAAATAATCTAACCACGTAATCTGAGGTTGCGCCGCGCTCTCCATGTCACCTTCAATTATTTACATCATATAAATTTGTTCCGTCCTTCTCAAATATCACGTCGACGTTTCGTTTCTGGCATTGCGAGGCTGCTCGCATCTTTCGGGGATAAAATTTGAAGGTAAACTCGCGTGAATAAATGACGGGAACGTACACAACGTTGTGAATTTTTCATGGCACCCTCGTGTCATTTTCACACCCGCATGCTAAATAATTACGTAATTATACAGACTTTGTGAAATTTATCTGCAAGCCGTGAAAAATAATAATGCTCACTTAGATACACACAAAGGGAAGACAAGAGCGACTTGTGCTCATTATCTCTCTTGTTGCATCTTGCATCTTTGACGCGCACATGTCTAATTCTCCCTTTATAATGGGTAAAGAGCGGACAAATTAATCTATTTTTATTAGCAAAACCACGCTGACCAGTGGACCACCTATTCTGAATATAGAACAGCGATAAAATGAAAGTTATAATCAACTGGCCGACCACAATCTCTGAAGTACTCCATTTCTAGCGCCTGGGCGTAACATTGGGGGCTTATTATTTCATTTACACTGCAATTATTTTAAATGTAAGTATATAGTTCAAATTCGGTTGAATATTATTATATTATTACAAATGGTGTTGTTTGTCTTTTATTGTATTGTAGGTTGATGTTGTGGGCATTTTGTTGTTAATATATTGTAGCGAATGCCCCGTATAGGTTGCTGTTGTTATGTAAAAACAAGTGTTGTTTATGTGATTGTAAAATGTTAATATTGACATTAGGGTAGTAAAATCTCTTGGTGTATGTAGAAGTGCTACAATATTATTGATCAATATATTAGCGAGGATAGGCCATCATTAGTTTTATGTTTAGAGAGTTCCAATATACACTCTCTATCCTGAGTAACAAATACACAGTTTTATGAATAATTTATTACATTTTTTTACAAATATTAATCTTCTTTATTTGAAAAATACGTTTGTATGACTGCAAATTTTTCTAAATTCTCTTCTGTGAAATTACTTCTTTTAGATGTTAATAAATATTTAAACCTAGAAAACGATCGTTCTCTCGTTACATGAGCAAATGAAAAATATGGGGTAAAAGTACAATATTGTAAAGCAGTTCCATAATCGGTAAAATTGTTAAGGGAGATTTGTTTCAGAGTTTGCAAGTTTGGGTTTCTTTTAATAACCGAATCTATTTTATGGTTAAATTTATCTTGTAAGGGCAAGTTTATACTTTTTATATGTAACAATGTTGATTGAAATTTTCCCAAAGGAATCGGTAATTGTAAATTACGGGTTGTAAAGATTGTAAATGGCAACTATCGGGATGCGACATTGCGACATTTATTTTTGCTGAGATATTTCGAGCCGCATTAGTCCTAATCACTTATCGTAATTCCCCAAACAGGTAGATATTTTTTATTGGAATTAGGAGTTTTTGTTTAATAGGGGTAAATTATGACAGTTCAGAGAATTTGCCAAGTAAAAAATTCTGTATTACAAAAATTTATTTCATTTTGTTTATCTAAATCGTTGTAGTCAATTTCTTATCGTAAATAGCGCATCCTAAATGAGATGCCTGAGATGAAAATGTCCGCTCTCTAATAATGAGGCAACAAATGGAACTCGAGGCAGATTAGATGGAGCCAAAGGGAATGCCAAGGAAATCTAAAGTGGAGTGGAAATGGGATGATTGTTAAACACGCACGCTGATTTTCGTACAAGGGTCACTCGTAAATTGCCTTTGAAGTCCATATCTGTCTACTAGAGTGAATTGATCATTTTAGAGATCAAGAAATAAGGTTTTTGGTAAGACTTTCAATTATCGTTGTATCTGTTAAGTTTTTTAAGAGGTATAGACATGTTGGAAATTAACCTGTACTTTGTCTGAGGCGTGTAAGGTATAGTAATATGCTTCTTAGCCACTATACTTCGTGAAATTACTATTTTTGCATATTTATGACTACTTTCTTTTAGAGATTCGAAGCAACGGTGTTAGCATTGGCGGGTCAGAGAGCATCTTCGAGGCGATAGGTTTTCCCGGTCTCTTCGCCGGCAGAGTATCTCCTCAGGCCGGCTACTCTCTCTCTCTCTCTCTCTCTCTCTCTCTCTCTCTCTCTCTCTCTCTCTCTCACCTTACATCTTTCTATTTATATTCGTATTTGTTTTGTGTTCTCCGCGCTTGTTGGTATAAAGGGTACCGTTTATCAAAACATTTCGCACCTTGACGGTCAGCGCGTTTGTAAAAGTTTACATAACTTCACCTTGGCCAGGCTGTGGTCCCATTTCTTGTGTTCTTGGGAATTGTGGAAATCTCGTGGTCCTGACAATATTAACTGAAGATTAATATTTAAAATTTAGTGTAGACATTTTTAAAACGATTGCAGTTAAATTGGATTGTTGGTAAAGTTCTAAATACGTACCACGAATGAAAAACGTTCGTAGTGAGTGGAGGGGGAGCATTTAAATTTCTGTGTCCAAAAAATGAAGGAGCATTTTCAAACTGAAATTATCTGTATTTCTGAAATGTGTTAGCGGATTCTGATATTTCATTTTTTGGTCTATTTATGGGTTATTTGTTTATAAGATAGTTTACAAATTAACCATGTAATTTGTCGAAAGGCGTTATAAATTTTTTTTGTCATCATATTGCTATTGATTGAGATTTTCTTTTTGGTATACTTTGGAAACTGAATTACAATCTAAGTGTAGGAGTGACCTATAAAATAACACCTGAAAAGCCCTTCAGCAGCTTATTTTTCCCTTTGTTTTCTTTATTGTTTCCACAAGCACCTACCGTGTAACAGCTCGCTATACTTACACGAATTATTTTTCATTTTCCCAAGAGTGGGAATGAGCCATCACCAATTAGGAACATGATTCTTTTTACTATATTATTAGCAACAAGGTTGAAAATTCGTAAACCGCCTTTGCCCGGACCCGGAAAATAAATTTGATTCAATGGTAGATTCTGTTTAAAGGGAGAAGTCATAAATCATTTTCCAACTTACATTTCCCGGAACGATTTTAGATTTTTTTCTCGTGAGAGGTGCGAATTACGTACAAAGGGATTCCGGGATCGCGAACCCTCACATGATTTATTGCGATA
Organism: Cryptocephalus primarius; assembly: GCA_963576515.1. Classification (NCBI taxonomy): domain Eukaryota; kingdom Metazoa; phylum Arthropoda; class Insecta; order Coleoptera; family Chrysomelidae; genus Cryptocephalus; species Cryptocephalus primarius. The sequence continues at coordinate 15,837,306 of OY754940.1, read as the reverse complement.
GAGTTATTAAGTATGAGGGGGAATGTAGTAATTTAAAAATAAAATTACCTGTAGGATTAGGTTTTAATCCGTCAATTATTCAGTCAGATTGATTTTACTCACTTAAATAAAATGAGCGAGAGTTTAATGTAAGAGTCGTCGTTTTTCGGGGTTGTCTATTGTTAAAATTTTAGGAAAAATGTTTCAAAGTGCGTACATTCTGTACATTACTGATAAACTGATATAAATCTCACAGAGTATATAAACATTTTAATATGTGGGCGATTCCACGTCAGCTGTCGTGAGTCATATATTTTTTCCTAACCAAAACTATTTCATTGTATTGAAGGTTTAATTACAAGTATTTACCCAAATTTTCAGCCCAAAATATTACACCTAGCATTTTTTACAGCCAATTTTCTGTTTTTTGGCATTTTCTGCTTTTGACGCCAAATTTTCTCCAAAACGTTATCAGATTTGCGAGAAATTCCAAAAAATATTTCACTTTGCTCTAACTCGCGTGAATAAATTTTTGGATATTTTTTGCAGGGGCGCAAAATGTTTGGCTTCTATTGTACTTCTGCGTACTTTCAACTTTCCCGTGTGTATTGCGGTTTTAAGTGCCAAAACAGGCGAAAAATTGCCAAATTAGCCTAAAATGGTGAATTAAGCATGAAAAAAGAGTGGCATAAGTTGGAAATATTTCTGGGGATCTACGGCTGAAGCCTCACCGCTGAACTCGCATCATTCTTATTGAATACCAGACCATCTGGATGTCCATTATTGTGATGGTCGTGCGAAAATTGCAGTACTATAGGTGTATACCCATAAAATTCAATAGACAGATGGGCGATTCCATCCAAAATCGGCTTTTGCTTTGTCCCGAAGGGATTTTCGAATATTCCCCGGTTTTCGGTTCCTTTGAATATTTGGATCTTTATGGGAAAAAATAACAATAGTCTTGTTCCAAAAAAAAAATTCAATTTAAAGAAGAATTTTGGGGATTTTGGCAAAATCTCATTTTTTCAGGATTTGTAAATTTCATAATTTATCTTCATTTTCATTCAATTCAACTTCATTTAAATTAATTTCGTAAGTAACATCACAGCATCGCTCATTCAAAATATTTCGTTAAAATTCGATTTTCCAGGATCCTCACAATAATGACACTTAAAACTAAAATACACACGAGAAAGTTGAAAGTACCCAGAAGTACACTAAAAACCAAACATTTTACGCTGCTGCAAAAAAAACAACCAATAATTTATTCACGCCAGTAAGAGCATATTGAAAAAAATTGTTTTTTTGGGATATCTCGCAAATGGAAGAATTTTAGCCCAAATCTGACGAAGGGAGTGGATTCCTTGGAAAATTTTGATGAAAAATTTTGTTCATTAAAATGAACCCTTTTTCAAAAATTCACAGCTTTACCCAATATAAAGCTGAAGCGCTAATTTTGCGTGAAGTGTTAGGCTATCATGTCTACTTTAAGCTTGCAAAAGTTGTATACTGACGGACGAATAGTTTTTGCACAATTGCGTTATTAACAATATACCACGAAATTTTGCAAAATTCGGCGTATTAACTGAGATGGGCCGATTTTAATTTTTCAAACGGTTTCTGAAAGAGGACATCCGAACCTACGACTTGGCTATCTTGGATTTTCATATACGTTTGGAGAAAAGTGCGAAAATGGCCTCGAAATTTGCGCGATTTTGCATTTCGAGCTGAGTGGTGGGCGCAATTATTCTGTTTTATGCTGCATGTATATACTGTTAATAACGTTATCGGTATACAAAACCTTCCGGACAAATTAGACACTTATCAACAATTTAGGTTAAGTGGTCTTCCACTAATTATACCACTCTTTTCAGTAGCATGTATAATCTTTTTTATCAACCTAGCTTCCTAGATCCTAATATATTAGAAAAAATAATGTTAGAGCCTTGTGTTACCAATGGTAAAAAAAGACACTCAAAAGTAGTAAAAGTGTATTAAAATTATTTACATAAAAGTATATAACAAATATTTTTCATTATTTTGCGTACTTTCCGTTTCGCGATATCGCACTTAAAAACCTTGGCACGATTTAATTAGTTACAGTTTGAATTAATTTAACATAAACCGCTCACCACTGGCAATGAATATCCTCAACGAAAAAGAAGTATTGAGTTTCTACGGTGAAGAGGAACCGAAAGTATCTTTGACAACACAAAATTATGTTTGAATTGTTTGGATGCAATGAGGCGATCTAAGGGTCAAAAATTTGACTGTGGGCATATTTCCTTATTTACGATTTATTCATTCGGTTTTCTTTACGTTTAGAGTCTTGCTGTATGTATTGATTTTTATATTCACAACGTGAATTTTATATGAAGCAACAGCTTCTTTCTGGAAGAGATTTTTTAGAAATCTCTTATTTCTTATTGGAAATATGGACGTTAATTTATTAAAACGTGGTTATAATTCGCCGGAGTTAAATTAAGATGAAGTGTTTAACGAACATTTGCATTTTTGAAATTCTTCTGTCACTGATGTGACGTGCTCATATTAAAATTTAACTGTGGGTTTTTCGTGAGTGTAGGAATATAATCAACTAAAAATTTCTATGCAAAAAATGGGTATCGTTAGGCGCAGAACAGTAAGAACAGTGCCCCCGAAAAACGAAATTTCTAAACATTTTTATAAATCACGTAATGGAGCAAAAATTAAATGCCCGTTAGCGCATGGGCGCTCCTGTATAAAAACCAGCAGGATCCCTGCTCGCACCCATTAAATTCGCATCTAGCGCAGGATGAATTTTCATCCCCGTCCGATGCTGTTCAATTATAAGCGTTCCGTCAGAGTTTTTCATCAATTTAGACGGGCGCCTGGCGATAATTACTTTTCACGGGCTCTTTTTCGACTGATTATCAGAAGCTAAAACAGAACCGATTCGGATTAATTGAGTTAATTTCGGCTTTCGATTGGTTTTTAGGTAGGGGCCAATTCGCCGGAATCGAGGGGATCGCCCCCGATTCCTCCTCTGAGCGATTTGTTCGATTTGCATATTATTCATTCGCCGCTTAAACGCTCGTAATCTGAGGGGAATATTTATTGACAGTCGCTCTCCGCCATGGCTGCTTCGGGAGGTATTTTGAAACAATTTTTCCACTTAGTGAGTTTAGATGCAACCGATATAATTATGGCTATACCGTATTTCGTTTCAACGAGAAGTAATATTAATGAGGTATCCGTCAATAGAGGGTATTTTTCGTATATGGGGTGGGGGGAGGTGAGGGGTGAAATTTCGCAGTTATCGTAAGCAGTCCCTGTATTTTCACCTATTTTTCAGGAATTTGTAGCGGCCACCCTGTATGAGCGGTGTCAGAACGAAAGATCTGAAGAAAAGGGAGAAGAAGTAGAAAAATAAATCCGGCGCATAAGGGATCGAATACCGAAATGTCAGTGGCGTTTCGCGTCCTGCCCCTACACCATCACCCGAGTTCTCGGTAACCTCCTTATATGATTACTCGCGCGCCTATGAGTTTGACGGGCCCTTCAATTAATATTACTTCGCCTTGAAACGAAATATACTATAGACCAGTCCAAACCCAATCCAAGCTACAAACAACATATTTATGATATCTCATACACAATAAGATTTTCTTTCTCCTCTGTTTCGTGATTTTCAAATGAATTTCATGCGAGGAATTACTATTTTTCCGGAAATTTTCCGGAACACAAACATTTAGTAAAAATAATTTGGTGGAAACGAAGAACTTCAATTTACACCGACATGGGAGGGTCATTATTAGCTTCGAAAATATTTAATGTTTCATTTACGGACGGGCAAAGGCCCAAAAGATAGCGAGAAGAGCGACTTGGGAATAACTAGAGCCGACTGGAAATACTGCGGAACTGGGAAAATATGTTAACGAGGAGGTTAACCTACTCGAAAATTTGATTCCATGCGAACTGGTGAATTTAGGGGAGGGATTCTTTTGTGCTCTTATGGTGTGATGTACTACTTATTACCTTCATTGTATTTACATGTACAGTTAGTTTACATGAAGTGTATTCCATGCCCTTTCATTTTTATTAATTAACATCAACTGAAGGCAAAGTTGTTATTAATTTACCACCATATTTTTTTCTGTATAGCGGTTTTTATAACTATGCTTAAATCAGCTAACTAATTAAGTCCTGTTAGTTTCCCTCTTTCAGTTGGGTACGATGAAATCGAGGAGGAATTGAGTTAAGGGATAATAAGCTGCATAACTTTGGACCTGTTGGTACGATTCCCTTTACAATTAGGGCCTTAATATAAAGACTTAGCCCCAAATTCATTATTGGTGATGGAAACATTACTATTGAGCGTAGGCAACCATCGATTTTAATACTACTTCGCACTAAAATTAGTCATTGTAGTCGATCCAAATCAAGTGAGGGCGAGATCAAAGCTCGCCCCTGGCACCTGGCCAGATTTGATTTTCTGTGGAGTTTTTAAGTTATTTAAGTTATTCTTCGAACTCTACCACATCCACGTGTTCATGGATGAGAGGAAACAGAATCAGGCGAACTAAGCGATGTATCTCTTTCTGGTTCCTTACATCTCCAATCGGAACACTGAGGCTGATCAGCGAATCAGGAGGTTTGTACTTATGTTGCTTAGCTATGGTTACTATGTACTAAAGCAGCAGTGTTCTTACTGTTAGCCTTCTTTAGTTCTTCTTGCATATTTCGCTTTAAGACTGAGATAATCATTCTATGTGCCATGTTCTAAGTGTACTTTATGGTGTACCATTTCGCCTGGGTATTCTTGTAATTTTGATTCAGATTACTAGACTTATTATAGCCACTTATGGTTTATTCAGCTCCCGGGCACTTTCGATCACGTCGATTTAACCAATCAGATCAATTGATCAATTAGATCAATGGATGTTAATTTTAAGGAAAGAAAGAAATGAAGATGTCTTTTCCATAATGGTAGCTTAATATCACAGCGAATAGTAACCAGTTTCTCATGTCCTAAAGGGATGTCCAGTGAAACATCAAGGAAATACATTCACAATGACTAAGAGGCTCCAGCTGCCACACATATTTATAATTTCTATGACAACTGAAGCTTCATGTTCCCTGTATGTAGTTTTGTATGTATTTTATTGATTTGTACTTGTATTTGGCCTGATAATGGCACGAAAGCTGAAACCTTTGTCACCTTTGTCATCACCACTAAATAATCAATGTGGTGAAGATATCTATCTTTTTTTCCTTCAACACCTCTCGCCACATCGCACAAATGTATAATTCAATAGAGTTCATTTCAAGGAGTGATTACTGAGATTGCTAGGCTGTCAGTTGATATAACCTGCCTAGTTACACGGAATCAAGTTAAATCAAGAAAAAGTTATAAAACTCCACGAGTTATCACTTCACTCATCATTTAACTATTCTGAATGTAATGGCCCTAAAGGGCCGTAACGTTCGAAGTGCACCAAAAATCGTGTTTACGGTGTTTACACTTTACCCAAGCCTCAATATTAGATTTGTTTCGGTTGGTCTACTGAGCCTTTTCAATATCTGGACCATCCTTCGTGCCACTTCTTGATGGTTCGCTTTTTCACCACGTTCTTGCGTCCTGTAAGACCACCCTGACCAATGGCCCATGGGGTGGTAGCAATTACTTGCACCACCTCAGCAGTTACAGTCCTCTGAACTGTCTCAAACTCTTTCCTATTTAAGGGCAGAGCACCAGACAGGAGTCAATGGACCACTCCTACAAGTGCTTCCCTCTTCCTGCTCCTAGGTCTACCAATATTTGGCATTATTCTTGCATGAGTTACAGTCCCTTCTTCTTTTCTCTTGCAATCTTACTGATATCTCTTATGAATAACTGGTCATTACCTGGGGTTATATGGGTATATCTTTTCGGGGCTAAAACTGTATTTTTTCCGTAGCTAACTCTAACTTATGCTGGTTCATCCGCAAGGCAAGTTAATCATTTGGACTAGGTGCACCGCTGATTTTTTCTGATAACAAAATCTTTCATGATGCCTTCTTAATGTTCGAAATCCTGAAATGCCCACGCAAACGCTTTTCATAAGTATTTTTTTATGTGTGGAAAAATGTGATGAAAACAATTTCCAATCATATTTCTCTCTCTTTGTATATTTCTGGCAATATGATAAATATAGCAATAATCGCAAAGGTAAATGTTGACCGTTTTTGGTAGCGTTACTTTGTCTAGCCACAAATACCTATCGAATTCGGAAATACCAACTTTTCCAATTTTTATTTTAGGTCGAAGGCGCAAACAAAACTGATTGCCGATTTTTTCGTGTCCTTCTCTCGAACCCTTTCATTTCCTCTCTAATGGATTCAGGCAGGCCCGTCCCCACTGCCCCTCACACTTCCTATATATCCAAATGACAGCTTTCTGCACCGTCCCCCTGGAAAAACCCTGAAAGCTTTTCTTAGGAAGGAAATGGCGCTTTTTATTTAGAATACCGCGTGGCAGTGACCGGGAGAGTGCGCCAGCCTCGGTTTGGGTTTCGTCCAATATTTTTTTCTTTCTCCTAGAATGAATTATTCATTTATGCAGATCGATAAAATCACATGGGAAGTTTTATAATAATTTTTTTATTGGTGCCGCGGAAAGATTCTTTCGCGCATTTTTCCATAGGGACCGGCTCTGAATAAAGTTTGTTAAAAAAAGAGTCGGACTAGATGCAAATTTCAATCATCAAATGTAAAATACAGTCTGTTTGAAATTTAAATAAATAATTTATTTTATGAGTTAATATTGTCAAAAAAGTTAAGGACAGACTACGTTTCGAGGTGAAATTTAATGTCAGTTTTGAATTGAAAATATAGATATATGCAATTAGCCCATTGTTTTTCGTATGATCAGTACAATTTTCTCGTTTTTGCTTATTGCATCATTTGAACTAACAAACTGTTTAAAACTTGCCATGGCAAATTGCGACCATCAAATTATTACATGCACCTACTAAATAGTTGTAAACACATTTCGTTTATTAGGAGATACAACTACTTATTCCAGTTACCTCGAACCGTTTACTCCTGGCTTATATGTTGAATAAATTAGCGCAGTTTATAGACTGGAACTTTTGCTGAACTGACCCTTGAATGTTCTAACAAACGAGCCACATTATCGAGTGAATTCACGTTCCACTAAAATACATATGTTAATTGGGACACCCGGAGGGAGATGTTATTAATTGTGTCTGGTTCAGGGATGCAAAGCGCAATTGTTACCTGCTGACCCCGATTCGAATATAAGGGCGATTCAGGTAACTCATTCTGCGATTCTCCTTCTGGTTGCAACTGGCGAAAGCATTCTGTTCCTTTGAATAAGGGGCTTATTTTATCTCACGTTTTACTAAGAAGTAAGTAACAATATAGTTATGTCGTAATATTTACCTTAGCGTTGTCACGAGGTACGTCGGTAGAGGGTTGGTAGCCACAAGGGTATTAAGGGTGTAGCTTGCTGTGAATAAAACAATAGATCGAAAACAAAAAAAAAAAGAAGAAAAGGTTTTATTCTCTCCTGGAGCGGAGAAATTGTAGGTCAGGTTAGGTTAGATTAGGGGCTACTAAAAGATAAAAATGAGAAAAATAGATTTCGGTACAGCGAATCCTAACGGCTGGAGCGTGAGAAGCGAGGGTGGCGACTTATATAAAGAGAGCTGTTGCCTGGACCTTCGGATTTCCACAGTGCGAGGCGGGTCGGGGAGCATCTTCGGGGCGGTAGGTTTTCCTGGGTCGCCAGCCATCAGAGCTCACCCTTTGGACAACCGTGTGGGCAACCCTGTGCTCTTATTTTTGATTGTCCTGGCATTATCGGCCATGGGCCCTTTTCTCCTTTTCACTTCTGGTATTTTTTATACTTTTCCTTCTGGTCCTCGCTTCATCTTGTTTTCCCTCTTCTTATTATCCTTCTACCTGGTTGCTATTGTTCTTCATCTTCGTATCACCTCTCCTGTCCTGCTTTTTATCGTCTTCCTCATTGATCGTCCTCTTTTCTTGGTAGTAGTGCTAGTCACGATCTCTTCAGTCTTAATTTCTCCTCTTCGTCGTATTATTTTGTCCTCCTTAATAGTGAGTCCCTCCGTAATTGCTCATGTACCATGGTACGTCCGTTGTTCTCATTCCCTGATTCTGGATCCTCTCTAATTTCTCGATGTTGGTGTCGCCATTCCATATAATATTATTGGCTTAGTGCTTGCTTCGTATATCCTCTTTTTGTCCTCAGTTGTAGTTTACTTATTCCTATCAATGGTCCTAGTTGGTTAAGTTTCTGCTTGGCCTTCTTTGCTGTCTAATTGATGTGTTTTCCCCATGTCACTCTTCTGTTGATGTGTATTCCTAAGTACTTCGCGTATCCCTTCTCCTTGTCTCCCACGCTGATTTTCTTCTTCGGTCCTTCCTTCTTTCTTCCTATCCATAACGCTTGACTCTTCTCTGGTTTGATCCTTATCTTCCATTTCTTCGTCCATTGCTCCAGCTTGCTTACTCCCCTATGTAGATACTCTGCTGCCTTCGTTGGGTTTGTAAATGCCGCTGCTTTTGCCGTGTCGTCTGCGTAGATATATGCCCTCGTGTGTTCTTCCTGTCGCTTGTGTAGATGTTGTATAATTCCGATGCCAGTAACGATCATTGTGGTGTCCCTGCTTCCATTGCCCTCGTTATTGAAATCTCTTCTCCTATCCTGATGGCGTATTTCCTCTTCTTCAAGCAGTCCTGCATCATTTGGGTGTGCGCTTTTCTGAATCCTAGTTGGTCCATTTTTGCTATTAGTCCGTTGTGCCATAGCCTGTAAAATGCCTTCTCCACGTCGAATAGTATCATACACGTCGTCTTCTTCCTGTTGATGTTCTTGATCGTCTCCTCCACTAGCCTCACTACTTGGTCCTCCGGCGACTGTCCTGTGAATCCACAGTGCTCGTCCGGAATGATATCCAATCGTTTTTCTTCTTCCTTAATCCTCCTTAGTATGATTCTCTCCATTACTTTTCCTATGTTGCTGAATAATATGATGGGTCGGTAGTTTTGTGGTACTTTCCTGTTCTTTCCTGGTTTCGGTATCATGATGACCTAATAATTTCCATTGTTCCGGATAGTATCTCCTCTTCATCACCGCGTTAATAGTTCCTGTTTTCTTCTCTATTATCCCTGCGGTAGTTCCTTCGGCATTCTATTCATTTTCTTGTCGTGTCCTGGCGCCTTCCCGGGGTGAGTGTTCTTGATGATTTCGCTGATCTTTTCCGATGTGGCCCTCTTCAGTTCGATGTTTCCTCTTCTCGCCGTTCCTCTTTCTATCTATATCCGTATTTTGCATTCTGTTCTCCGCGCTTGTTGGTATAAGGCGTCTCGTTTATCTAAACATTTCGCACCTTGACAGTCAGCGCGTTTATGAAAGTTTATATACTTCACCTAGGCCTGAACCATGATCTCGATTCTTGTTTTGTTTGTGAGGTTGCGGAGATCTCGTGGTCCTGACACTGTTATAGTTCAAGTCCATGGATGTATCTATAATTACCGACGAAACGTCTGCGAGCAATATTAGAATTACTACGATGAAACGTGTCTTTACTGGAATATTACGAGAAAACCACAATGCTAATCCAATTTAAGTTTTTTCAATTCGCTAATGATTTTCACAAGATTAATGTAATAGGTTTACAAAATACGCGTAACTGGCCGAATGATATAAAAAAGATCCATAATAAATTATTTAAAAAAAAATTTATATACAACTTTTTTGTAACTCTAACGTTTGTAAATATTTTTCAAACGTCCTATTCAATGTCCAAATTATGTCCTGTACGAAACACTCTATCATCAAAAAGCGCTAGGGACTTTTGAATTAAATGAAGCAGTTTAAAAATGTCCTGTGCTATTAAGGCAATACATGCTAAATTTTTAAATCAACTCTCCCAACCTTAAATTAAACATTTTCATAAATTGTTACGTTCTAGATTCGATGCAGAAACTCTACCTTTTAGAAGCTTAAAAGCTCCTTGGGACCTGATACACTCTAATGTCATTAATTGTCCATTACTACGCTGATTAAAGAGCATGTTGTCTCCCGACATCCATCAAACCCTCCCTTAGCCCTAAAATATAAGCATCCATTTCCCTCAACCTTTCCACGTTCGTGTCGCGGAAAGCAGGAATAAATGTCCAGGTATTTGTCCTGAAATCGTATCCATTCAGAGCTGTCCCCGCAAAGACGTCGCTCTGGATAGCCACGTCGCTTTCCCAGGAAGTGTTGTTTTATAACGTGTGCTGGGGTCAATTTTTCAGTTCGGACCCCTGCCGCCCTTGAAATGCGCACAGTTTATAAATTGCCCCGGGATACGGACGAGGGAATGGGAAATGAGGGGGATTTCAGAAATTTTCCCGGTATGGGCGAGATAATATGAAATTAGTTCGTGTAATTTTTAATCTGCTTAATCTGTTCTCATTAGGGAAAATCTGGAACTTTTACACGGAGATCAATTTCACTTGTAACAGCGGCTTTTTGCGAATCATTGGTGATTGATGTATTAATGGGTAATTTTCTCATTAGTAGAAATTTTAACTGACTATTAAATTCGCCTTAATATTCCATCAGACTTACTCTCTTCTATTTAACGGTGTTTTACATAACAATTGATATAATCGTTATATAACTTGTAGATATGACAGAGCCGTCTTGAGACGGCTACGTCATATTTTGTAAGTATTTGATACTCATTATTTTCTTTACACTCGCTTACATCCTTGGACAATCCTTCAACAAACCTCCGCGTCGCAATGTATGTACTATTGCCACCAAAGAAAGGAATCTTTGCATTTGTAGGCACAAACGTGTTTGCTGCCTACTGTTCCCGTCACTTTAAGTGTTGTTTTCTCCTATTTCCTAACGTCGTTAGGATACAGCTTGGGTTATACACCTGATGAAGCTCTAATAGCCAGAAACACGTGTCGGTGGTTATCATTTTTGTGCTTTTGTGACGAAACTGTTTGTTCTGTAAAAAACGGTAACCACGGGTGTTTTTGCTTAACAGTTTTATCAAGGTGATATAACCAAGCTGCTTATCTGTTTAATAGCTTCATTAAGCTGGGTTGAATGATGGTGGGAACTTGGAGAGAAATGGAAAGGCAAGGAGACAAACACATTTGCGTCTACGAAAGGAAAGTCCCCGAATTTTTGGGGTGACGATTCAGATTGTGGCACGCAGGCTTGTTAAAGCCAACCGTCATAATCACCTTGTCAAGGAATATACATAAGTTTTATCTACCACTCGATTCAACCTAAAAAAAATCAATTTCAATATGTTCCGTTGTATACGGTTTTTGTAAAGTCAAATTTCAATTACATTTCGCCTTTGTCAATTTCGTGAAAGGAATAACACTCAAATAACTTATCAAAATCATAAATTTGTTAATAACTTTGTTTCTATTTTACCTATTCCATTCAAATTTGAACAGCACTTATGTAAAAATAGCATCCATCGTTTTCGTAAAAATTAATTTTCTAATTAAAGTACTTTGAGGGTTATCGATGCGCGCTTAAAATGGTCAAAATTCATTACCTTAATCCCCTACGACGCGACACAGTGACGCCGGCTCGATAGGGAATCACCGTGGGTATTTTTTTTTTATTTACGGACGGGTGAACTTAACTGCAGGTGGCTAAATAACTGTCGATTCTTTAAACTCCGTTTGAATAGGGAATTTGGTACGACTTGTGTAGGGGGAAGAACTAGAAAAGGATGATTACTCAAGCTACATGTCCCATCTGATTCTGTGGCCTTATATGTATCCAGTAATACTCTCTGCACCGCAAAGTTATTGTAACTATAGTGTTACAACAAGTAATTGTCAATAATCTCCTCTGCAAACGAACTACAATATTGTGCATTTTCCTATACAGCTGTTTGTTGGAAACTCGGCTTTATCTCATTCTTGCCGGGCGCGTCTGGGTTCTTTAGTGTTCTAATTACCATTGTATACTCCTCCAGGCTTGGTTCCGTTATACCTGATTCAACAGTGACATCGGTGTTCTTTTATCTGTCCTGATTTCTATTATGGAAGAGTTGGTGAAAATATTCCTTCTAATGTTTAATATATCGACCTTATTTGTAAATAATTGATTCCGTTTGTTTTATACGTATATGCGTTCCCATACTATTGCTTCTGTTCTTTGTTGATTTAGTTCGATATTGAAGCTGCGTGTCTTATTCATAGTGTGATGCCTGTCGAGCATTGTAATTTTTTCTTTCGTATGCTGTTTTTTTTTTGTTCTTAATACATATCTTACTTGTGTCGTCGGCATAAGTTTTCTGCTGTCTTTTCTATAGTATATCTCACATCCCTGATCGAGCCATTCATTCCTTTCCATGTGGTTTCATTTACTGATTCTTTAGTTATATTATTTACCTTATGCCATTTCCCTTCTGTAGTTTTGTCGTCTTCTGAATTATCTTCAGACAGCATATCGAGTCTGTTTTTTAGAGGTATTAATATTTATTTTTTGGATCTATTAGTTGAAGTTTTTCCCTATCCAATCTATGCTCTGTTTATCCTCTTCGATTGTTGTTAGTGACAGCCTGAATCGTATCCTTGCTTTTACTAACAGATGGCCTGAGACGCTATCGGTTCCTCTCACACTTTTGGTAATTAGAACGCTAGTACTTTATCAATAAGAACATGATCAATTTGGTTGACATTTACGGTCCAATTTTGCGACAATCTGATTTGTTTCGTAGCGTTTCTTTCTTTCTATGTTTAGGTTGCCAGCCCATAGCAAAACCCCCAACCAGGAGGGTCAAGCCTAGAGGATTGCAGCCTCTCCTTAGATATTTGGGCTGGCTAATTGCAGTGTCCTAAAATAGAGCTGAGGTCGCCGCCCCCTACGCTATACCTCTTGGTCTTTAGGAGGTATTTTATTTCCTCCCTAGAGTTCTAGGGTATACAGGTTTCCTCAATGGGTTAATCCTGAATCAAAAAGCAAACAATAAAAACAAAAGCAAAAGCCAAATTTGCTCTCTCTAGCACAACCTCAATATTGCAATATGATGAAGGTTTCAGCAAAAGTGTTAGGAGCAGAGTAATTTTATATTCATTTCAAACATTGAGATACACGAATGCTTTCAGTAGCAACTATGATAAATGCAACGTTACATTAGTAATAAGTATAATTAAGATTATTCATGCCAGGCACTTTCTTTATCAGTTGGATTTCCTGTGATATTTTTCACTGGAGTGGAGAAGAAGGATCTAAAAATTTAATTTTGGAAAGGATAAACAGCGGAATATATAAAGCGTACTTATATAATATTATTTTCCAAATATCCCAATAACCACATCACCATTTCGGCTACCTAGATCGAATTTTCCATTTTCAAAAGAGTTTCTACTTTTTGATCAGCGTCATTTGCATTCGGTTGAATCCTAAAATTTCCCAACGGAATATCTAACCGAGCCGTTGATTCACAGCACCAATACACTTTATCGATCTCGTAAAGTTTACAACGTCGAAAAAGCAAGGCACAAGGGCCTCGAGTGCACCATCATTGCGATAGACTGATGGAATTTCGGTACAACGGGGATAATGTTTCTTTTTTCAAAGCGTATGTGGAGAGATCATCCGAAGTATAGCCGGATTCAGCGATAAAACGTAAACACGTACATCGACATGTATTCATGATTCACATGTGTGTGCCAGTATATACCTATTATGTGTAACAAGGGCATTAGGGTGATGGTTGTGAAGTAGCTGGGGAAGAGGCCAGGCTTGCTGAGGGATGCGAGTGATTTATTTCTTTAGTCGGATGACCATTAGAATTCATTTATCTCAAATAGTACTTGAAAAATTCAAAATATCCCTTGCATATCAAAAAGGGAAAACGTGAACAAAAGTACAAAGAAATCTTGGTTTTATAATACGAGCGTTGTGGCTTAAGTACTGGCAAACCTTAATAATGTAAAGGTTTGTTATGTCCCACTTTTTATATTCCTCTCATTTACCATCTCATTGTCTGTGTCTGTAATTAAGTAAATCTGTAATAACTTACAATCAACTCAATCACTTAAAGCCAAATTTGAACCACAGATCATTTGATGCAAAACCTGTCATTTCCGAAAATTTGAAACCAAAGGGTTAAAGGGTATAGCTGAATCAATTGAGGGAGGTTTTAACTCCGACATATTTAATGGGATTTTTACGACCTCGACATACTAATTCTGCAAAAGGTCCTCGTAAATAAATACAATTTATAAGCTTGACAATATGGTAACAAAATAATGATGAACTGGTTGAAAGAACGTCTTACTGGAATTTGATTGGTTAGAATCGAAATTTACCAAAAATAAATTGGTACAAAGTTCAATTTTTTTATGTTGGCAGAAATCAAACCTTAGAAATTAAATAGAAGAAAATGGGAATTTTGGGTTGAGCTTTGAAGGTGTGGAGATTTGTAAACAGTAAATGAGAAATTATTTGTGTGATGGGCAATTATTTTATAATTCAGAAAATTAGTTTATGGCCTGGATAAGTCACGACAACTTTGGCTTAAAAATCAAGATAGAAAAGTGATGCTTGGTGTAAAACCTGACCAGGTATGAACAGTATGTATATAATTGTTTTTGTCGATATTTGTTTAGAAGATTTACAGATTAGTTTAACGATATATATTGACTGTTTTTGCTGGGGGCTTATGGTGAAGTCTGGGCAAATATGCCGTAAAAATTAGTTATTATATGCACTTTCTATGCCGTAAAAAGTAGCTACATTATGGAACTAAATATGCTATATAACTCTAAAATATACCTTCACATATGGATGTTGTGACGTATTATGTACACTATATGCCTAAACTTGTAAAGCTCGTACATGATATTACGTTGTTAATTTTTTATTGGCGCAAAAAAAGCTCACTTTCCTATTGAGGTAGATGTAGTAGATATAGAGATATTAATATATTGGAATTTGCCTAATTCTTTTCGCAGTATTTAGAAACAACTATAATACTAAAAACGAACAAAAAACAATTTTAAACATTTATTTTTGTTACTAAACAAAAAAAAATTAAGTACACATTTAACCTGAAATAATATATATACAAAAAAATGAAAGCGATGACTTACAACATAACTAACCAAAATTGTTGCAATAAATTATCACATGCTTTTCAAGACTTTCTAAAAAAAACTTCTATTGTCTTGTAGAATATTTTTATCGTATATCACGAAAAACTCCTTTCATTAATTCAGATTTTTCAAAAAGTTGCTTAAATTTTGCACTGACTAGAAGTTGCATCAAATCTTTGAACTATATTTGTGATATTTTCAATATGCGCAGCATAAAACAATGCTGCCTCAATCCATGTTCCCCATCTTGTTAGGATAGGTTGCAGTGGAAGAGAGTTGTGTTTTAGGAATTTTGCAGCAAAAATGACGAAAATATGCTCGGATATGCTCTTCCATGTTAAAATATGGAATCTGTATGCGCTTATCCAGTCAAACTCCAAACTATGCAAAATATACTAATTAAGGTATAAGTTTTTTAACTAAAAAAGTCCAGTATTGCCTAAATATATCAGTTTTATTCCTGTATAAATCCTCCTACTTTTGAAAACACCTTTACCTCAATGACGCGCTGACATACATTATTCGGCTGCGGAGGATTCGGTTGTTTGGTAAATTCTAGCACGAAATGGCGATAGATCAAGTTAGAAAGCCGCAATTTGATTGCATACCCATGTTCCGACGTAAATAACACGTTGGCAACCGAATTGACATCAAATAAATCTGGTATTAATGGATTGGAATTGGAAATTCCGGATTAAAATGTACGGTTAATCGTTAAGATGTGTGGCCTACATGAAGCCAAATGTTGTAAAACACAATTATGAAGTTAAAACAGGAACATTTTAAAATAACAATGTTAGCAAACATTGTTAGCATTTTTACGTGGACTATATTTATTTTGTTTATTATCTAACCCTGTATATGTTTTCCATTTTATTCATAAACTCCAAATAACTTCAAAATTAATTTTAGCTTAAAATACGTATAGAATGTGTTTGTGACATTCAATATGGCGCAATTTGAATAGAGTTTAAGTTCTGCTAGCTTCTCATCATCTTGCTTTCAAAAAAATCTGTGGCCCAGTTTGTAATCAGAGACTCATGAAACTCATATGTACTTATAACGCTCAGAAATATCGAGTTTAAACATATTTTGAGATACATATCTGCCAGATTGTATCAGTGCTTTTTGATTTTCAAAATCTCTTTCTTAATATTCTATCAGTGTTTCTGAAATCCCATATATCCATTGTTATGAATTTTTCTTGTTAAATATTAATGTTTCAGCTGGCTATATACTTGGTCGTGGTTGAAGAAAACACTATAAAGCAATACTTTTTTCACGTGATCTAATTAATAGTTAAATTCAAATACACATTTTTAGCACAAAATACAATTGCAGCTTCGATAAAACCAATGAATACTTAAGCTGTATGTAATTGAAATTGAAAATCAATCCACCCATTACTTTCCTTGATGTCTAATTCTAACTAATAAGTAAGGCGATTTTGAACACATGTCGATATAAAACATTTTCACACATGTCCAGGTTTCTTAATAGGCGTCGCTGCATTTTATGCAGAAGGCCGCCCCTTTTCGGTAGAGGCGACGACAGGTCTCTTTAGGGAACATGAAAGTCACTTCCAGAACCTCCTTCTTAATTTGAAAGGAACTCCTGAAGTCGAAGTCACGAAATCGCTTCTCACGCTTTCGGGTGCTCACAAATTTTAAATCACCTTAGGGGCACTTTCCTTGGTTTTTAAATTTATGTCGAACCGATTGCTTTGAAACAAGTCCCGAGAATTATATGAGGTGCGCTTAACGTTTACACTCAAACTTATGCGACTTAACCAGATCGTAAAATAATTTTTTGAATTGTAACCAATAGCCAAACGAATACATAATTCCTAACTCTTTCTTAACACACCTCGACTCGTCAGAAGCTCAACCGAAAGTCCTTTTCCAAGTTCTGTCCCTCTCCCATTTTGTCCTTATTTTTCATTTCTGCCAATTTAAAAAAATCTCGCTTCTTACCAATATACATCAATGCACCAACTTTTAATTCTCACCAATCTAATCACGGTTACGTCAACCTTTCACCCAATCCCTGAACGTTTTTTTAATAGCCTTACCGAGCACATAAATAATTTTTGTTTGCAAACACATTTCAGGAAAATGCAGCGGTAATGTCACCCTGAAATAAACGTAAGATAGTAAAAATAACGCTATTTTATTATGAAGTTAAAAGTTTCCACAATCATCTTCCACTATACCCTTCAGTAATTTGATTTCAAATTTTCTTGGTGAATGGATTTTATAACAAACTTTACTTGCGAAAAATCGCAAGCAAAGCAAAGCAAGCAAAAAGGGGGTGAGGAAAGGCGAACGTCGTCAGGATAACTGCAGGTGTGAGACATAAGAAAGTGGGAGCGAGAGCCGACTTAAGGCAAATCGTTAGAGGGGAAACTTCGATAACAATTTGAAAGGGGCGTTTGAAAAGGCGAACACCCTGTATCATACGTGACTTAGTGAGGGTTTTCTTGTGGCCTTAGGGTACGTTTAAAAATTATCTTGTCGACAGGTATATACAGTGCTCAAGCGTTAACTGTTTAATTATGCTGTGGATTCGGTATGTAGATTTACCATTTGTTCAGTCTTATTTCGAGGATATTTCGTAACAATTTTGTTCTGTCTGTTGGTATTATTAAAATTAGTACGGTAGTATTTTTTGAGATGCTTAATTAAAATTAATCATTTTTAGTAATTACATTGAAATTAGGATAAGTAATAAATCCTCACGCGAAAAATCAATTTAGTTTATTTTCTTCTACCACGGCCTAATTTGGAATGGAATATATCATGCGCAATTAGTCTAGCCGGGACAAATTAATTCTGGGTAAATTAAGGCGTCTCACTTGGTTTATATTGGACATGGATTGATTGAATTGATTAGAAGTTATTAAATTTACTTAAATATGTGTATCAATCACGAATACAAGTGGCATGATTGGAGGATCATTTTTGCTAAAAGAAAGGTTACCGGTTTAACCCCTTTTTAGCGGACACGTATACTTGGTAAAATTCCATTAATTTATTCAAATAATTCAGTTAAATCAGTTTGCTTAATCAATGTAATTAAAAAAAATGTGAGAATTACCTTTTAGGATCTGCCATTTATTTTATCTAAAATACTAAAATAGTGTCGAGAAGTTCATTAACGTGTTGATAGTTTTGTAAATTAAATCGACCCTCCAGTTACATTAAACTCAGGTAAATCCCAGTAATTAATTACGGAGAAAATTCACGGGAATAAAAAGTGTTAGCAGTAATTAATGAAATATCCAACAAGCAAATAACTGTTCATTTTTACATTTTAATTAATCGAAAGTTTGAAGAGCTTTAAACGCTAAATGAAAATGTTTTAATTATGGAAGTTTCCAATTAAATTTGCATTGGAATATGTTATAAAAAATTACTTCTTAAGACATCCAGAGGTCTTAAGTGCTAAGTAGCTAAGATCCTAGTGAAGATCACATGAGCAGGTTACTATGGTTACCAGAGGTTACCCTCTTAAATGGTAACTATTTTACAAAACTTACTTATTATAGGTGGGTCAAATAAAATTTTATGAAAACATCGAATCATGGTGTTTTTTAATTATAATACATGGTAACAATGTATTTGTACTTAGGACAACGAATTAAATGTTCATTATTGGAATCCCCAGAAAAGAATTATTCCCTTATTTGCCAGGCAAGGATCTAAAGGGACCAGTAAATTTTTCAAAATTTTTTGAGTACCGAAAAGCCTCTGAAAACAAGCCCTATACCTCTAAATGGTTCGCTGTAACCGAAGAATTCATCTATAATTATATATTCTGTGTCATATTAATGTGCGCCTCTTTCTAAACATAAATGGAAATATTTTATATCATTTTTCAATAATGATTTAAGATTATTCTAAAACAAAACGAAAATTTAAAACAAATAATTTTAATCTGGTGAACGTTATACATTAACATAAATACAAACACAGCGTGGTGGAGAAATATTAGCAATTTCTGTTTTATGAAATTGCGAAATATGGAACCTATTTTATTAATAAATTGAACTGGGGGGATAAGCCCATATAATGTATGTTAAAAATATTTTTATGCTTGATTAACACTTAACATTATTGACTTAAATCTTTGATCACACCTTTCATATAAATAATTAATAATCAAATAGTGGAAATTATTATTAACCGATTGCATAGTTGTATAAATTTCCAACAAAACAACTTTTTACGCACACCTACGCATCAGATTTTTCCGCAATCCCTATTAGCTTGATGCCATGAAATATGGTTACCAATATTCCCCACGATGCATTCATGGTTTGACTGACGTGTAGGATATGACGTACGTAGGGGGGAAGGTGATATAACATTAAAGTCTGGTCGTGACGTGCCGAAGTTGTAACGTTGTCGGCGTAAAAGCGTTTTCCCCTCCGCGAGATTTATAATATTTTAAAATACCGGAATGACGGTTTTTTCCCCATTTCGCTCGGTAGAAGTGTCAGTCGGATACGGAAAAAATGGAAATTTTCTTACGTTTCCACGTTGTAATGTTAATAATTTAAACAGAATGTTTTCGCTGGATGAAGGGAACAAGTGCCGTTGCTGTTAGAATTAACTTTAAAATGCATTTAGTATAATTTGATGAAAAGCGTTACATAAGTAGAATTGAATTTCAAAATGCTACTGGATGAAACATGCTTGGTAAGACTAACTTGATTTCACTTGCCTACCAAACTTGTTACCTGATATCTATTAGGTTAGTTTTCGAAGGGAAATATGGATTTTTTACACTCCCTAATAATTCTCTTAAATTTTTTCCTGAATTAAATCAATCGAAGGCACGAACTAGATTATGAACCCTTTACAGTAAGAGTGGGAGTATTGAAATCCGACCCCTTAAAGCGCGCGACGTGAAACATACGCAGCACAGCACGCAAGACTATCAGATATGAGAGCCCTCACGGCTGTGAAAGGCAGGCGAGGTTCTTATTGGAGAGGGAGTGAGAGGAATCGCTTTGCTACTGTTGCAGCCATCTTACTTCCCTTCCCTTAAACAGACTTACGCCTGTCTTTCACAGCATCATGATATTATTACACAGCGTAATATGTCTCCAATACATCTTTCTAGGATACCTTCGTAGGTGATTTGGTGCGCATATGATACTCGTTGAATTTGCTGATAGCACCACATTTCTAAAGCTTGCAGTCGCTTACAGGCCTCAGGTTTTCACCCCATTCAAAAGCACAAAGATCGTGTAACATTGAAGGACGCATTTCGTCGTATTTCGGTGTTTAGCGAGAACTTTCAGCCCAATTTATAGAGCAATAAGGAAGCTGTTTTGCTACATACAATTTAACACCAGGCGGACCAAAATACTTTGCTTAAAATGGATCAAAGATAGTAAAAACCCAAAATCTAGACAAATCTGAGCTTTTGCTTTTTTCTTCACTATAAAAATTTTAAAAAATAGGTCGTTCTTCATTTTTTTTCACCATAGCGTGAAATTTATTGACGGATTGCGATAAGTTATACAGACGATTTGTAGATAATTAACGGACCTTTAAAATGAACATTTCCAAAAGGTGATAGGAACTTCTTTCACCAAGAAAAGTTGGGAAAAACAGTTAAAACGGGAACTTTTTCCAAAATTCATAACGTTGCCCAGTTTATAGCTGACGCGCTAATTTTGCGTGAAACGTTAGGTTATGTCTACTTTAAGCGTGCAAAAGCTGGATACTGTCGGATGAACAGTTTTTGCACAATTACGTTATTAACAATATACACCAAAATGTTGTGAAACGCGCGATTTTGCCCAATATCCGAGGCTATTTTTGGCACTTTTCTCCAAACATGCGTTTTCATATACATGAAAATCCACGATAGCAAAGTTGTAGATTTTGATGGCCTCTTTTAAAAACCGTTTGAAAAATTAAAATCGGTTCATCTCAGTTAATACACCGAGTTTTGCATGATTTCAGTGTGTATTAATAATAACGTAATTGTGCAAAAAATATTCATCCGACAGCATCCAACTTTAGTACGCTTAAAGTAAATATCGTTTCACATAAAATTTGCGCTTAGCTTTAAACTGCGCAATGCTGTAAATTTTTTAAAAGCAGTCCATTTTAAAGGGTTTTCTACGTTTTCTCTGTGAAAAATGCTCCGATCATCTTTTAGAAACGCTCATTTTGAAGATCTTTTAATTCTCTACAAACGGCTTGGACAACGTATTGCTTTTCCGTCAATAATTTTCACAGTATGGCGAAAACCACAAAAACGACCTATTTTTTAAAAACATTTATTGTTAAAAAAAGCAAAAGCTCAGATTTGTCTAGATTTTTGGTTTTTACCATCATTAATTCATCTTAAACAAGGTTTTTTTAGTCCGTCTACTGTTAAATTTTACCTACCAAAAAATACTCTAAACTGTGCTATTTTCACTTAGCCTTAAACTTAAATGTGTTTTTACTTTCCCAATACGAGTTCTTATGTTATATAAGTGTCACATTAATCAACTATGTTGCATCCCAAATCTTTTCACCCTTTGGAATGGTACGTTTTCCACAACATTTGTTGTTATGTTAGAATTCTTATAATCAAAGTTTTGGTTTTCTTACTGTTCTATTTAAGCCAGTATTCATCATACACATCGACTACATTACGTATTATAATCTGTAGCTCCTAAGCATTATCTGCCAGAGAGACGGTGTCGTCTGCGTTGACGACCGTAACACCATTTATATTGCCTAAGGCCCTTTCAAAGATACTATCGGAGTACATATTAAATAGGCTTATTTGCTTGTTGAAAACTAGAGATTATTCTTATACCTTTAGTATCAGTAATCTGTACCTCATATAAATAATCATATAATTCTCCCCAGACATTTCTTTTGAGCAACGTAAATCCCTCGAAACTTGTCTCGAAGTGAAACTTATAGTAACAATTATTTTTTTGTATCTCCTTTCACTGATTGTGAAATATAAGATTACTTGTTATACATATCAAAAAGTGTATTGAAGCGCAATTCAAATGACATTATGTTTTGTCTATTTCTTCTCGATTAAAGTTAATCATCTCACTTTAATTTCCAATTTTCTGGTTTCCAGGATGGTTCCATAGAGTTTGAAGAATTCATCAGGGCGTTGTCAGTGACGTCTAGAGGAAATCTAGATGAAAAGTTACATTGTAAGTATTAGACATTTAGACAGTTATTGCTACTGAAATTTACTTAAGGTCCATCAAGTCTGAATTGGTCCAGTTGGAAAAAAAGCAATAAAATTTAATAGCCATGTTAACGACACACAAAGACCAACATACTACTGCATAGATGCGCCGTATTTAAAGAAATATAAAAGATTGTTGCTCACTTTGTCAACGAAATTCCAAATTTGTGCCTCATTTGCTTCTGTGGCATTATTTGTAACGTGTATAATGTCTATATCATTGCCATTATTAATTTCGTCCACGTCGAATGGTCTCCAAAAAGCCATTTTAAAATAATAATTGCGACTTACGTGCACACCCCACTGAACTCTAATGACGACTGAAAATGAACACGTGCCCGGTGCTCAAATTTAATGGCTGTAGTGGACCTGTCTAATTCTCGATACTAATAGGAATTTTATGTATAGGCATGTATTATAACGACTAACAACATTTCTACGCTCCAAATAAACGGGGGGAGATGAAACGGTATGTTACAAGAATTCTTTGCTTTTGTATAGGGTAAAAATTTATTTTTTGATTGCGCTCGGTATAAAGTCAGTAATTTGTTTTTTGACTGGACCAGTTCTGGCAGGATGGACCTTACTTTATATTATTCCTTATATTTATCGATTTTTTTTTAATCTGATTTGTTACGCGTTGGATGAGGGAGATGAATTTTCCTTTAAGGTTTGACATTAAGCCTTCCGTTTGAAATGAAATAGACGAGGGTAAAATCCAAGTTTATTTCAAGATTTTCGTAATTCCATTGACAAATTTGATTAAAACGGCGTTCGGAAGTATGAAAGACGCAAACCAGGAAAAGGGAACCCTCCTCTCGGTTCAGTGGTCCCCCCTGGAAGCGTTCTCTGGGAACACTTCGCTCGTATTTCTCCTCAGGAATGTGTATTCTCTGGCATTAGGAAGACCGTAGACGACGCAAGCACTCAAAGCTGACCTACTGACATTCATCGAGGCGGCGTCGTACCATTCATTCGCATCGGCGTCGAAGTATTCCACATAATTTATGGTGGATGAACCTTTACGGGATGAGAAATAAAAGATTACAGCGTCGATATTACGGTAGTCGGCCTTTAATGCACGAGGGCACGAGACCGACATTACGTTTTATTTTTTGTGTTCTAAGAGTAAAAGGCTCGGAAACGTACTGCAAAACAAATTACGCTTTCAAGAATGTTGATCGCGGAAAAAACCAATGTTGGTTTACATACCATGGCGGTGTAACAAAATCACTACATCTGCAAAATACTGCAATCATGTTATCCGACTTTTACTCGGAAAATTAGTTTGTGCGTCGAATTTGTACCGTGTGTCAGGCCATATTTCCGTAACTGAGGGTCCTTGGCAATGAGCCATGCAACAGTTCCATATGTTATACCTAAAATACCCCCAGTCATGGCACATAAAAGATGTAGCGGATTTGAGTATGCAGAAAATTTCTTATTTCAGCCAAAATTGTTGAGTTCATGTTTGCATCAAATCAGTTTTAATACTTTTGAGTTACTTTCGCCATTCAAGATGAATATTTTATTTACTAAATCTTGCTAGGTTGTTATGGGAAAGGAGTAATTTCGAATTAAATTCTAACCTAGCTAAACAAAAGAAAGTGCGTTTGAACTCGATATGCTTGAAACTGGTAGCAATGATTTGCTACAATTTACCAAGTCAACCTTTAGAAAACCATAAACTATAACAGGTAATGCTTTCAATAATAATATCCTCCAGTGCGCACAGTTCGCATATATAAATGGAAAAAATTGCAAACATGTTGAGTTTATGTATCTATTTACTCGATGTGTACAATAGCCATGAGCCGGGTCTCGGTCAACGGTTCCTCAAGATAAACTACCTAACCCTGATTAAGTAAATTGTTACATTGTATTTGAAAATGTGGCAAGTGAAGTAAATAAAATATTTCCCTTTACTTCTACTATATGCTCAAGTAGGAGGCTATCCAGTAAATTAAGAAATGAAGAATGATACGTTTGAAAATATTCTAAATGATGCAGTTTTAATTTTAATACTTGTAGTACTTAATACTTGCAATTAAATTAGGGCAAAAAACAAAAGATATTAAAAATCCAAAATCAAAAAAATTAAACCAGCAAAATACACTAAAAATATTAATAAACCAAACAATTAAAAAAACGGACAAAAACAATTTACCTTTAACCAAACATTGTAATAATATTTTTATGAATGCCTTGATAATAATAATGTAGTAATATAAGGATCATAGAAAACAGTTTAGAATTTTCACCCAACTCTATGCCGCTGCACCATTTTTATCGGCGCAAACACATGTGTTCCTTTTTATTTCATCGAGACACGGATAAGATCAGAGTGCGTACAATAAAACTGTCTGAATAAACATTTCTTGTAAAAAAATGTTCCAGTTGCTTAAAATTGATTATAATAAGTCCGCTTGCTATAGATTCCTACCAAGTGGAAAATGTACCGTTTCAAATCCGAAAAATTGTTAGAAAAATGCTATTAATAACAGACGGACGTATGGTGGGTGTACTAAGAAGCTGTTTTAGGGAGTAACGTTATTGATTAGGGGTATGGGGTAAGAAGCCAAGCTTAAATTACGTAAAAGATTTTGGTGATTGCTATTTAACCATTCCACAACACCTCTAAGGGCATGTGCATGTGCTTAGTAATGTTGGTACCACATCCCTTATAAAATTGCGGGCAGATCGTGTAATCAAGTAAATATCCCTACCCAAGTAAAACCCTTGGAATTTGTCACTCCCATACTAATTGTTGATGAGGGAATGTTCATAGATCACATGGCGTATAATGGAGGAGGAGTGTCTCAAATAACCACGTTAGGGGATGTATAAGAATATTTATTTGTATTTTACCTTGACCTACTTGAATTTAATATGTTTAGGTGTTGGAGGTTTAACATATATAATTTTGAATTTAAACCTGTCAACACAAAATGAAACATGTGGCATTGAAGCAGGAGGACTTACTTACTGACTGACTGAATGACTGACATTTATTTATTTCAAAACAAATTATGTCAAACTATGAAAAGGCTTTATCAAAGGAATAACTATTAAGGGCATATAAAATCTATAAATTCGTATAAGTTTAATTTTCTAAAATTATGTTAATTATGATGCGACAAAAAGATAGGGGCATTGAGAAAAAAATATTTATTTTTAATATTAAACTATTAAAAACGCGACATTTTCCATTTAATCTGATTGTTTCGAATATTCTTTTTGGAATATGGTTTTACAGTTCCTTAATATAATTTTGAGGAATATGATGCCAAGCATTCATGATAACCTTTTTCAGATTCACCTACACTAGAATACTGTCTTGAATTTTTATAAACTATTTTTCAATACATCCCCAAACGTTCTCAATTATGTTTAAATCAGAATATCTTGGAGGCCACAAACTTTGATATTACGTTCCTCAATCCAGGAGGAAACTACTCTTGCTATGTATACTATAGCATTGTCGTGTTGCAAAATGTATTTACCTCCTGTCATAGTTTTTTCTTACTTTAAAATGATGTTGTTAATAATATTTACATAGCTTTGTGCATCCATGGTTTTTGTAAAGAAATGTATATCTTTTTTTTTTCTTATACCCAGCCGCAGCCCATATCATGACTGGTCATCCACCAGTATGACGACCCGAGAGAAGTATCTTTTCCTTTCTTAAATCATGATAATAATACGAGTAACTGTCAGGGCTGTCCAAATTAAATTTTTCTCGTCGGAAAAAGTTACTTTATACCATTATTTTTGCCATGACATATACTTCTGGGCAAACTGTAAACGAGCATTAATATGTTTGAGAGTTAGTGGATGTTTTATTTAATTCTCTTCTGGAAATCTAGAAAGAAACTATGAATAGAGAATCTTTGTACATTTCGTACATTGGTCTGCACACCAGCTTCTTGGGCTATTGCCGATGCATAAAGCACAGAATTAGAGGCAACCCTCAAAATCGCTCTCTCTTGACGTGTGGAATATGCTCGTGGGCGGCCTGCCTACTTTTTATGTCCATAATTCTCCTTATTTTTCACATAATTATCACCAACATTCGCACTTCTCTTAATTCTTTTTGCTATTTATTACCTTATTACTAAGACCTCCATGTTTTAATGAAATAATTTGTCTTTTCTCCAAATCTGTCAATTTCTTGCCTGGGCCCATTAGAAAAAATTAAAAAAACACTAATGTCTGTCTGGTGCCTCTATTTGTTTTTGTCTCGTCAAAGAATAACCTTTAAGGTATTGTTCGCATAAATTTAACTAACGAAGTTAAAACCATGTATTATAAAAATTGGTAACAAATATTATTTTTGTAAGAAAGCATATACAAGTATTATTTTAAGTTTGTAGTTATTAATAATCAGTAAATCTATTTGCCTACATCTTTTTATCATGGACTGTACCTTATAGGATACCTTACTGTACCCCATGTATGCGGTGGTACTACGCATTATATTTACTTCGAAGAGTCCATCATACAATTAAGGTCAAACACTACTAAAGGGATGTTCGTTTGATCTTGTGATTATACTTGTTTGTCCGAAGATAGTCCGAAGGTAGCTAAGCTAATAGTTGTAATGCACTACGACTTAAGTGTACTTAACTCATTATTACTCTAAAAACAAAAGTTGTAGTATGGTGTAGTAGTATAAACTGTTGAAGCTGACGGCTTTATTATTAATGTGCTGATTACACAATACTGTTAGATGTGTTGACGGCAGGTACATATCTACAAAGGACCTAGTCCATTGGATTTATAACGAGTTTAAAATATCTCTTCCTATTGTACTAAACGATAAGCACTCTTGACAAATTTACTCTCTTATCCGAGCATAAGCAATTATCAATCAAACAGCACATTTCATTGATTTTTATCAGGAGTTTATAATTAAGTGCGAAATGCACACTGAGCTGATTTCAATGCACGCAATTGTACTTATGTGTTTCCGACCATTATGAATTGTCAGTGATACCAACCTGACACGAATCTATCGTTGAATCCTCCTATGACGAAGATAAAATCGTCCAAGATGACCGTAGCGAAGTTACTCCTCGGCGTGAGCATTTCGGCGATGTCCGCCCACGCGGTGGAAACCTCCGGGTTGAACCTCTCCCCGCTGGAAAGCCTGGTGTACCCGTTGAAGCCTCCAATGGCGAAGAGGCTCGCGCCGAAGGCTATCAGGGAAACTCCGGACCTCGCGGAGTTCATAGGCGCTATGAACGACCACTGCTTCGTCGACGTATCGTACACTTCGGCCGAGTTCATCACCTCCTGACCGTTGAATCCTGATTAAGTCCGGCGAGAGTTTAAGCGAATGGTTTTTCATGGCAAATGGAGTTTCCTTGATGGGAATAGTTTTGCATCGGTGAGGATTGCTCGGGGGTCGAGATTGTTCTGGGCGAGAATGTACGCTGCTAATGGCTGGTAATGGAAGGAAGGACGAGCTCCATTTGAATTTCAAATATACGGCGGAGCGATTGGAAATTTTTTAGCGTTAGCGTGGGCTGGGTCGATCGCAATTCGAGAGGAAAACTGCGGCTATGTCGGATAATAACCACATGCCGAGATCTCTGACAGCAGACCACGTATTTCTAGGAAAATGGTGCCAATGGGTAGAAAAATGGTTACAAGTAAATGTAAAAGAATTTGATTCAAATGTTTAGAGTATAATCACTATACTTACATTTTCCGTAAGGTCCTTCCAGTCTGAATTGGTCCAGTTAAAAAAAGGCAATAAAATTTAATAGCCAACCTACCGACACACAAAAACCGATATACCGATCCATAGACGTGCCATATTTAGAGAAATATAAAAGATTGTTACTCACTTTGTCAACAAACTTTTATGACGGGGTTTAGGTAGTGGAAATATTATTCTGGGGTTGAGTTTTTAACATAAAAGTTTGTAATATAGCAAAGTACCTGAAATAAATAACTAAAGAAATAAAGTATCAAATAATTTCATTGTCCGGCGAAGACCATGAGGGGGTGTGAGTAAACTTTGCTTGGATAGGAAATATGATTGGTATAGTTATTAGGAGGGATTAGCAACAGCAAATACAGCATAAATAATTAAAATAAAGCAGTATAAAGCATTTTTTATAACATTTTATAATTTTTATATTTTTTTTTTGATTTTTTTCTTTACATGTAGCCACAAATGTCCTTTTGAAGATTACATTTTTGAGTGTAATTAATACCCGCATATATATTCCCAAATTAATCCGAAAATTCATCTGAGGAGGAATCGAGGTTAGGATTAATAACTATCAGTTGAACAGGTGCGGAAACATGGTCCCTTTTTTCTCGTTGGATGACATGACGAATGCTGTTTTTCCAAATAAGTTTAAAGGAGTCATCATTACAAACATTGCGAATATTTTCTAAAACTACATTTGATAGTGTGGGGGCAAAGTTATATTTACGCAAACGACTCTATAATGTAGCCCAAACTAACCCTTTAGGACTAAAAACGCAATGATTAGGTGGCAATCTTAACACAGTGTGTTCATGTTCCGCTGCTAAATTGTCAATAAAATATTGCGGTTTAAAATTATGCTTTTTAATAAGGCCTAATAAAATTTTCTGTGTTGGTGCATTTGGAAGTTCTAAACCATTTCAAGTCATAAAATCTAATATTTCAGTTTTATTTGTACTGGAATTGCGAATCTTCTCCATTTGCCGGGAATGATGCGGTGCATCACCCATAACAATTACAGAATTTGTTGGAATATTTGGTATAGGTTGTTCAGCAAACCACTTTTCTAACAAAGTAGTATTCATATCTTAATGATAGTCAGCACAACTTTGAGTGATGGCTTTTGCTGAAAGTAAGACGTTTGGAACAAAACCGATTTCATTTCCAGCAACGTGCATGGTCGCGTTGGTATAGCCAACAACACTCGGATTTCCACAAAATTTCCACAAAACACTGTATACTGCTCGTAGATAACGTTTTTGGAGGTGCCAGGTGAGGAAAATGCATAAATTGGGAAACATAAATATTTAAACATTTTCAATTTTTGGCGAATGCGACAATCAATCTGCAAATATTTCGATTTGTGGTGAATTCGCCACTTAATTGTCACATCTGAAACGAATATAAATAGACATACCAACATTAATTATGCAATAAATATTGAAATACTATGGTGTCGGATATTTTCTTTTGGCTACTTAAATACCATACACAGAGCCCTCGCTAACTTGAACGCCATACTCTGTAATACCTGTTGTTTCAATGGTATTCATTCTTCAAATGTTTTTATATAATACAAACAAACCCCATCAGTCTAACCTTGACTCTGTACATTCAAACCAATTCAAATGTATTTATCGAAATATGTGTTAATTTTGTATCTTGTATCTTATATCTGTATCTTGAAGCGCAATAAGGGTGCAAGGCCTTCTGCACTGACGTTTCGTACACGTCTTCGCCCCGGGCAATAATCCTCGCCTCTGGAATTTTGCCATTTTGCAAGAAAGTGATGAGAATTTTGACATCTCACATGAAGTATTCCAATGGAACAGAAAAAGTAGTGCGAAAGACATAGTTCCGTGGTCGTAATTGTCGTATTCCGTGCGTTCCGTCCCTCTATGACGTGAACAATGGCCGATTTGTAAACATTCGAAAAGCAGAAATTCAAATTGTGATTAAAACAAAAGTACTGACTTTCCTCACCTGGGTTAACCACAAATGATATGAAGATCACATATATAGTGTTTCCTGGCAATTTTGTGTAAATCCGAGTGTTGTTGGCTATAACAACGTGCCTTTAAGGCATAATTCTGAGAATTATCTACCCAACCGTATTTGACTACATCACGTGTATCAAACCAGGTTTCATCCAAATAACTACTTCGATTATTATCGCGGTATGCCCAAATGTTTCTTAGATAATTTTGTCTTATTTCAGCGATACGAGGTGATTCCATAATTATCAGTCTCTTCTTATACTTAATCCACATTTCAAAACCTTATTACGGAGAGATTATAATAACTGGTACCCGTATACTTTGGAATTTTGTAATTTTGAGGTAATGATTTGTAAAGTCGAAACTGTATTTTCTCCATAGTTAGCGTAAATTGTTCGCCGAATGACGTACTCAAAAGCATCATCAATATTTATATTACAATCCGAGACACGTTTACGTTTTGCTTGATGATCTACTATGTTACCTTGTTTAATAATACCACAAATCGTTGTTCGTGGTAATTTAGTTAATTCAGTTACCCTCCGTACAATGGAGTTCAAAGAGTTTTGCGATGACTATCCATTTAAACAAACGTAAATATTTAGAATTATACGCTGTATTTGAACGTTAAGTTATTCTGGGAAAATTCCCACATTTGTGCCTCATTTGTTTCTGTGGCATTATTTGTATTGTGTATAATGTCTATATCATTGCCATTATTAATTTCGTCCACGTCGAAAGGTCTCCAAAAGGCCATTTTAAAATAATAATTGAAAAGGTTAAAGGGTACGTTACATGAATATTCTGCTTTTGTATAGGGTAACAACGTACTATTTAAATGGACTCGGTATGAAGTCGGTCAGTTTTTTTGTTCTTTAACTGGACCAAATCTTACAGGAAGGACTATATATGACTTTAGACGGTTTTTTAAGGAGATGACGTCATAGCTTGCTGTAAATATTATTCCATTAATTTGAATTCACCACATGAGTCAAAGCAAACCCATGGAAGGATTGTCGTCTATATTCCGTTCGTGTCCCTCTTTGATCCCGACTCCCGTTCTTCTCCAATTTTAGGGCTCGTTGGCAAAATTTAAAAAAAAAACGTTGTAACGTTGTAAACTTGATTTGCCTTACTATTTGTAATAAAAATCCTGTGATCACCTAATCAAAATTGGTAGCAGCACGTGGGTTGGCAAATAGTTCATACAATGCGTCCTCTTCATGCACTTTTATTGAGTTATCCAGTAGTAAGTATGAGTATAAGGAAAAAATATTTTGAAAACAAGTTTTCCAGCAAAGAATTATATCCATAATTTCTATATGACAAATGTAATGTATGCCCAGTACTAAATGTACTTTGAATTATGATTCGAAACCACTTTCAGCAACTTACAAACTTATGCCGCGTATTATTCATCGTTATTTTGCCAACGAACCCTAGTACTACCCGTACTCGACTATAATTCGTCGCATTTTATTTGAGACTTGAATAGTGGTAGGCGTTACCCGGACCCCGATTGTAAAAGATTATAAACGAAGAAGATGAAGAGGCTTAAAAATTGTTAACCGCTCGTAGTGACAAGGTATTAGCATATATTATATGGACCGTACTTAGGGTACTTAGCCAACAACAGGGGCTTCAAGAACTTATAAACTTGGAAAGAACTTATTCTCATTGATGAGTCGTGGTGTAAATTTAATTAAATAATAACTAGGTAAATTCGTCTTAACGGTGGGTAAGATATGGACTGAAAATATATTTAAATGGTATATTAAAATAGATTCATTTAACTCTGATCTTGACAAGTGTTCGTTATATAATTTTTAAAATGTGGCTGCCTTGATTAAACAGACAACTTGAAATAAATCAAGAAGCATGTTCAGATGAAGTAGCAGTGGATGAAAATATGGAGTATGGCGAAGGACCAGAATTAGGCGAGGTAGAACTTGAAGAAGTCAGCGACATAGAACCTGCATCGTAATGGCCTAGAGACCATATGCAAAAAGAGAAAAGGGGATGATTTAAATTGTTTCATGATGTGGAAAAGAAGAATTTGTCTGTGATCATTTAAAAATTTCGGTACGGTCCAAATATCCCAGACGACCATTCGAAACCATCTCCTAATCGGCAATAAAACACTTCACCTATCAGATAATTTATGACCTTTTATGGTGGTGTCTCGTACCACGTTTACAGTAATTGTGTCTCAAATAAAATGCGACATATTACCCTTGTACCCATTACTCACCCCCTACGATGTATATCTTGTCGTGCACAGTGGCGGCGCTCGCGTCCGACCTCTGCCTCTGCATCGGCGCCACCATTTCCCACTGGTTCCTCTCCGGGTCGTACCTTTCCACGGTGTTCATCCTCGTTCTCCCGTTGTACCCACCAAGGGCGTAGATCTTGCCGCCGTGCACGGCGATGCTCACGTAGCACCTCGGATAGTACATGCAGGAACGCTCGCTCCATTTATGTGTTGTTGGATCGAAGCAACGCACTGTGTTGAAGTACTCGTTCCCGTCGAATCCACCTGGAAGAGTTCACAGACTCTAACTTGCAACTGCGCTTGCGCTGCCAATGCAGTACTCAAATTAATCCGACTTAGCTACACTTAGCAGAAGGACGTAACGCCCTTCTGTCACCGTTCGCTACAAGAGTTCGAGGGCAGGGTTGATACGTGCATTGCTTAAATGTAATACACTTATTACTATTGGAATAATTTAATTAGGCGCCTGTTGTAATGAGTGATCTCTCTATTATACTAGGTTAGATTGGAAATCCACTAGAAAACAATGGCAGAACTCGGTACAATTTTAATAAGGAAGAAATGGCTACTCTCATGAAATTGTTTCAAGCGCCACCCTGTGACCAATAGATGAACACCAAAGCTAGTACTATTATTGAAGAAATTACTTTCCACGATATTGCCATGTTGTATGAGTGCATGGGGTGAAATTTTGAATAGTATTTTTACTTTGCTTACTCCTATCGGAACCATATCAATAATATCGTATTTGATTTATTTTATTTCTAACAGATAGTAGCCAATCTTCATGGGGAATTATCTTGCAAACATATTTTTAAATGTTCAACCTATACGCCATAAGGACTTTTGTCATTCACACCATATTTATTTGTTAAATTAAATGAACTGGTATCTATACATTCATTAGACAGGACCACAAAAAATAGTTAAAATGTTCTCTTGACCAAATCTGTTGCATAACTTTTTTTTTGGCCCGTTGAAACCGAATCCGCAATTCCTTTGATCCCATCACGTCACATTTTTTTCTAACCTAAAAAAATAGCTGAAAAATGATAAAGTTCAACAAAATCAGTGCTGCAACCATTTAGAACCTTATGATAACATTCTTATGATCACCAACGACCCCGATTATCCGTAAAATGATTGCTTTCAACCGTAAAAATACATAACCCCAAAATTCGAAACACCCAAATCTCAAAAGCCCAAAATAGAGCAACGAATATATATTTCAATAGTATGGCCGTTTCACCCAAAACCCCATGACCTGAAAAAATAATTGAGCCTAAATCGGACACCTCAAAACCCCAAAGCTGAAAACCCTAAAACCCACATACCTGAGCGCACCGAGACCCTTAAACTCAAAACTCTAAACCCACACACCCTGGGCGTAGCAAGATTGATAAACCCAAGCTCCGAACCCACATTCTCTATACGCAGCCAGATCTCTTAACCCACTCACTTGATCCCACATACCCTGGGTGTAGCGAGGTCCTATACCCTAGATTCTTCGCCCACATACCCTGGTTTCAGCGAGATTCATATACACAAGATTCCAAACTCACTTAACCTGGGTGTAGCGAGGTTCTATACCCAATGTTCTAAACCTACATACCCTGGGTGCAGCGAGACCCTTGAATTCAGAATTCAAAATCCACATACCCTGAGCGCTGCAAGGCCCTTAAACCCAAGATAATAAACCATCATTCCCTGGAAGCAGCATGATTTATACATACAAGCTCTTAAATTCACATACTTTTGGTGCAGCGAGGTCCATAAACCTAAGATCCTAAACGCACGTACTCTATTTGCAGCTAGTTCTATAGACCCAAGTTCCTGAACCCACATATGTTGGACGCAGCAAGATCCTTCAAAGCAGAGACCATTTCTCCAGTTTGAGAGTCTTGTGGTATCCAGAATAAAAAGCTTTGAAGGCTTGAGTTAATAGAACTGACTATGCCCAGGGTATATGGGTTCTGTAGCTTGGATCTATACATCATGCTGCGCCCAGGATTTGTGAGTTTAGGATCTTATATTAATGGATCTCGTTGTACTCTGGATATGTCGGTTTAGGGTCGTGTGTTCATAGATCTCTATGTCACTAGGTTATGTGGGATTAGGGTACTGTGTTAATGAATCTCAGTGTGACCAGGGTATCTGAATTTAGTATCTCGGATTTGAGGGTTTTACAGCGCTCAGGGTTT